>CM067361.1:13373881-13549859 GCA_034401795.1 Chaetoderma sp. LZ-2023a | reverse complement strand
CACGACACGACGATGTTGATGGATGGATGGATGGATGGATGGATGGATGGATGGATGGATGGATGGATGGATGGATGGATGGATGGATGGATGGATGGATGGATGGATGGATGGATGGATGGATGGATGGATGGATGTATGGATGGATGGATGGATGGATGGATGGATGGATGGATGGATGGATGGATGGATGGATGGATGGATGGATGGATGGATGGATGGATGGATGGATGGATGGATGGATGGATGGATGGATGGATGGATGGATGGATGGATGGATGGATGGATGGATGGATGGATGGATGGATGGATGGATGGATGGATGGATGGATGGATGGATGGATGGATGGATGGATGGATGGATGGATGGATGGATGGATGGATGGATGGATGGATGGATGGATGGATGGGTGGATGGATGGATGGATGGATGGATGGATGGAGGGATGGATGGATGGATGGATGGATGGATGGTTTGATGTTTGGGTGGATGGATGGATGGATGGATGGATGGATGGATGGATGGATGGATCCGTCCATCTACCCATCTATCTCTCTGTCCATCTGTCCTGCCAACCATCTGGCTGTCTGTGCGTCCACCCAGCCACTCACTCGGCTAAAATTAAGTGAGTTGAACACTACTTTCTTTCTAAATGCTGCATTGGCCTTTCGGGGGCGGTGAAAGAAATTCTATCAAATGGCAAAATATATCCTCCAAACTTGATTCATTTTCTCGGCATCAAATGATCAAAAGGCATCAAAAGGCAAAATTGAGTGTCCCAACAAAAGCAGATAACACCTTTGAATGACCGGTTCATGATCTCGTGAAGGAAACACTACTCAGTTATCAATCCAATTCGGAAGAGTAAAATTACACTTTTCTGCGTGGAGTGAAACCAGTCCACTAATTATTGGCTTTATTAATGATGTTTGTGAGAAACCCGGATCAAAGGAAATTCAAACCTTGCACAAAGTTCAATTCTTCAAATTAAACCATAGAGTAGTTTTTCAAAGGAGATTGAGTAATTCAGTAAAGGTATATAAAGCTGTCTATACTGAAGGACTGACAGATTTATCATACAGGCTACTGATGAAGCGCATCCCTGCGAAATGCATTTAGCCAATTGACGGTGTCCATAATTACTGTGAGTAACTTATAATATTGCACATTGTATTGTTGTATTGTTAACCCCCGCATATTACATGTTAATTCTAAAAATTTTCTTTAGGTTTAATTAATATATTTGTTCAATTTGTAGTTGGTGTGAATGAAAGTCTGCTCAGCTGCATGTTTGATTGCTAGTTAGATTGAACGCTTGCGTGTCAGTATGGCTATTGTGAGGAAGGATGGTCGTAGGAAGAATGGAGATCGTAAAGGCGGTTCATCTGCGCATGCGCGCCTGGTAAAGGTGTATTACCAAATAACTCAGTGCTTCCACCATATTGCTACGCTACGTAGGCAGGTAGATGCCGAAACTCTCCCTGATGGGCTTAGTAGGAAGGTGGAATAACTGAAAGGATTGTGTAAGTCAGCTATGCCAATTGATGACATCTACTTTGCGATCTGGAATGTGAATTTTGAGTGGGCAAAATCTACCTTTAAGGCCATGCTAAATCACTATAATGAACAACCTGGTAGTATTAGAACTGAAGTAGTCCTCACACAGGCAATGCCACATTTAGACCTAGATCGCGCTAAATACAACGCTATACGCAGGGCAAAAAACAATTATAATAGAAAGCTCGACATTAATGTGATTAGTTCTTTTTATGATTTTGTGCGACCGATAGATCCATCTCAGCAACCAGCTCAAAAACTCGCACAAGCCACGCCTCTGGTGATGATACCAACTGTTGCACCACAATCACAAATGAAAAAACGCCTCAGATCACCTAGTGAAACGCCGCCAGTCAGAAACGAGTAGACAATAAGACCTTTCCATTGCTACCATTAGACTCTGGCCATACAGATCTGCTATTTGAAGCCTCATTAATCTCACTACGTGACTCTCCACTAGGCAATCTAAATGATCCAAACGAATATCCGCCCTTGCCACAGAGGGAGAGGATTAATGGTAGCAAATCTGATCCACGGACCGGCGCTTCTCAGAAATCCCCGCAGAGCAGTCAACCATCGGGTCTCAAGACCGCATCCCCAACAGGGAAACTGCCACATCCCAGTTTCTCTCCAAATCCAGGTCCAAGCAATGCACTGGAGGTGCGTTCTATTAAATTTGCAAATAGACCCAAACAACCGACCATGTTGGAGAGAAACATATTTTGGAAATTTCGTCATGAAATCGGAAAAAAAATTGACTGGCGACTACCTGTTCTCACGAACAATGTACTCATCTTTCGAGCTTCGAACCTGAGTCGCATTAATGTTGAGCCCCACCCTGAAAAGCAAGTTGCCTGCTACCCAGGAGCTAAATTGTGTCATTCTAGAGGACTAGTTCAAAAGTACACTGGCTCATTTAAACCAGAGAAAATACTGATCAACATTGGTATTAATGATATGAATGCACCCATCTCTAGTTCAAAACATAGATTAATGCTGCTTTTCAGTGCGATTAAGTCCAAATTCCCAAAGACTGCGATTTACTTCGCAAAACTTAACTATTCATGTCGGTTGACAGCTCAGCAGAGGGTGGCGATTCAGTCCTTCAATTCGATGGCTGAATCATCAAATCTGTGACTGTCATTCCTGCAATTAGACTCTCCGAATTTAATGTTGCTAAGGATACCATACATTGGAGTGAAACGACAGCTAACTCTATGTATTCTGCCTGTCTTAAATTCCTAAATTTAAACTAGACAGGGGCCAACGTAACATTCGCCCGGGAACAGGACTGGGCAGTACTATTGTCAATCTAACTTGCTCCCCATTAGGTGAAGCAGAGCAGTCACTGCTCAATTTTGGTCTTACATTTGTCCCAACACCAAAACAGGTTTGGATGCTCTTTTAGATAATGGCTGTATGGAAACATCTGAATTTAGTCACCGTATTAAGTTAGCAGACTTCTTTTGTAACTCTAATAGTAACATTCCACCATTCATTGAAAAAACTGGCTGGGCACCTGTGTACAACTCCTGGACCCAGCGATCGGGGAAAGCATGGAACTCTTTTCAGGACGTGTTAAAAATTCTACATTCCCTAATGATCAACCCAATTTACCCAATGAGGAACGCCAGGCCCTAAGTGAATTGTCAAAAAACAGCGAAATTGTCATCAAACCTGCGGATAAAGGATCAGCGACTAATAATAATTAAAGATACCTATAAACGTGAAGCACAACGACAACTTAGTAACCCAAAGCATTACCAGAAACTAAGCGAGCCACTTTGGCAAAATAATTGCAGCAAATTTAATGAGATTCTTCAAAATTTGCTCGATAGCAAGAAGATCACCGAAAAGCAACATAGGTATCCCTTTGCTAAGCTTGAGTCAAAATCACGGACTTTCTGTCTTTTGACAAAAATTCATAAACCCATAGATTCGTGGTTGGACCCAATGTCACCGCCTGGGCGACCTATAATCTCTGATTGTGGTTCAGAATCCTACAGAATCAGTGAATACATCGATTACTATCTACAGCCAATAGCAAATAGACACCCCAGCTTCATGAAAAACACAGAAGACTTCTTATCTCAGGTCTCTGAGACCTGGATACCTCCGAATTCATAACTGATCACGATTGACATCGATGCTATGCATACAAATATTGACATCGAGAAGGGTATAAATTCTATCCGTAAAGCATTTGTGACCTACCCCGATACCAAGAGGCCAGACAGAGAAGTAATAGCTCTATTAGACCTGAGTCTGAAAGGCAATGATTTTGAATTCGATGGTGAAATTTACCAACACATTTGCGGCTGCGCGATGGGCAAGCGCTTTAGCCCATGTTTTGCCAATATTTACGTAGCAGAATGGGAGGAGGAAGCATTACAAAGGTGTCCAAAACAACCCCTCATTTATCGCAGGTATCTTGATGATATGTTCATGATTTGGCAACACAAAGGCAGAGTTTGATGAATTTTTCGAAATTCTGAACAATCATGATCCGAATATCAAATTAAAAGCAACCATGGACGACATGTCTGTAGATTTCCTGGATGTAACTGTATATAAAGGTCTAAAGTATGAGACAACTGGCTACTTAGACTACAAAGTGTATTTCAAACCAACTGATTCGTATCAGCCATTACACAAAAAATCTGTCCATCCACCGCATACATTTAAAGGAATAGTAAAATCACAAATAATCCGTTTTCACAGGAATTCGAGTCATAGGAAACACTTTGAAGAGGCGCGCTCTACCCTATTCAAAGCTCGCAAACCACGAGGTTACTCCTCACGATTCTTGGGCAAAATCAAATCTGAAACATTGGACGGCTTGGAAAGCATCCAGATAATGCCTCAAATCATCGGCCTACAAAAATGTCTCACAATCGTCCTATTATAGGTGTAGGCGAATCTCGCAAATGCGGAAAGAAAAGGTGCAAGTTAGATGAATTTCTCCCAAACCAGAATACTTTCACGAGCTTTCAGAACAAAAGCAAGTTCCAACTTCAGTCTAATCAAACAACAATAACCACACACCTGCACACATCTACCCAGACGAATTGGCCCAAATAATGAGATACATTCTTACAAAAAACAGCTTCCAATTCAATGAAGACTACTACATACAAACACATGGAACAGCCATGGGAGCCAGGTTTGCTGTCAACTATGCTAACATTTACGTGTACAACATAGTAAGCAGAATGTTATCAACATGGATGGGCAGCACTCCATCTCACTTAGTTAGATACATAGATGACATATTTTTCATTTGGAACACCAGTGAGAACGAACTACTTGAATTTCACGCACACATGAATAAAGAGCATCCGACAATAAAATTTGACTTGGAATATTCAACAGAAAAAATCCCATTTTTGGACACAACGGTATACAAAGAAGATAACAAGCTTAAATTGGACCTATACAGAAAACCTACAGACAAACAACAGTATCTTCACAAACAATCAAGCCACCCTAAAAACACAAAACATTCCATAATCTACAGCCAAGCATTAAGATACAAACGCAGCATCACAGATCCCACTAGATTAAAACAACGCACACAGGAACTCACAGATGCATTCATCCACCGGGGATACAAAGAGACAGAAATTAAAGCCATCATAGAAAAAACCGAGAACACACAGAGAGAAGACATTCTTTACAAACAACCCACACAAAAACAGCCTAGGCCAGCTTGCATACTACACTACCACCCGTCATTAGAACACATAGGCAAATCCATTCGGACCTACTGGGAAAAGTACATCTTGTCTTCAGCAATCTTAGCACCAATTTTTTCCAACTACCCAGTAGTAGCATTCAAGAAAAATAAAAGCATTAGGGACCGCCTAGTCCACTCTAGCCTAATTAAAATAAAAAATCCAGATGCTAACAATAAGATCGTACCGACACCAGATGACACTCACGACATAGTAGGGACACTCCAACAATGCAATAACAGCAATTGCATCACATGCAAACAATACATGAACACTGCTGACAAATTCACTAGTTACGTCACTGGTAAAGACTACAAAATCAACACACAAATGAGCTGCAATACCACCAGCATTATTTACCTCATAGAATGCAAACAATGCAGCTCTCAATACATAGGAGAAACAAGTCAAACACTCAGCAAACGACTCACACAACATATCCATGCAATCCGACACCAAACAGACACGAGAATCTCATGGCATTTCAACCATCCAAGACATTCTATGAAAGACATCACGACAAGACCAATTGAAAGAATTTTTACAGATAACAAAAAACTAAGATTAAACAGAGAACACTACTGGATCAAAGAACTCAAAACGATTCACCCGTTCGGAATAAACAAAAAAGCATAACACACTCACTCACTCACACACCCACCCACCCACCCACCCACCCACCCACCCACCCACCCACCCACCCACCCACTCACTCACTCACTCACTCACTCACTCACTCACTCACTCACTCACTCACTCACTCACTCACTCACCCACTCACTCACTCACTCACTCACTCGCTCACTCGCTCGCTCGCTCACTCGCTCACTCACTCCCTCGCTCACTCACTCCACTCACTCACCCACCCACTCACTCACTCACTCACTCACTCACTCACTCACTCACTCACTCACCCACTCACCCACCCACCCACCCACCCACCCACCCACCCACCCACCCGCCCACTCACTCACTCACACATAGGAGGTTTGACGGAAGTTTGCAGACTGGCAGGTATGCATAGGTAACTATGTACATACCTGAGTCGGCGTTTTTAAATACTTTCACGAGCTTTCAGAACAAAAGCAAGTTCCAACTTCAGTCTAATCTAGATTGCGACTCTGAAAATGTTATTTATCTAATTTCATGCAAATTGTGCCAAAAACAGTATGTCGGCGAAACCAAATGTCCATTAAGATGGTGGCCAACCCAAAACCTCTCAGATATTAGGCTAGAGGAAGACACTCATGTTTCCGAGCATTTTTAATCTTCCTGACCATCTAGTCCCTCGTGACTTTGAAATTATGCCGATTGAACAGCCACCCCTTTCAGTTACGGCAGAAGAACCTGATAAACGAAGACAACTTTGAGAATCGCTTTGGATTAAAGAACTCGAAACACAGTGGCCAAGGGGAATAAACTCGGACCCAGGCTTATCTGATCAACGTGACACAATTCTATTCATTCTGACCTATAATCTGAAAAACGTTGAAATTTCCAAAATCTGTAAAGATGAGTATCAAAACCTACAGGAGAAACTGAAACAACCCTTTAACAAGCGTCCAGTAATTGCGTTTAAGAAAAACCCGAATCTATGTGACATCTTGGTAAAAGCAAAACTCAAATAGAATATCCATCTCAATCATTCAACATTAACCCTTTCATGATGGTCAGCCAAAAGCGGTCCCGTTAGTGATTTTGGGCAATGTTCATTTGCCGGCAGGGATTTAAGTATTTTTGAAAATTTACCGCTGTAATGACTGGCTCGGGAACCGAGACAGACATTCCACTCGCATATTCTCGGGAATGACCTCGTCTGTGCCTGCAAATGTACATTAAATAAGTAAGCGCATATTTGGACTTTATTGAGCAAATTTTACCTTAAAGGGTAATATTAATGCTATATGGCTTTCCTCAAACAAAATGACAAATCTCAGGCAGTAAGATAAACCAAAAAATCTTACATTTTTTTGATTTTTCAATTATTGAAAATTCTGAGCCAGTGCGTTGACACTATTGACTACTACTACTACTACTACTACTACTACTACTACTACTACTACAACTACTACTACTACTACTACTACTACTACTACTACTACTACTACTACTACTACTACCACTACTACTACTACTACTACTACTACTACTACTACTACTACTACTACTACTACTACTACCACTACTATTACTAGTACGACTATTACTATTACTAGTACGACTATTACTACTACTGTTACTGCTGCTGCTACTACTGTTACTACTGCTGCTACTACTACTACTACTACTACTACTACTACTACTACTACTACTACTACTACTACTACTACTACTACTACTACTACTCCTACAACAACTACTACTACTACTACTACTACTACTACTATTACATGGGCTGCTGTTGCTGCTTCTACCACTGCTTCTGCTACAGTTACTGCTGCGACTACTCCCAACAGTGTCAATGATCAACAATCGCAACCTGAATTAACTCCCGTTAAAATCACAATGGCCCGTTTGTAATATCTAACTGTGTTTGCTAACTGTCTGACTGCTGCAATCCACCAGACAATAAATTCAATTGGCAATAACTCTGGCTCTGCTGAGTATTTTGAAAATTGACTGAAAATTGTTGGAGGGTTAACCAGTGTTATAACCCAAGGAAAATGTAGTCTTCAGAAATCCAACAGGCAGGCAGCTACGTGTCCTTACCTCGTGCATCTGATATGTCCTCGGTTCCTGTTTATCGACATCGTCAAGAGGGATGAATTCGTAGAATATTTCATACGGAAGTACAACAAAGCGTGTGGTCTTTGCAAATGGAGTCATGTTTATGCCATATGTGCCTTCAGTGCCGCCATGGAATGGACAGAATAAGGGTACGTCTCCCAAATATTTCTCCTATAAACGAAGGAAACAAGGATATCAGTTGCAGCCGCCCCGGGGTGGGGGGTAAGTTTCTTAAATAATCAATGTTTTATCCATCATAATGTTTATTATGTAATCATTGACTAATAACTATGCATATAACGGACGCTGCATAGACTATCGCGATAACGCGCCATAATCAATGTCGTCGTGACTGCCGGAGATAAGTATGTCACGACCGCTTAAATGAAGAGGAGTAAACTTTGTGTTTACGAATTGTATGCATTTACTATTTAATAAACATTCTGTTGAATACTGTGAAGCTAATTTGACTGGTCGTTGTTGGCAACAGCGTCCAGTAGTTTCAAAATATTCAACAGCTTACCTGTACAGTTTTCTGGAAATTGATACTCAGGGCGATCGGGGATCAACCGATTCCAACACGGACGAAGTATTGGTGGAGCTTAACTAGGGATGGGAGGAACATAGCTAAAACTGGAAAAGTCCATTCTTTTTTATTTGGTCAACCTTTATTTATCTAGTTTCCAGCGCTCTAATCCCGTTAGTCCTTGCCTTAATCTGGCTCTGAGAAGAACAGACAATGCCAGTCCATCTTTGATACAGAATTATATTAACGGTCCAGGTAGAACGAAGACGAGCATAACCAGTCCAGAATAATCTATGTTATGGTCATGTAAGTTTGATCAACCTAACTTAAGACGCGTCATTTTATTATTAGCTTCTTCAAAGTCTTTCTGAAAAAACCCTGTGTTGTTACCAGTTAATAGACCTTTCCAGTTAATCCATCCAGTATATGACGTCATAATCAACTACGTGACGCGTAGGATGATGTCATAATCAATTACACCATGGATGACTCGATTTAAGAGATATACTAGTATATCGGCTCTAAATTCAATACTATTCAGAATTATAAAAAGCTAAGTGGCCCTACTGAGCAGGTGGAATGTACACAGTCATGCACATGTCAGACTCCACCTCTGTGCATGCGCATACTAGTACTTCCGTTAAGTAATATTGGCTGACATAGAAGCAACTATTCAAATAACCAAAGGCCCAAGCTTCCGTGGGGTGGAGAGGCCAGCATGCTGTTAGGGAGGTAAGTATGTCATCTCACTCGTGAAAAAGACATTTGATAAATTTTCTTATTTTACATCATGGGAACATACTTACCTCCCTAACACTCTTGATAAAAGCCAGAATTTGAAAGTAAATTTGGCGGGAGGGAGACAAGGTCATAAAACCAGTTCACCCTCGAAGAGACTAGCTCGTTGAATTGTTTGAAACATCTGAAATTGTGTCTGAAAAAACACAACCAGGAATAAAAAAATGCATCGGACCATCGACCGAAGTAGAGAGATTGATCGAAAGGCAAATGCGCCCCCTCCCCCTCCCTATCCCCTCTTTCTGAGGAAGGTTAGGAAAAAAACCGCTGCTCTAAATGACTGGCACGTTCTCCAATACTTGAAAATAAGTATTACCAGACATTGGAAAAGAAAAATTGCTTCTTTTTCAAAAAGCTCTCTGACAGAACCGCAAATAAGGGACACCATATTAAATAATAACATGACACAACCAACAAGACACAAAAATGGTCACATAAACTGACCTCTGATATCTTGAGCGCTGAAATCACTTCTTCCCCATACGCATGAATAGAATGAAACTGGAAATAGTAGGTACCCCTTACTAACAAATGTGATATTTGGAAATAGCAGAGGAGGAAATCTAATTACAAATAAATACCACTGTGTTATGTTTTCCCCCTGCTTAATGTATGATCTAATCTCTATCCATTTTGGAAATTCTTTCTGTGGGTCCTTAACTCGCACGAAATTGGATTTAAAGAGCACCAACCCAGGGCATGAAGGATCATTATATCGGCTCGCAATCGGTAGTTATAGTCAAATATACCATTCTGCTTGCAAGTGGCCGATTATTCGTGGAAATCATCCGAAAATCTATCAGAAGAGGGTGAGAGCTAACCTAGTTAGAACAGATTTCTCTCTAAGGTGTGTGCAAACTGTGAAATGGTTTGTCAGAACATGTTGTTTCCACACCAACTCCTAAAACATTTAAAAATCGTTTGGATAGGCTTTGGCATATTCAAGAGGCAATGCATAACTCAACCGTACACGCAACCTATGACCAGAAGTGTCAGCACAATCATGGCGATAATCGAAGAGAGATGAGCATAAAGGCCTAATTGTCTTGCGCTCAGAATTATTACCTAGACTATGACTCTCAGTATCATAGTGGTATAGCAATTGATTATAATTACATTTCTGGTTTAGACATGCCAAATAAATTCAGTTCTGTTGTTTCACTTGTATTGTTTATATTTCTAAATCACGTTTGACAATTTAAATGATCTATCTCAGGGACTCTTATTTTGGAATTGTTCATTTCTTTATTAGTTGTTCTTGGTGAAATGGCTGAACAATTTCAATTCTACCCATCCTTCGGAACCTTGTCTACACACATCTCTGCCCAGTGTCCGAATTGTGTATGCTCTGGTTCACCCTTATACATCTTCGCATTTGTTTTCTAGGAATAATTTAATTTTTTCTCATGATCCTAGCAGTTCTTTTGTCGTTTTGACTTCACCAGATTTTGTTTTGCTCCTCTATCTTCTCACGTATTAGTCTCTTCCTATCAGCCTTCATCCAGTCAACTTCCCTTTTTTTACATGTTCTCTCATCTCTCAAACAATTGGAATCAATCATCTATCGATTCTCCTAATATCAATCTGCAAATCAGTGCGTCAGTCTTTATTATTTTAATTGTGAATAGTTATTTGCTATCTTTTAGTATCATATTTGGCCTGATTTATTTTCCACATAGGACAAGCGTGGTTCCATCTAGATTTTTACACCAGTCTTTCCTTTCTATCAGTCAGTAGTGTCCCTCGTCATGATGAAACATTTTTGTGCGAAAGTAAGCTTGTCACAATGATAAAGTTAGTCTACATATGGCACGTTCTCTGATCGTTTTTGTCTTATCAAGACTTACACTTGTCCTTTCTTGAGTTCAGTAGAAATTTTGATCTTTTTCTTTGACTAGTGATAGGTCTATTTCTGTTATTTTCATATGGAGCTGTTTTTTCTGTCTTATCTATTCAAGCCTATTTTTAATCTTCTAAATTCTAAGTTTTCCAGGCATTTAAAAATATATTCCTAAAGGGGGGCCTAAAGATGATTATGTCATTGCCTTCTCATGCATTGTGGAATATTTTTTTTTTCTTTTCTCCCTTCTGTGTAGTTTCAGTCTTTTGTCCTTATCCATCATTGATCTGGTAAAAAGTTTGGCGGGCTTCTTTCCTGTGTAATCCTCTGATAAAGATATTATCAATTGGGCTCATATCATACTAGCTTTGTTTAAAATTAGATTTTGTAAAATAAGATTCTGCAGGTTTATTCTTGTCCTAGCTGGCATGCTTAAGTACTTCTAGATAATCTTTACTCTCTCTTGCATATCATAGATATCAGATTTCCTACATAAAATGTACAATCAACTTAGTCATTGAATCCTCCCCCTTTTTGTATCAAACTATGTTAGTCTCTTATGACATTAGTCCTGCTTCTGTTCCTGATCGATAAATTCTGCTCTTTTCAAGTGGGATACAGTGGAGGGATGGCAGAATCCAAGGATTTTAAGGAATATGAAGCGCTGGAAGATCATCTTTCTATACAGTCTCAGCTCTTATCTTCAACTCACATATTTATCCTTTTCCGATAACTTCCAGAATGTTTTTACACTGAATGGCATTATGATTTAATACTAATTGTGTTGCATATTTTGGAATTATTTTGACTGGAACCAAGGGCTGATTTATTGCTGCTTGAGATACCGATGACTTAGAGTCAAATCGATTTCTAATATTAAACTCTTTTCTTGATACGTTGCCTCAGAAATGGCGTTCATCAATGAAAGGAATAAGATGTACATGGAGACATTTTGACTAGTCATCACTGGTCTTGTCCAAGATAAGGGACAGTGCTTTCTGATATTTCCATACATACATAATTGATACTAACTGGGTCTGGGATCTTTTAACCGTATCATGGCCAGTCTGGAATTCCTCTTGCTTGGAAGGTTAGTTGTCTTAACATTTTGGGCCGAATGGAGTCAGTTTTGCATACGAAGGTCAAGTCTGGTAATTCAGAATTGTGTCCATCACCCTGACTGCATACACTGCATTTTCATTTGCTTTGTATCATCGGTATTAATTCACCAGTTTATCCATCTGCAGTTACTTTGTGATGTCTTGCTCCTAAGTGTTGTCAGCAAATCACCCAAGTCTTTCAGTCCGCTCTTAGAGAGGATAACAGATTGAGAAAAAGTTGAGTATATTTCGATACCAATCCTTCATCAACATATATAAATTTGATCTGTTGCTGGGATTCTTTCCCATAAGATCATGTCGGACTCAATATCAAGCATGATGTATTTTCTTCTCCAGAATACACTGGTATGTTTAAGCTTCTTCCTCAGAGTTTCTTCAGTCTCGTGGCCAGTTCGACGATTCCTTAGCCATATCTTTTACGAGTCTCATTTAAAGTCATCATATGTTTGAACCCATAGTCTTCGGACAAATCCTTCCTTTGATCCTTTCTACTAAGAGTTTGGGGAGGGGATCACTATAGAATTTCCGCTCGGTCTTGTGTCTATGAAATCAGATAAACTTGTCTTGTTCCGTCTTCAACAACCTGGAAAATCTGAGAATGAAGAGATATTATCTCTTTCACGAGCCATCTATCTGCTCAGACGGACATTTCTACAGTTGAGGTTATCATATTTTGTCTGGAGTCGGGGTCCTCCTCCAGCGGTGGAGATGTCAGGAAATCTATCAGCATCTCACATTCCAAGTAGAATGTTTTTCCTTGTGGGTCATTGATTACATCCCATTAAGTTTCTACTC
Organism: Chaetoderma sp. LZ-2023a; assembly: GCA_034401795.1. NCBI lineage: Eukaryota > Metazoa > Mollusca > Caudofoveata > Chaetodermatida > Chaetodermatidae > Chaetoderma > Chaetoderma sp. LZ-2023a. Next base: position 13,536,760 of record CM067361.1, on the reverse strand, counting down.
AGTATAGCGTCCAGATCTGATGTTCATATTCTTCCTCCAGGCTAGGCTCTGGCGGTAGATGCTCTGGCCCAGACATAGACATCACATTTTGTTTAAATATCTTCAATTTAACTTTCTACCGCCAATTGTTTTTAATAACTTTTGTCAACGGTTCCTAGTGCAATTGTCTTTACGACATATTGTCAGCGGAATGTATTATCCCTTTAATCACTCCTGCTTGGCACAATGAGAGTTAATCAGTGGATCTCGTAGTCCTCTTTGTGGAAATCCAAAGTCTTCCCAATTTTGCGGATTATTTGTCTCGTTTAAGAGCGGCTTTCATTTCATCATTCCCCAAATCTTCAATATCTATATTTGGTATTTTCCAAGAGACCTGTTTTTCAGAAAAACTTTTTTGTCTTGACTTTAGTATTCTTAATCAATTCCAATCTATCTGTTACAGGAGAATTTACCACCGTATATTTAAAGTTTTCAAAGGGTTGTAAGAACAACACATTATCACGCCCGATTCTGCATCCCATCATCAAGTTATAGATTCATGGGATATTTTTGATGACTTACATCTCTGTATGTTGGATTGGTGTTATCGTTTTCACTAGCATCTATCCTACTTTATTTTCTAGAAGCTGGTTCGAGAGTTATTATGTATTTATATCATTTATCCATGGTACATGTATGTTTAGGGTATAGCAAAAAGACAAGTGCCATACTAAATACCTCTTTAACGCATGTCTCGGGTCCATCTGTTTAATTGTATAACTCTGAAAGCATTCTTTTTCTACTAGCTGCCGAGTTTGTTAGATGGCATTCGAATATCCATAATCTTTTTGTATATGATCCTTTCTAGGTGGTAAGAGATCTGGCTACATTCTTTGCCATTGAAGAGATCTTATATATAAAAGCTAATTAATTGATTTCAATCCTTTCCGAAAACTATACTCAATTAAAAATATCTTTTTGAAACACCGTTCAGAGTACTTATGAGAATTTGTTTAGTGAGCGTGTATCTCATCAACTGGATTACAGACACCATTAATTGACACTAGAATGTATCTCAAGGAGACACTCAGTAAGTGTTAAGACACACGACGTTCGTGGTGTGCCCTTCTATCTATCAGTGGACGACAGTATGTAAGTTGCAGTATAAATGTCAGATTCTACATTATTTTTATCTGAAAGACCAGATTCAATTCGCAATCTGACATTTCTAGTTTCGCCACTCAAACCTTTGATGAGGTTGAATATTTGGACATTATGGCAGCAACAGCGTCCAGTCACATTAGTTCCAAACTAGTCAACAGCTTATCTGTATCCTATAGTCTTCTGAAAATTGATAGTGAGGGAGTTCAGGGATTCGATCAATCCTAATACGAGTGTGGTGGTCTAGCTAAACATGGGTGGTGCATGGCTAAAACCTGAGAGGCTCATTGGCTGGCTTGCTTTGTGTGTATCTACCCAGTGACTTACCTTAATGATATCCGCATATGCTTGGAAAGGACCGGTCGATATACAAATCACTGATGCACACTCGGGCCATAATCGAGGTATGATGTCTTTAAACCCATGTTGAAATTCTCTTCGAAGTTCAATAGCCTGTGCTCTGTCTGGTAATAGGTGATCGTTTAGCTGTGCACGGATATGCTTAGGTAGATCCAAAGATTCATTTAATTTTCCCATCTGGATATCAAAGCAGAGGTCGTCCCATCGTTCTTCCAGTAGTCGGAAAAATGCGAGAACGTTTGATGAAAAGATTGTATTGATTAAAACGGCATCTGTAATTCTTAAAGCGAACAGTAGTTGTACATACAGCGCGCTTGACATATGCGTAATTTGCATACCAACTTTCGGGGTGACATTTCCTGGCGCATACATATTAACAGCACCGGAGATCGGACCTTGGCGAACACCTATTTCTGTGTACTGAGGTTCAAAATATACACCGATATGAATCTCTCGTTTTAAGTTATTCATGTTTGGTAGATTTCTTCGCTGCCACCAGACGGCGCTGCTGCCTCTCTTGATATAAATCTCCAGCAATTTTTTAGTATCTATAGGATATAATTTGCTTTTACCTGTTGTTGTTCCTGTTGTAGCCGCAAAGTAATCAACACTGCCTTTGAACAGAACATTTTTTTCGCCTGTTATTGCTCTATCAACATATGTTTTATAGTGCGCATACTCCGTCAATGGATGTAGCCTGATGAAGTCCCGGATAGTCTTCATACTCTCAAAGTTCATATCAATAGCGTATGGTGTTCCTTCAGAGTTCTGAAGAATCTCCTTGAACAGCTTTTCCTGATATTTCTGCACAGCTCTAGTCTGTAGTTCCAGACATTTTCTAGCCTTTCCGGAAACCGTGTCTATGTATTTGTATCGTAGGTAATTCTTTAGTATGGCAACATATGAGCTGCTGTTTGCTGGGTCACCGCGATATACGTCCAGAAACAGGCCACCGAATAGCAGACAGCACAGTACTCGCAAAGCTTCTGAAATGAAACAGATAATATGGACCGCTTTGAGACTTTGAAACAAATTACAAACATTTACAATTTATTGAACATGATTTTTAATATTTTGCTTTGCGCTTTTTTTAACGATTCCATTATGTCATTGGTACATCAGCGTACTCTACATCTATCATGAGTAAATAACTCTTTGGAAATTAAGATTCGGGGACCTGAACAAAGTAAGCAACAGTAGTAGTAGTAGTAGTAGTAGTAGTAGTAGTAGTAGTAGTAGTAGTAGTAGTAGTAGAAGTAGCGGTAGCGGTAGCGGTAGTGGTGGCAGTGGCGATAGCGGTGGCGGTAGTAGTAGTGATGCGTGATTGTGACAGTGATAGCGGCAGTGGAAGAGTTAGTAACACTTGCTGTTGCAGTTTTAGAAGCTGTAGCAGTAGCAATAGCTGCAGCAACTGCAGCAGTCATTGCTGTTAGTATCCCCTTCTGTCTGTCTGTCTGTCTGTCTGTCTGTCTGTCTGTCTGTCTGTCTGTCCGTCCGTCCGTCCGTCCGTCCGTCCGTCCGTCCGTCCGTCCGTCCGTATGTATGTATGTATGTCTGGATGTCCGTCCGTCCGTCCGTCCGTCCGTCCGTCCCTCAGTCCATCCGTCCGTCTGCCTGTCTGTATGTCTGTCCGAAGCTATATCTAAAACAAATATGCGGAATCAACTATGGACAAATTGGAACATAATAAATGCAAGAGTGTCTTTAGACGGTGGACGTGATCCAGATTTATATATGGAACAGGATCACATCAAATTGAGCAACTATGGATCTCACGGAAACCTCCGGTCAGATTTATGACAGATTACATCCATACATTATGATTATACAGCATTGGTGGTGTTCCGGTCAGAAAATACAATAGTACACAAATTCGAAAATTCCGATAAATTATTATTATTTTTACTTTTACTGCAACAAAAAACGGGAGGCCGAGTATCTGCAATGTATTATTGGTGTGGTTGTCACTGTTGACGTAGGTGGCAGTCGCGTGTTGTAAGTGGCCGATGTGGTAATCGTGGCATTGTCGTTGTCGTTGCTGATGTCGTTGGCTTGGTATCATTTAACTTACCCTGCTTGTTGAGATTGAGAACAAACTGCTTAAGAGTCTCAAACTGATTATCTGTTGGCGTTTTAAAATGTCGTATTACTTTCCACGCTACGGTCGATAATAAGGTTACAGATCCCAAAAGAAAGTGTTGCTTCTTGCTTAACATGGCGTGTTTTCTCGCTTTTGTACATTCAGATGCTATGTATTAAGCGGCAAATATCCGAAAGTATGGTGACAATTTAGATCGAACAATTTATTGCTACCTAAAACATACATTTATAATATGTAGGACTATATCTCTAAATTGTGCCAAATAGCACTTGAGACAGGTAAATATCTGTGTTTTATTGTAACCTCTGGCTACTAGTATGAATTTGTGCTAAATAATGTGCTATTCATATTAGTCTATATGCCAGTACAAATTTGATATTAATTAACACTTTCAACACAAAAGGCCCAACACAATACATCGTTTACAAAATAAGGAAATGCTATTTTGTATATTTTGAAACTAATTTTACTAAACGCTGTTATTACATACGCCAGCAACAGCTTTTTTGTCGAATTTGTTTCAAACTATTCAAGAGCTTACGTATAAGTAGAAGGGCGACGAGATGGGCGACTGTTCTGATTGGCTAATGCGGTGATAACGTCATCACGATTTGAATTAGGGCACACACCCTTTTCCCCGCCAAATAGATTTGAATCTGATTTGTCGAGAAAGAAATCCTTTGTTCTCTATAGACTAATAAGATTCGATCATTTGTGGCATAGAAAAGAGGATGTTACCTAATTCAAATATTTGATAAGTCATCTCTGTATTAGCTAATCAGTAAAAACCAGTAAAAATCCCCAATGCTGTCGCCTTCTAGGTATGTCGATCGTTTGATCTGATGATTGACAGGTTTAATGCGTGTGAAGGAGTTAGACAGCATGGCCAGGATTAGGTGACCCATCATGGCTAATCAGAGGAGCCACACCAGCTGTCGCCTGGAAAGACACCGTTTCAGTCGCCAGAAAAGCTGCCTATACAGTCGGACATTTTTTTCGAATGTAGATCCTTTGATTGGCTAGCGTAATGGTGTGTGAATGTGTTAAGGGACGTTGCCAGGGTCAGGTGACTCATCGTGATCAATCAGAAGAGCCGCCCCAATGGTCAGCAGGAAAGCCGGCCATATAATTGCCAACATTTTATGACAGCATTTGTAATGAACCATGAAGGTGTTAGCGGCGTGGCCAACACGAAGGATCGCGTGATACATTGGAGCCAATTGGCCCACCCACCTATACAGTCACAAGAAAAGACACCCATACAGTTGCCAGCTTTTCTTGCTGTAGATCTATTACGAGCAGATGTGTCTGACGGCCGTAATGAGCCATTAAAGCATTAAAGGTGGAGTGACCTAATATGTTAATGAGCTGACGTCATCAGCACAGCCGACCATACAGTCGTCAAACTTGTTAGTTGTATATCTATTGACAGCAGATCTGGTGTTGATGCTTTGACGGGTGTAATGAGATAGGAAAGCATTACAGGAGACGTATGATCTCTCACAGCCAATCATGAAAGCCATCCATAGAGTCACAATGAAAGCCGTGCATACAAACTTCAACTTTTTGTAATGTGTTCTGTCAAACTCTGTCACATGATCTCTCCCAACCAATTGGGAAATACACCCCAATGGTCATCAGGAAAGGCATATATGTATAAGCAGCTCTGCTACACTCTCGATGATGGATGATTGGAGCCTCAAACGCTCCATATGTTGCAATGTTGTTGAAAATTTGAAAACTAATTGAGTCGAGGGATGGCACCTCCATGACGATACCATTACATTATTTATATCCCTCAATCGACCCTGTTTCAGGATTGCGAGGGCTAAAAGGTCATGAAATTGTCATTCAATAGAGGTGTTAAATATTTGGAAAGCTAAATACTATGTATGGGTCTGTTCGGGCATATCAATTTGGGGTGGGTGAGGCTGGACCTTAATTTCATCTGCTTAATCTATTATCACTCACAATGCGTCGATAATCTATCTCACCTTCGCATTGTTGTTTTTGTTTTTGTTGTTGTTGTTGTAGCTGTTGTTGTTGTTGTTGTTGTTGCCTGGTGCCGATGTTCATAAACTCGATTGCATTGTTTAATTCTCGGCTATAATGGGATATTAATCTATCTCACGTATGCGTTAATCGACTGGTATACTCTACAATAGCTTCGCAATTGTTTATACATAATTGCACGCTCTTAGACGTATGCGTAAGTTACACACACCTATAATGCTTAAGCTCTTTAATGTTCAACTATGCGAGAAATATCGGTTCTACAAAGACTTTGCTGATCTATCCATTGGTAAGTTAGAAAAGTCAAATTTGAAATTACTCTACAACATTTACACTGATATTTAATCGAGCGATTTGATGAATATTTTTTGTAACTAATGGGTTTAGAGTATCTGACAAGGTATCTCTCGCAAACCACACCTCATACACCTCCATGTACACACACCGCACTGGCATCCCACGCACACACACCCCACTTACATCCCCCCCCCCCACACACACACACGCACATACGTACGCACGCACGCACGCACGCACGCACGCTCGCACGCACGCACGCACGCACGCACGCACGCACGCACGCACGCACGCACGCACGCACGCACGCACGCACGCACGCACGCACGCACGCACGCACGCACGCACGCACGCACGCACGCACGCACGCACGCATACATATATATATATATATATATGTATGTCTGAATATATATTTCGAACGTACCTACACCTGGATACAAGTACTGTAAACTAGAAACAGAGCATCAGATTGGGTGAATTACACGCGTTTATTAATTATTAAGTATCTTTATGATTATTAAAAAATAGTTTGAGAGGATTAACCTCCCCGCCATATTTCCACAAACCCCGCAACAACAACCCATCAAATCACCGTACATGTAAATCTAGGGGCACGGCATCATCTGCCCAGACATGCTTTGACTTTATCATCGGTCTATGCCCTATTAAGCTTACGTCATTTCGAGGCCAGTCAGGTGTAGCGTGGATACAGATTTTAAAATCTCTGGCGATAGGTGGTCATTTGAGTAAATTTACTATTTATAAAATATTTTGGCGAATATTTTGAAAACTAATTTAGGGTTGTAGGCATTGTTGTTGAAGTAATAGCAAAATCTTCAACACTATCTCAAACACCCTCAAACTTTGCCATTGGTCTATGCGTTATTAAGATTATTAAGCTTATGTCAGTTGGGGTGGGTTTGGGGTGAATTGGGTTGGGTGGGGTGGTGGTGGGTGTGTAGCCAGATGTAACATGTGTACAGGTTTATATAGCTCTGTAGGTTAGGTTACCACGTGCATAAAATTGAATGGCTCGCTATTTAATCAAATGGTCTGAATGTAATTTCGACTGCATTCACTGTTGAAGTCATATTTCAGAAATTACAACACCTATACAGATTGTAACACTCTCAAAATAAGCTGGAATTTGTGTAAATTCCTTGTTTTACTATTAAGAAAATATACGCGGATGAAGGCACATCATATGTCAGCAAATTCTACAGCAAGCAGACAGGTGTCATGTATGAACATTGGATGGGTAATAATTACTATTATTATTTGTCAAAACCCATGACTATAAATATGGCTGCTAGCTTAGACCCTCAGAATGTCACGTGACCTATTCGGATTAAAACCTACTATTTTGATAAAACGTTTGAATGAAAAGTGCGCCCATCCATGCCCTCACGCATCATTACACCTGACAATAAATCTACATCCTGAAACGTTGGTGACTGTATGGGTGTCTTTCCTGGCATCCGCTAGGCAGGTTGCTCGATTTGCTGGGAGTTTAATGACGTCAGCTCATTAGCATTTTACGCCACCCCATTTTAACGACTCATTGTGTAGGGCAACCATCAAACCCACCTGCTGTGTATAGATCTACAACTCAAAGAATTGGCGGCTGTATGGGTGGATTTGGTAATGGCGTCAGCTCAATCGTCAGCCCAATCACATATTAAGCCACAACACTTTTCCACCTGGCAAAGGGTCAAACCCCCCTCTGCTGTCACAAAAGCAGAACATGGCTGAAGACGTTATAAAAAGGTGCTGACTGTACGGCCGGTTTTGCTGATGACGTCAGGTCATTCAAATATTAGGCCACACCCCTTTAATGCCACATCTTCTGTCAATAGAGCTAAAACTAAAACAGGTGTTGAGTGCATGGGCAGCTTTGCCGATGATGTCAACTCATTCACATATTAGGTCATGGCCCTTTAACGCCTCATTACATATGGCAAAGAGTCAAACCCACATCTGCTGTCACAAAAACCAGAACATGCCTGCACACGTGAAAAAAAGATGGCGACTGTGTGGACGGATTTGCTGATGATATCAGCTCAATAGCATATTAGGTCACGCCCCATTTAACGCATTCACAGCTCATTGCGTCTGTCAAGCACATCTGCTGTCAATAGATCCACAACTAAAAAAGGTGGCGACTGTATGGACGGTTTTCCTGGAGACTGTATGAGAGGCTGATCCGATTGGCCACGAGGGGTCATCTGAAAATTCATGTTAGACATGCATCTAACACCTTCATGGCTCATTCCACTGGTCAAACGCACCTGCAGTCAGAAATACGATGGCGGCTGTATGGATGGCTTTCCTGGTGACTGAATAGGTGGCTTTCCTGGTGACATTTGTGCGACACTCCTGATTGGCCACAATGGATCACGTGATCATGGCCACGTCCCTAACACCATTACGCCTCATTATGACTGCCAATCAAAGGATCTACATCTAAAAATGCAGGCGACTGTATGGGCGGATTTGCTGGCGACCGGTGGGGCGGCTCTATTAATTGGCCACGAGCTGTCATGTGACTCTGGTCATGCCCCCTAATACCATCATGCCACATTACATTGTCAATCATTGGCACAAGATCTACATACCAAAATGTGGCGACTGTATTGGCAGCTTATTATTGATTGGATACTACCGTGATGGAGTTATCAAACTTTGAATCTTAGCATGTCTCCTTTTTTCCTGCCAAACATTCTCGTGGTCCAGAGAGAACAAAGGGTTTCTCTGTGTTAGCCTAACAGGAAAGCCGTTCATCCGGTCGCTCTTTTAAACTTATATTATTGCCTTGAAATTGTGATACTGTGTCTCCAGGATGTGAAGGGCTAATACTACAGTAGTAAACACAGGTGATTCCGGATGAGGTATCGCCCCAATGAGCTTCAGTATCAAGCTTGATCGGTATCAGTGTTATGCATGGCCTCGATACTCCAGCTCATTGGCGCGATACCTCATCTGGTATGTATATATATATACACACACTTTATTAAACATACCAGAAAACTGGTTTTCAAGGCGGTGCATGTCAAGTATCGAAAATTTAGAAAAGGGTTCATTGAAAGTATGGTGCAACTGACATAAAGATAATAGTGAGTGGAAGATAGAAGCACTTTTCATTGGTCCTCCCAAGGCATGTGCTTTTCAAGGGGGCGCGATATATAGACTGGCCAAACGTGTTGTGTTCGGCTGGACGTCTTTCTGCAAATATTCCCACCAGAACAGGCCTCTTTTGACCATTCCATATATAGTAACGTGCATAAATTATAGCAATAGTAATGCATGCATGATCTGATTGGCTGAATTGACAGATGTGCATAAATTAGAAACATGTGTTACAAGAATATCAATAATGCTGTATAACGATGGATGCACGATCTGATTGGCTGAAGCAGTAGACGCAAATAAATTATAGTCTGGTGTTACATGAAAATTGAATATGGCATGTAGTGATGGACGCACAATCTTATTGGCTGAAGTCATAGAAGCACATACATTATATCAGGGTGTTGCAAGAATATGGATTGTGGCATATAATGATCGACACATCATCAGATTGCATTGACATGATAGGCACGTATAAATTAGAAGCAGCTGTTACTTTGTTACTGCTGAAAGCAATAGTTGGGCCTTGAGTGCCAGTGGTGCAAATCGGTTATTGTAACATTGAAACGGGAATTGTGTGGCTGAACCGATATACGTGCATACATTATAGACAACTGTGTTGACACAAGCGAGACTTGTTAATGAAATATTGGTTATAGGTGCAACTGACACTTTGATCATTAGCTGCAGTAATTATTCTATCAGTGAAAAACAATATTACATATTCGAGCAAGCGATATTTGACATCAACGCTGACAAACATTTATTCTTACAGATATACAGTTTTACAAGGATAAATTGACCTTGCCAGTTTTAGCTATGCCCCGCCCATCTCTAGCCAAGCTCCACCTACACCTGGATCGTGTTAGAATCGATCAATCACTGAACTCACTGACTAGCAATTTCCAGAAAATTATACAGGTAAGTTGTTGACAATTTTGAAAATAATCTGACAGGTTGATGTTGTTACCCATGGCAGCAACAGCGCCCAGTCAAATTAGTTTCAAAATAGTCAACAACAGTAAAGACATACAATGTGTACAACGTTTCGGAATATTAAGTATTTAAGATGAACTAAATTGAGTCATTCCCGACGTAATGATTATGACCTCATCCTACACCTCATTCATTATGACATCAAATGATGGATGGATAAACTGGAAATGTGCATTGAGTATATAAAGCAGAAAAAATACAAAATAGTCCATATTGGCGCAAAGTGCCACCATTTAACATTTATTCCGACGGTTAGAACATTAGATCGATTAATATCTTAAAGCAAGAAAAAGGACAAATGCTAATTTTTTCGATATTTTGGAGCCAGTAGCGCTTTAAGTATTTATGTGTTCTAGAAAATCGTCAACGCTCTGGCTCATTATGATGTATAATACCTCTGCCATGAGGCTTGCAAAGTCTGGCAAGTGTACACATTATATGTCGGATGAATTTACAATTTACTAAACATTTTGTTGCATATTTAGAAAGTACTTAAATTGAGAGCTGTCGCTACCACAAACATCACCTAATCATGGTAGTTTTAACCTACTCATTAGGTTACATGTATATTTACCTTGTGATTCGTATTCGGGTAATTTAGTGTTCAAAGTACATACATTGAGTCCAACACGCATGCAAAGGGAGTGGAACCCAGCTAGATATTGGCAGGGCAAAGTTAGAAATGGATTGCTAGAATAATATGCCTAACCTTATCTCCCCACTTAAATCAGTTCATCAGTTGATCTGTGAGTTAAAGATCGCAGCAAAAGGTGTTTGCAGTATATCGAGAAAATCGGTGCTGTGGCTTCTGACACTATGTGAATAAATGTCGTGATTCATATGGCTCATCCAGAGTCAGAAACCCTGATGCTCACGGCATGCCCATTGTAACTCTCCCTCCCTCCCTCGCTCCCTCCCTCCCTCCCTCCCTCCATCCCTCTATCTCTCCCTCTCTCTCTCTCTCTCTCTCTCTATCTATCTCTCTCTCTCTCTCTATCTCTCTCTCTCCCTCTCTCTCTCTCCAATAGATCCAAAATCATTTGTCAATTATTTTCGAATCTTGTTGTCATTTTGTCAGATAAATGGTTGATTGATGTTTAGCAGAGTTGATTCGATGGTGTTACTCCGCGAAGTCCTCCTCTAACGCTTCGTTGGTCTTCAACCCCCTCAGACCCGGATGAACTCGAAGATTTGACAGAATAAGTCGGATTTGTAGAGTTGAAACACGCAGTGGTGTGTGTCACAGATTAGACATCATCTCCGATGTATTATATAAGCATATGTTAGTGGTAATCAAGACATGCTTTTTTAGCCACGAGTCAATATCAAATTCCTTAAAAATTTAACATTGTTCCTCAAAGTTAAGATGGGAATGGGGTAAATCAACATGAAGGTTGACTATTTCCATGTTAAGATGAAAGATCGTTCAGGAAGTTACATCGTTTCACATACAAATACGATATGTGACAAGTGTACACCCTTCCTTTTCAGCTGAATAGAGATACATATGTGTTCATTCATTTTGTGACTTATGTAGCATCCTGATGTCATTGCTGAGAAATCCGGTTGTATCTTTACACCGACAACTGCCACCTCAACTGACATGCGGTTTCTAGCAGTACGTGTTAATCTGGAGGATTCCTACAAGTTACTGTGGGTGATAAATTTGGAGAAATACAGTTTCCGGGAGGAAGATGTCACCTCTACGCCGGTCTCCTTCGTAAGCACCAAATTTGTTGGGAAACTAAGTCATCAAGAATTGCCGACTGACATCCGCATACAGAGGTAACTCTGATTATGTCTAACCATCTTCAAATAAGAAACTGTGTTCGACATCCTCGGACGACGCGACCTTCCCAGGAGCTAACCATAGCCACGTGGAATGTACGTGGTCTGAGTGCAACATCAAAGAGGCAAACCTTAGGTACAGACTGTGAATACTATAGCGTGGATATCACATGCATTGAAGAGACTAAAGTAGCTAAATACTCAGGCCAGCAACTACAAACATGCCATAAGCTAGTGCCCATGGAGCAAAAACAGACCACATATCCGGGTTTAGGCTTCGGAATCGGACCAAGGGTCTTGGACCATGTCATTAGTTTTGGATACATCAGTGATTCCGTTGCATTCAACGACCTGGCTATACTTACACGAAAACACTCCAACACTAAGTGCCGCATTGTCAACGCATATGGCCCAAGTACCGTAAAAGCCAAATAGAATCCAGCAATATTAGATTCCTTCTATGCAGAAGTGCGCTCCGCCATTACAATCCCGGCTAGATGGCAACTGTTCGTGTGTGGCGATTTCACAACTCCAAGCTGGGTAAACTCGGATTTGCAGACAAAAGTGCAGGACTTGGCTTATGCATAAGATTGTCCGGAGAGGGCACACGCGGCAACAATGGGCATGCACTGGTGGCATTCCTCAGTTTCAATGGCCTATTTACCATAATTGTGGCTTTCAAATACTCATGCCATCAACGGACAGCATGGTCTGAACACATTGCTGATCACAATGTTCCAAAAGGTGCTAATGCTACAACAGCTGTCTTCAACCAAATATACTTCATACTATGCAAGACAGAAGCAAATCCCCTACTTCGGAATGCTCCTTCCTCTGGAGGCACATACCTAAATTCTGACCTTAACCCAGTCATTGTACCGTACAACGGTCTCTTTTTAGAAGGTAGAGTCACGTACAATGCACCCAAGCTCATCAGCGATACTGACACTCAAATGTCATACAAAAGTGCCATCGAGGAGCAGACAGCTAACAGCGACGTCAGCTCCAATCTAAACGACCCCTAACAAAAATACTGAAATCTATGGAATCATCAGCTACCGGCACCATAGAGGTTCTTAAAAACAACCAAACTAGGGATACTGACGATCCTCTAGTAGTAAAGTGTTATGGAGGCAGATCTAGCAAAGTGGCCAACATGAAGACTGCACTAGACTACGTCGGGAGTGTAATAACATTCTGCGCCACATTAGTGACCACTTGAAAGATCTTGATAGTCAACAAGCAGACTCCCTAGCAGATGAAATCATTGCCATGGATGACTGGCACAAAATAATTTGGGCAGCCTGAGCCTTGAGAGTTACGAACTACACACTACCACTCGCTGTGCACAAATCTGAAGGACGCTTTATCGGGACTGACCAGGGAAAAGCCGAGCTGATTCGAGAATGGTTCAAGGAACAGTTCACTGACCACGATGATGAGCCATTGCACCCGTTGGCATGAGACCCCAGGCCATTACTAATACCAATTAAAACAGCAGAAGTTGTGAAGGTACTTAACGTCCTAAAAATTGTCGTGCATCGGGACCTGATGGCATGAGCAATGAGCTTTTCAAATATGCAAGTGACATTATCTCAAAACCGATCAGGCACGTAATCAAGATCCTAGATATACTACGCCCGGCCGTATGCAATGGAGATGAGCTACAACTAGTGAGACTACTGCTTGCAGGCACCAAGCTGAGTGTACGAGTCTAGTCAGTGAAGTCTGTCGAATGTGAGACATCAATCGGCTGCCCACAGGGAGATGGTCTATCTCTGGTGCTTTTCAGTGTTAAATCTGGGTATGCCGCTATTGATGGAATATGCCGATGATGTGGTCTTCATTGATGAGGAAAAGAAACCCATTGATGAACGTCTCCCAATAGCTGCAAGCAAACTCATAATTCAGAATCGCTTTATGAATGAATCCAAAACAGAGTTCACCCACATATAACTATCTACATAGCATGAAACTGAAGAAAATGACGATCCACTTCATGGCAGCGAACCATGTAGGAAAAGTAAAATCCTGGGCTCATTGCTTTGCTGTACTGCTGACATTGCTGCACGCTGCGTCATTGGGGAACATAGCTTTGGTCCATGTTTGGCCATGTGCTAAGGCTACAAGTAGAGACGCCATCACAGAGAGCCTTGGACTTCGTCCTACTCGGAGCCAGCATAGACAAAGCCAGGAGAGGACGTTCACGCATTAATCTGCTAAGCGTGCTACGAGGTGACCTCAAGAAAGCAGGAGATGGTACAGTCACGTCAAGAGTGGATCTGATGAAGCTAAGGATTTCGGCTGAGGACAAGGCAGTGGACAAAAGCGAAGAAACACTGATTGCAGCTGTAGGATGTTTCTACTACTACAGCCGCAGAATACAATAATCATGCATTTTGTTTGGTGCAACTTTTTGCAGTTGATGTTTGTTAATCTGGAAGTTTCTCGCATATTACTAGCTCTGATCTTCTTCTTCTTCTTCTTTCCGATCGCTGGTATCACACTTGGAGAGCCGTTCTCAAGATGAAATCTGTGGGTTTCTGCAGGGCTTCCACAGGCCCATACAGCTTTTCAAGAAAAGAGGTTGACAAAGGCAGCTGATACGTACTGCAACATTGAAGTATGTGCTCTGTGGTCTCTTCTGCTTCTCCACAAGGACAAGCGGGCGATGTCGTAAGGTGAAACCGCCTGTACATGTGTTGGTTTAGTATGTTATGTCCAGTCCAGAGATGATGGTAGGCATCTTCTGATTGAGGTGTACTATAGAGTGACTTGATGATAGACTTCATCTCTGTATGCATAACCATGTTTTCTGTCTGATTCTCTTCTGCACCCACCTTTGCCATCTTGTCTGCTTCCTCATTTCCTTGGACTCCACAGTGTGAGGGGATCCACTGGAATGCTATCCGAAAGCATTTGATGGTTTGTAGTGCTTCTTCAAGTTGTGGCAGCTTACCTTTGGTGATAGCCTCAAGGACGAGCGGGCATCAGATAAAAAGACAATCTGTGCAATATGGTCTGCTGCTCTGCTGATGGTATTAGCTTCATGGACCAGTGGTTCGACTTCAGCTCTATAGTTTGTGCAGTGTTTGCCTGTCGGTATTGCAGCTGACTCATGTTGTCTGTTTGCATCTTTGGCTGATCCATCTGTGTAGATCCTTATCCATGTCTCCTGAGGGTACATTTCTTCCAGCATGGCTAGCGTCAGGCCCTTCTTGCTCACATTACTGTGTTCATCTTTGGTTGTGAAATGATGTACTGATTAATGATGGGAAAGGTGTCTTAACACCAAGTGCACATCCACCTAGAAGGCAGGCTTCACTTGTTACAGTAGGTGTTTTCTCATCAGATCACATTGTTGTCTCTCCTAAAAATGTAATATCTTCTCTGAAACTGGTAATGTCAATTCCAGTGAAATTTTGCCATACCTGATGGTCAGTGTGACGCACGTAGTTTGTTGGGCTTATGTCATGAGACTTTACCGCGTGCTTCTCTGGAAGCAGGCCAACTACCAGTCTTATCTGATAGAGTTTCTGGACTTTCGACTGGATTAACCCTCCTTGCTGGAGGGATTCCACTGAAGAACCCAATTCTCGGTATGACTCTTTACACATGCATCTCGAGACAGTTGGAGAACGGACTGGGACTGCGAGTGGCAGTCCTTTGCCCAGGTCATGAAAACATTTTTCACATTAATCAGAGTGACCTCTTCTTTAACGCGTCTCCTTCCGGGGTCGTATCAATTCATTCAAACATCTTAGCAATGGACCTTTCCAGTTTTAGCTATGCCCTGCCCATCTCTCGATAAGCTCCACCCACACATCGCTCGAGTTGGGATCGATCAATCGCTGAACACCCTGCCTATCAATTTCCAAAAAACTACGCAGGTAAGCTGTTAAGGCAGCAACAAGGCCGGGTCAAAATAGTTTCAAAATATTCAACAGCGTGTTTATTAAATAGCAAAGAATTACAAAGACATACAATTCATACAACGTGTCAGCCTATTTGTGATTCGATGACGGCCAATAGCAAACCCTTTGTGCCATAATGATTGTGACGTCATCATACACGCGCTGAGCTGATTATGACGTGATACGAGGTCAGATGATGGATGGATAGTCTGGAAAGGTAAATTGTGGTCTGTGTTCGCAAGCATGGATTGACTGAGACTTCAGCCCTCTATCTGGGAATATGGATGATCTCATGATCTGGTGTGGGAACCAGGACATCTTTCTGGTTATGGCACAATTTCCGGTAGGGTTATCTTTCAGACCCATCAATTGGCCATGTTGTCGTATTTAGATCGATCTTTCATAAGTAACCTGCCACTTACATGTTTGCAACCTCAATGAATACTCAGATATTCCCCATCATGCCATCATTTGCAGAACATGTCATTGCTGTGGATGCGGTTTCTCAGTAATTGAAACCATTTTTGCATACACATTTAACATTACCATTCTGCTTCTTTTCGTCCTATGGAGCTTGCGCTTCCAGCATTGCATGATACTGCATGATTCTGCTAATAACGCTGCAATGGTCCAGAAAGTCTTAATGTGTGTAACTGTATTTCGGTTTCTAATGATGCCTTCAGATATCATTCCTGTCTCAAGTCCTACACAAGTGCTTCCGAGAGCCAGACGATTTCCTGGTAATAGTGCTTTTCCCACCAAATCCACACCGTGAGCTCTGGCATAAAGTGGGTAATGAGAAACAGGGCCCCTTGATGGTGCGGACACTCTCCATGCTAAGATACATGGTGGTGCTTCCTTCATTATGTATAGACTTTGTCCCCAATAGGACCACTGCTTGATGCATTTTGTGAACTATTCGATGTATCTCGTCTTCTGGACAGCCAGACTGCATCCACATTAACTAATAATCGTCCGTAGCCCACCAAGAACTGTAGGGTATCAGTACGGAACCTTTTAGACCATTCAGATAAATCAAGAACCTTTCATGTGAACGGACTATCTACTAGCCATCTTCTTCCGCAAAGGACCGTATTCACTTTTCCTGGGAATAAGCCATATCAGTAGTATGACTGCAGTATTTTCCTAGCAGCTGACTTCTGCATCATGCCATCTCGCATTCCAAACTATGTTACGCTTTCAAATATCGTGAATATGGGACTTCTTCCATACCGATGACTAATAGGTACTCTGTCTTATTATATTATTATTGTATTGCTTTTATGTAACATGTACTGATGACTAATCGGTACTGTCCGGACATCTGAGACAACATTTTTATAGTTTCTTATTATTATGCATATATTATCCTCATCTTCCGTGCCTATAAGGACGGCAAGGTCGAGTGCCCTTCCATTTTAGTGTATTTTCCTAAAGGTAGTGATATGGCAGCAGCCAACCATGTTAACTAGTTTTGTTTATTAAAAAAAACCTCTTGGACCGCAGTATCACTAGGCAACACAACACAACGACAACCCCTGCATCACCCTGTTCCCCGCACAGCATCAATTTTTCACTGCGGTCGCTGTTCATGTTCTCATTACGCGAACATGACATGCCGCCAACTAAACCTGGACTGTTCTAGCTCGATAGGACAGGATTATAGTAGTAGGGATAGTTACTCGGTAGGAGACATTTTGTGATAGTCTCTTTTCCAGAGTAGCGGATATGTAATACCACGCTCTGAGTAGAGTGTATAAATTGGCGATTTTACTTAAGGCCTCTGTATTGAGTGATCGTCTCGGTCTATGCTCCACCAGCCTATGGGCTAATTAATTGTCTGGGCTCCTTCTGTCTCGTTAATTAGAGTTAGCCCTGGAACTATTGAGGTTCCAGTGTGGCTAGAAATAAAGTGGCGATCAATACAAACATCCCCCGTTTATCCTCGGATACTGGTTAGTTAGAAAACCCCACCAAAGTAGGAAGCACCGAGAAAATAAATAAATAATTAATTACTGGTCTGCAGTGCATCTCTCGGCGATTTTACATAACCCTAACAACAAGTAAATGTTAGTTCCCTGGGTGCGGATCAGTATGGATCCGTACCCAACACACCAGTGACGGAAAGGATTCAGCTATCCATCTAACTCTACCAGTGACTGGGTGCAGTCTTGGAACCCACCGCGCCCTCCATGGGAGGTCACTATAGTTGGATAGCTGCATCTTTGTCCCTGCCTTAAAATCTTGAATGTGCTTTTCTGAACGCTTATGTACCGTATTTGTCCTTGTGATGTTATATGTGGTCATGACCTGATGGTGGCAGGATCATTATATGATTCTGGAACTGTCATCTCATGATAAGTATGCGCACGTCTACTGAGAGGGATGTTCCATGGGGCAACCTCAGAGTTGCCGAACATTCTCGCCCATTAAACGTATGTATAGTAAAATATAGGTAGCTTACATTGTTAAGTGCGGCTAAAACGAGATTTGGACCCAATAACTAAAGGATGGGGGTAGAAACTAGAGGACGGACCGCATAGATAAAGCAGCAACTACTAACACTGAATCTTGGAAATCACATAGGATGGCGGTGTTTAATTCTACGGAAATCATCCACCCCACCCTCATGTAAAACAGCGTGAATCACAACAACAATATAGCTTCACTAGGTTGACCTGCTTACATAATTCAGTGTTAATAAGTGTGGCCCTTTTTCCATCTCTCTTCCTCCGCTTCGGCATTGTATGCATTTTCCTGTGATGGAGGCCCACGCGAGGCACTTTCCTGTCGCAACAAAATAATGCTCCATAAGGGTTAATATGGTTTATATTAAACTGGCTAAGTAGCCACGTTTGGTCACTACTTTGCGGGGATATCTCACGGATCTCCTTCCGTGAGGTACCTCTGGCGAGGACCAGGATTATGAGTCGTCAACCCGGCCCCATGTACTCGACACCTCCCCACCCCACCCCCTCAACCAGGTGGCACATACGAGTCCGACTGTTTGACTGCACCACTTTACTTATTGTATGTATCTTTAACTTCATGTCCTGGCTGTAAAATGGAACCGTCACACCGGTGACACAATCAGCGTGGACGAGACGGTGTAGTTAAACTTTGGCAGCAATGGTCGCACGGCCCCCCCCCCCCCCACTGGACCGTGAACGTTCCATCGGTTCACAACGTCGGTTTCTGTATGATCAGGCAATGTGAAACACTGGCTCCGAAATCCTGAGATCTGCTGCTAACCAGTTCTCCCGCCCACTATGTCGCGCACCTGTGGTGCCATGGAATGGGTATGTCCAGCGGGACAGCTTGCATGCCCGGAGCCTACAAGTGGTGCCCGATGTTGGGCTCGAACACAAAGTGAGCCCACGCCCACCCGAATGTTCCGGTTTCTACTTTACTATACTTTGTACTCTCCTGACTCAGAGGTGGAGTACTATGATGGAATGGCGGCCCGAGCACTCACTGGTGACGAGCTAAATTACTCCGAATTGGAGGAGCCACCCATAGCACGACCACAAGAGTACTCACCGATCAGTGAAGGGGCTTTCCGTGATGCCTCCCAGGCGTGTGGTGTCTTTTATAACCCTGTCTGACATCCGTGGTAGGCACTCTACACATGTACTGTATCACAGACAGCAGCGAAGAAGTGCCCCTTTGGGTAACCCATACAACATACTGACCCATATGGTTCACTATGTCAATTTTACAGTGACAAGTGGCCCGCCCATCATGCACCATGGCCCGCATATCCACCAACAAGAACCTCATCTCCGTGCTACCCTTCAGTACCGCAGCATGGGGATAGGAATGTGGTGGTACCACGGCCATCGCATCCCAGAAGCGGCAACAATACCCATCACACTCAGTGGCCCCATCATTCCCCTGGACCTCCGCAGTACCGAGGAAGGCCCTAGCAACGTCCTATGGTCCCGCCACGACGTAAGCACGACACACCACCACTGGTGCATCGTCCTATACCGAGGCTGAAGCTCCCGGGTTCATCCATCCCAACGTGCTGTATGGAACCCTACAGACAGAAATTCGCACCCCCCCCTCAAATGTACAGTACCAGGGGACATGGAGCCGTGTCCCCCAACACCGACCAACATCTGCATTCACCCCATTCACTCCCCAACCTGTATTCGCGCCCATTGTACCTTATCATAGCACCAGCCGAGTCATCCTCCCCCACCCTGAATTCAGTGGGGAAGATGACTGGGCCAAATACCAGTGCCAGTTTGAAATTATAAGCCATACAAATAAATGAACGGATCAGCAGATGGGGGAGTATCTGGCCGCCAAACTGTCATGGAAAGCCCTGCATGTACTGGGTGATATTGGGTCAGACATCACACCAACATACACAGAGTTGGAAAGCACTCTTTCCGAGAGTTTAGGAGATACGTCATTGGGAGAGACGAGCCGTCTTCAATTGAAAAAGAAGACATGCGGAGGAAACTCTTCACCAATTAGCTAGCCGCATCCATCGCCTCATCACCAGAGCATACCCCAATACCAACCATGAAGGAGTCACTCACCTCCATTTAGATACCGTCATTGATTCATTGAGCGGAAAACCAGCCCTCAAGGAAAAACTATTCCTTCTGGAGCACGGGATTCTTCAAACTCTTACTGCAACAGCTGTACATATTGAGAATTTCCTCGAGTGGGAGAAAAATGCTCATCATCAACTTTACCCTATCAATGAGCTAAATGACGTGAACATCCTCACTTCTGCATACCATTCACATACAGCAACTACCACCGATAGCAACAACACAACACAATCCGCACCACCTCGCCGAGGAGATAATGCACCCCGAGGAAGAGGGTGTGGCCAGTCAAATTGTGGGGGCCACAGCAATGACATAAGACAGGTAACATATGATAAGTTAGAAGAGATCATGAAACAGATCTCCGCCCTCAATAATTTGGTCACCACACTTAGCACCGTGGTGGCGACCCAACCAACTACACAACCACCACCAAGCGGAAACATGCCCCACACACAAACACCCAACATATGCTTCAGATGTGGCCAGACAGGCCATTGGAGGGACCGGTGTCCAAACCATCCCCCTCTGCTCCATTGGCCACTGATCGACAAACACCACAGCTACAGCATCTGTTAAACCCGAACAGACACTGATTAGAGAGTTACTTATATAAACAGCAACTTCAGGTGGATTCATCATATAATACACACATTACATGGCAAATGGCTTCACACAAGCCGGGGCCTATGATGCACACTGCAACTACAGCTCTGGCTATTAATCCCTCTATGGAAAATTATGACCCCCACAAGGCAGGAGGTGGTACGTCCTCCAAGGGAATCTGTTAGTCCTTTATCTGTCACGACCACATATTATTATCAAAGGTTTGGAGAGGGCCACATGCACAATGGCATTCTCTACATAAATAACCGGATAATAATTCCTGCACACTATAGGTCATCATATTGGAACAATTACATGACCGCGCTGGACATTTGGCCATTGAAAGAATGACAGAGCAGATCAAACAGAGATTCCACTGGATCGGGGTATGCGGTAGTGTCAAGGCCTGGGCCATCAAAATGCATCTCGTGTTAAAGACACGCTGTTGGCCAGCACCACACTGCCCCCCCCCCCCCCCCATTACAAATTAAAATTGTAGGTCACCCTGGGAGCGAGTGGCTATTGATGTGCTCGGTCCCTTGAATACGATGGATGCTGGAAACAAATAATCCTCGTATTGCAAGATTACTTCACAAAGTGTGGAGAAGCATTTGCTTTGCCGAACCAGGAGGCATCCACAGTGGTGGAGTTTCTGTCAAACAATGTGTTCTGCCATTTTGGAATGCCCTATGAGCTACATTCCGACCAAGGTAGTCATTTTGAGAGCCGGTTGTTCTCCGAGCTCTGCAAATTAGTCCATATAATCAAAACACACACCACACCTTACCATCTACGTGGTGACAGGATGGTGGAGAGGGTTCAACAGAACCTTCACAGTAATGCTGACTAAGGAAACGCACCTTGAGTGTCATGACTGAAATCTCTGAATCCCATATGTGCTCATGGCATACCGCCTTTCAGTACATTCCAGCATGCATTATACCATGGCTCGGTTAATGTTAGGCCATGAATTAGCCTTAACTTTGGATCTGGCCATGCCCAAAATTCATGCAGAGAAAAATCCACCATCTCTCTATGTGGGGCTCATGCGGCAACAGATAGAACAGGCCCATGTGCTGGTGAGAGAAACCCTCTCAAGTGCACACTCGCGTCAGAAAACATGGCGTGACAGGCGGGTGCATGGAGACCCGTATTAGGCAGGAAAAATGGCTTGGGTTCACGGTACATGATGTTGTACAAATGTGCCAAGTAAACTGGGTTACAGGTGGAAAGGCCCCTATGTGATAGTAGGTAAGAAGTCGGACGTGACCTACCAAATCCGTGCCTCGAATGGCATGACCTCAGTCATTCACTTCGATCGTCTTAAACCTTGTGTTAGTGACAACACAGTGCCAGAGCTCAGACCGGATGCTACGCATAACACTGGTACCCAGACCGGTGTAGCTACGGAAACAGATATTCCCGATGTTAGCGCAGAGCACCGCGCTGCCAGTTCTACCCATCTCCTACCAAGCCAGGAGTCCAGTGAACAAACGGTTAATGCTGAGGACGATGACGAGCCACATACTTGCCCTCTCCCTCCTTAGATTGTGTCTACCAGGTCTGGGAAGTCGTATTTGAAGACCTTCTCGTTTGTGCTGTCCACGGGGATGAACGGCAAGGTTGTTCCGCTGTCCTCTTCCCATTCCCACCCGCTTCATGCAATTGGTCCAATTATAGAGTAGCCACAAGCATTGGGTGAGGCTGTCCCGGGCCATGCTTCTTGTGGGGTGGAGCATATAATATGTAGCCTGGAAGTAAAGAGGCTTGATGAGGGCTTGGCTTGTTTCGAGAACAGGAAAACTGCACAGCTTGGAGCACCCCCTGTCCAAAACACGAAATCGCGGAACCCACCCCCCCCACCCCCGCCCGACCAAGTCATCTCAGTGGCACCAACCCCACTCCAAATCGCGTCCCTCATTTTTGCGCCGAGCTCGGACATCACATGTCCCATCCCTTTCACACTCCACTGTCTGTTGACTGTCTATCTTCAGATATAAGAGACACTACTGTGTCAGAGGACGGAGCCTCCCACACCATGGTCACCCCATGGCTGGTGGTGAGCAGGGGGGCGGGGGGGGGGGGGGGGCGGCCTGTTCAGTAGACTCTCAGCTCGATTTTTCCTGGTACCTAAAAACTATGACCAGGTGCCAACCATCGTGTAATGGGAGATGTCCATACCCATCCAAAGGACAACCCCGACCACAACCACTGTACCAAACTTCCCTGTGGGCAGTCAGAACATCATATAATACACAAAGCGACAGAAACAACAAAATCACACTTGCCCTCAGGGCTGGACATGTCAAGTATTTAATGTGCGAACACTACATACATGCCCGGTTATATGAGATATTATGGAAACATTCTACACCCCATTACAACAAATGGCTTATTCGTAAGTACATCATCAACAGTATAACAGCATGCACCTAACTTGTGTAACAGAAAAAGTTAAAGACATACTTTCCACAACATTCCCTTCCGCACGGATGCAGGAGCTCATCACTCTGCAAACCCTACTTTTCTGCAAAGCAACAGACTCAGCATTCCCCAGCTTGGAAACATGGATATGTCTACCTCGCAATACTGCCGCATCACACAGCACCCCCGACTTCCCTACAACAGAACGCTACCATCAACAGCACAAGTCAACATTTTCCGCAAGCACCCTCCTATCTTGGTTACGGAAAACTGATCATCTTCTGGGTAGGAAGAAAACATCACAACTACCTACAGTACACGGCGCCAGGACCGCGCCCCCCCCCCCCCCACATTGGATGCGACATGATTCAGCTTATGACACATACTTCAACTATAGGTAAATACAGATTTCTTTTCATTGAGAGAGCCGGGTGACCACAGTCTATCGTCTGTAACTAGTGATATATTGGCACAGAAAGTGAAATTCGACAATGATCTGACATTTACCAACAGGATCCGCTCAACAACCAGCAAGAGCTGGAATAACAATAACCATACAGGACGTAAGGAGTGCACTGATAAAAACCACGTGCAAATAGGGACGCTGTTCTAAGGAACAGACATTTAGGAAGACATGTTTCAGCTGTTCGCACTAATTTACAAGAATCAGCAATGGTAATAGCAATGGGTACATCTCGTCTGATCAACCACGTGCTTTCAAAACAAGGAACCACGTGATTGGCACCACTGTTTTTTCGGTAAATGCATGAAGAAATATAAAACAGGTTAGGTTAGGTGTTTTGCGGTTCCGCAGATAAAACAGCAATGCGGAAATAGATGTGTCTCTGGCTTTGTCTGACAGCTGGATAGAAGAAAATCAGCAAAGAACAGTGAAGAAATTTCTGTGTACTTCATTATTATTTAACAGACATCCGTGTAAACTTTTTCAACATGCTTTCTGTTCAGATTGCAAATATTTGTTTTCAGCAACACGGTACGGAGTGACACACGCTTCCGCGTCCAAGCATCGTGTTCTCGTAGTTAATCTTCAGCCCGGAGAGCAAGACGAGCCTATTGACATTACAGATCCTAGATTTGAAGCTCATACCCGGCTTGATGTAATTCCTATCGGAAAAATGGCCAAAACAAAGCAAACGTAGAGATGCCAACCTACTCCTCCACGTTCAACCACCACAACGGCAACATCAGCAACCACGTCAGAAGTAACGACCACCGCAGCAGACACCACACCAGCGACACCAGGACAAACCACACCGGCACCACCCTCAGTTCTGACTACATCAGCAGCCACCATCGCTCAACCAGCAATATCTGTCACCAGTGTGTCCATAGTAACTGTGCCTAGGCTTTCTTTAACTTTACAACACATTTATGATAGTTCCGTGTCTCCACCAGTTTTAACCATCGACGAGGGAATCATCCACGGAAACAGTACAATTACAACGCCATCGCGCAGCACCACTTCCACCACAGTCACCATGTCAACACCCACAACCAGCACTTCTCACAACCGCATCCGTAGATCCTGGTATCCGTAAGGCCACTACACAGGATACAGTGTACCCGGGGAAACGCAGCATCGCACACCAACCAGACATCCAAGCAGTCCACATACATCCGCCAGCAGACGTATTCAGTCCGCCAAGATCCGGAAAATCACCACCAGCCCCACCTCTTCCCAACACATCATAGCATTATGATGACAGAAATTCGTATCCACTACCATCACTACCACCGCGATGGCCATCATGATGACAACATCCACCACTACCGACTGGACACCCAGAACCACAACAGTACATGCCAACGTCGACACCTCATGTGCTAGACACAACTTTTCCAAATTTACCCGCCACCTCCTCTGACAGCAGTGCGGAAGAAGCTACTGGAAGCATCTCAGCATTTCGACTACACCCACTACGTCCAGCATATGCAGATCGCGGCACCCACACCCATTGGGGGTAACTTTTCAGACAATACCTAAGGCCATCACTGTCGCAGATTCAGCAGGATTATTATTAAGTTGTGCGGAAAAGTGAATTATGCTTATTATGTTTATTTTTTAAATACTATTCTTATTATTATTAAAAGTTTTTAAAATTGAAACCCAGTCCCTATGCTGACCACGGTCATCCTACACATCTATGCTAATTAACGCATAGCGGTGTCTCACCAATAGTCGCTGTGGATGCCGATGCTGCAATCACACCCTATATGGTGTAAGTATGCAGCATACCACAGCGAACATGTCATTATCCAGATCATGCCATCCTAGCGATTGCTGGGACTGCCTGATAGCTGTCTAATGTTTTAAGAACATTATTATTATTAACATACTATTTTTCTCATTTTTTTTCTTCTTGTTTTAGATAACGAGATGGATATTGGTTGGCGAGAGCGTATCTTTATTTGTATATATCTATTTTATAACAACTTAATTCTGGTATGTTGGAGCGTGGGCGTTCTCGCAAAAATATTAATTATTCGTCACCTAAGAGAACGGTCATGTGAGCTATTGTTTTAGCTAAAGCAGGATATTAAAACAAATAAAAAGACCATGCACCACAGCAAGAAACAAAAAAAAGGTGAGAAGGCCCAGAAAAATAAATACTGAGCTAAAAACCAAAATCAAAAATATGCTGCACTCCCCAAACTCTTTCGCACGCCTATGTTCCTTCTATGATAAAATATGCGTCTCTCGCATCACTACTCCTCTCAGTTATGTGCCTGCCTGAGAAGTCTATGATTCTTGCCTAGCGCGTGCCCTGTACATTCGATCCACGATGGTGGTATCGTTCGTCACAGGTCCCAAACTAGGAGGGTGTGGTGTAGCGCAGATCGACCAGTCAGTTATGGACTGTCCCAGCCAGCCTGTGTATGGGATGGTCGGGCCTCGTCCTTTTCGCGCACGCCCTCCACAGTAGGATGATGTGCGCATATAGCGCCGATTACGAGATCACGTAGCGTGCACGCACGCGCATCAGAGATTTCTTAACAACGTGCATTAGCTTTGGGAAGCAAAAACATCTCAAACAGTACCGAGTTGGTGCTCGTAAGGCTTTTGCATGTTTCGCGGTCTTCTTGGTTAATCGGTTAAGATTTGGCTGAGTTATGGCTAAAGACGCCCACTTATTCGATTTTCAAAATATTGAACCCCAATGGTGCATGTATGCTCTCGGTACATGGGTACTATAACGCAAAACGTGACCCACTTTCCCCTCTCTCCCCCCACCCTGGAGTGCGCTCGCTGATTGGGTGTGGCGTTCCATCTGTGCCGTTATAGGCAGTATATAAGGGGTCGAAAAATGGTCTGAGAGGACGAGCACAAGTGACTACGTTCCGTAACGCAGATATCAAACGTCTGCTCTGGATACTTTCAGTTTTCAGACTGGTTCTCTGTGAGGCTCAATCCACTACCTCCACAACCGCAGTTTTTGTAAGCTCCTGGGAAGATATCACTCAGGGGCAATAACCAAAGTAAAGTCAGGTAGCCCAAGCCACTTCTTCTGCAAAGGGACCTTTCGAGCGGATGGGACTTTTGGCCCCGATCTAGCTCATCGTTCAGTATGTCGGGCGAGAGATATACACAGTGATGACTCGCCAGTTCTGCCGTACCAGGCAGCCAGTGGTGGAAATTAATCAGCACATCATGTGTTAGCCTTTTTCACATTTCGACCTGGGTTATGGGAACATTGCTTGATGCATCGTTTGAGCTATTCGATGCATCGCCTCTTGTGGACGGCCAGAATGCATCCGCATTAACTAATACTCTTCCGTAGCCCACCAAGAACTGTAGGGCATCTGCCACTTCCGCCCCAGTACCGAACTTTTGGTGTTCCAATGTGGCTAGAAATAAAGTGGCAATCACTACATACATCCCCCTTGTATCCTCAGATGCTGGTTAGTTAGAAAACCCCGCCAAAGTAGGAAGCATTGAGAAAATAAATATATAATTAATTACTGGCCTGCAGTGCATCTCTGGGCGATTTTACATAACCCAAATGACAGGTAAATGTTAGTTCCCCGGATGCAGATCGGTATGGATCCATACCCAACACGCCGGTGATGGAAAGGATTCAGCTCTCCATCTAACTCTACCAGTTACTGGGTGCGGTCTTGAAACCCACCACCCCCTCTGTGGGAGGTCACTATAGTTGGATAGCTGCATCTTTATTCCCACCTTAAATTCTTGAATGTGCTTTTCTAGACGCTTATGTACCATATGTGTCCTTGTGCTGTTATATGTGGTCATAACCTGATGGTGACAGGATCGTTATATGATTCTGGAAGTCTCATCTCATGATAAGTATGCACGCGTCTACTGAGGGGGATATTCCGTGGGGTAACCTCATGGTTGCCGAACATTCTCGCCCATCAGACGTATGTATAGTAAAAGATAGGTAGCTTACATTGCCAATTGCGGCTAAAACGAGATTTGGACCCAATAACTAAAGGATTGGGTAGGAACTAGCAGAAGGACCGCATAAATAAAGCAACAACTACTAACACGGAATCTTGGAAATCACATAGGATGGCGGTGTTGAATTCTGTGGAAATCATCCACCCCACACTCACGTAAAAGAGCGTGCATCACAACAACCATATAGCTTCACCAGGTTGACCTGCTTACATAATTTAGTTTTAATAAGAGAGTGGCCTTTGTTGCCATCTCTCTTCCTCCGCTTCGGCGCTGGAGGCATTTTCCTGTGACTGAGGCCCGCGTGAGGCACAATCCACTCACAACAAAATAATGTTCCGTACGGGTTAATATGGTTTATATTAAACTAGCTAGACATACATCATCACGCATACAATTGTCTTCCTGGGCATGCTGCATCCACGTCCGTAGACATAGGCCATTTTCTTCCCATATTAGGTCAGGCGAGGACGTTGTAATGATTTAAACCCGTCACCAGTTGCTCCCATTCTATTCGAAGTTCTCGTCATGTCTTGCGACAGCAGCGAACTTACTCCCGACCATCCAGACTGACGAGTGATGAGTTCTGACTGACGGTTAGAAGGTGGACAATTTTATCATCCTCGCAGTAATCATAGCGAAGAAACATCTGAAGTTAAATAAATAACCATGCTCAACTTGGGAGCCATTTGGTTCTTTGCCTTCACTCGAATCACATTCAACCAACTTGTAAATATGGGCTTGTTAAGTATGACGTCACTGCGTGTGATTCGCAACCCGGAAGTGTGTTTTGCTTTATTACATCATAAGTGCGTGTTTATGACGTCATGAGTAGTTAAGCACAAACATTGTTGTGTGTTTTTAACAATAACAAGCCCATAGGAACTTGATGTGAGCTGGAGGTTAGCTACCTTCAGGGAGCATCGTGTCACGACTACTATTTGCAGATGACGTTCGACGTGGCGATCCTGACCTCTACGGCCTTAGTCAACTCAAATATCAACCATTCTTTTGTTAACAGCACCTCAAGACCCGCAAAATGCTTCTTTTATCAATTAACCCTTTCATTTGTCAAGATTCTAAAAGAAAATTCAAATATTTGCTCAGTGAATGACTATTTTCTGGCCATGAGAACTGGTCTTTTTTTAATTTACCACTGGAATTTAGGAAAATAATTTTTTTAAAGACTTGGTCTTTTGACAGGCCTGGTGATTAAAGGTTTACTCGTCTAGGACATCTAAATGTGTGCTTAGTCAGTGTCGATTTGCACGCCAGGAGAAGACTATTTTTTTTAAATGTACCACTGGAATGGCTGGCTCGGTAACCGAGCCAGTCATTCCAGTGGTTAAATTTCCAAAATAGTCTTCTCTTAACCTGCAAATAGACATACATCTAGACTCCTGCCTGAGCGGTGTTACCATTCTAACGACAAGTTGAGACAAAAGAGGTTGATATTCATAGCATAGTTATAGTAGCAACGCCATAGCATTATTGAGCTAACCTGATAGTGTGGTATTACTGATGACTAATAGTCAATGACATTTAGGTATGTGATGAAATACATTTAATATTGTATGCCTGGTACTAGGCCTGTTCGGTTAATCGATAGCCCGTTCTTTTCCCAGGCGATTATATAATCGAGTGTAAAATAAAATAATCGAAAAATCAAAAAAATGTTTTTCCTAGTAAATTCCCAAAATTTTCATGCAAATTTTCACAAGTTCGAACGATTATTTGGAAACAATTTACCCAAGGCAGCAACAACGTACAGTAAAATGATTTTCAAAATATTCGACTTTTCTCATGTGGGGAAATAGGGAAACGTCGTAGATAGGCACTACGGCCGAAATCTATAATATAAAAATTAAAATAATATGGCCGAGAAAACTGACTTCGTAGTAAATTCACAAATTTTCGATCCAACTTTCATAAATTCTGCCAATTGTTTTGTAACTAATTTGACTTAAAGCTGTTGCTCCTCCCGCAGTCAAATGATTGTCAAAATATGCATCTTTTCTAGTGCTGGAAAATAGTGAAAAATCGTAGATAGGCGCTACGGGCGAGCTCTATATAATTAAAAGTTAATCTCTGTAATGTTAAAATTAAATTGGCGCCTTTTTACTGGCTTGAACATCTCGGCGTACGTTCGTAAAACCATTATCCAATAGGAACGGGTGAACAATGGATTCCAAATGGCCTTGATTATACTGAGCGGGGTTGTTCCCCGACTTCAGCTAATCAGAGGACTGGTTGATATAGCCTGTCCTATTGAACGTACGTAGTTGAGGTAATCTAAACCTAACTAGGAACCAATTGACGAAATTGCGTATTCTGGTGGGTTTTTTTTTTATAGAGAATCAAACATTTTTAGCAATTTATTTATTTATTTATTTATTGATTTATTTATTTACTAATTATTATTATTATTATTATTATTATTATTATTATTATTAATTTTAAGAAAGATATGCTCGCCTCTCTCTTCCTCCTCTCACTCTTTCCATCCGTCCATTCCTACCTCACTACGTCATTGCTACTTCTAAAGTTTCAAGCTTAAATAATCGATTATCCGATTAAATCGATTATTTGCCAAAGCCCATCATCGATTATTTATTTTCATAATCGAACAGCGCTACCTGGTACTGCCATGTTTATGTAATTCATGTATAGGTATTAACAGTCCGTCAGTCCAGGATGTATAGCTGACTCGATGATAGCCCATAGCTGTTGTTGTTGATACTAATAACTGTTGCTGTCCATATACAATACGAGATCAGCAACCCTTAGTGGTCTAAGTTGTACACGTGTATTATTATATTATCTAGTTTGAACTCCCTTAAATGTAAGTTTTTGTTGCCAGGTCAGGTATTTGTCACCAGATGATGTTGCTACATGGGGACAATTCACATTTCCAGACACCCACCCATCATATGACGCCATAATGGACTGGGTGATGTGTACAATAACATCATAATGAAGTACGTCACGAACGCATATTTGAAGACGGTCTATGCGCTGTTGTACAGATTGTTTGCTTTTACTATTTAAAAATATTATGTTGAATATTTTGAAACTAATTTGACTGAGCGCTGCTGCTGCCATTGGCAGCAACAACACCCAGTCAGATTAGTTACAAAATATTCAACAGCTTCCCTCTATGGTTTTCAGGAGATTGATTGCTAGGGCATTTGGAGATCGATCAATCCCAACACGGCGAGATGTGGGTGGAGCTTAGCTGGTGATGAGTGGGGCATAGCAAAAAATGGAACGGTCCATTCACACACACTATTATTATATTAATATCACACACCCGGTGTTAGAATCGTACTTGATTGTAAAACAACTATTTAGGCTTTAGGCTTGTTAATTTTAACAGACGACATTTTGGAATTCATCTACTATTTAGTGCATTGCGCTTTGCACGACAGCTAGCAAGTGTGTAAATAACTGTCTGCCCCCCCCCCCCCCCACCCCTCCCCCTGTTTAATAGGGCCTCGGTGTTTGTAAAGTGTTGAGCACAACATGCTGCAGAGTATTGTTGGATTTGATACACGCACATCTTAAGGAACGTTTGCTGGCACTAAATGGGTCAATACCATGTAAGACATTATTTTAAGACATGCAGCTAAGATTTATTTCGGGCTCATATATGTGATTAATAATCTGATTCTCATTGTATCTCGCAATTAAAGCACAGTACTATGAATCACGACTCGCACACACTCGTGGTCTTTCATGAAATGAGGTATCCTGTATACGATTTCTAATGCTCGTCGCGTCAGGGTCTTTCTCTTCGTCTTGGACGCCCTCATTTGCATAGTACACACGTTTCGTATGAGGCAGTGCCACGTGCCAGCGGTTATGTTTGCTACGTCGTGTTCAAATACCAACCCATGATGGAGGACTGGATGATACTCGACCCTATAACATTCGTTATTATCCCATTGGTAGTATTATGATTCGGCAACTTGGATATAATCTTCAAGCTGAGAACATCGACAGAAATAGCCAATTCATCTGATGGATCCACACTGGAACAAGAGAATAGACGTCAGAACAGATCAGTAACTATAATGTTATTGGCAGTATGTATAACTACTACTATATACTTAGTTTCCAATATTGTACACAACTTTACAGATTTACTGGACTGGGACCGGGCATACACCGGTGACATAAAAATAGATGCATTAAATGAACTGTCAGTTAGAATGATTATGCTTCTTACGTACACAAACAACGCGGTGATCTTCTTCTAGTGCCTCATCAGCGGAAGCCGCTTTCGAACTGTGCTTCATCAAATGGACTGGCCCTGCCTGGCTTTGGAGCAGAGCTATGTGCACGGATATGAGGGCCGCATATAAATCCTATCTAGGTTTCCTTTCGAGATTGGAAATTGACTAAAAACTGTATTATCGGACCACCTTTTGGTTTAGAATTAATATACCCACTTGTCAGATTGATTTTGTTCCAAAGCTGTTCCATTACGTCGTATACCATGGTATACGCCACGCATATTCGTGTTTGTGAATCCAGGTGTTATGTGCAGCAACAATTCTCATAATGTGTAAGTTCGGGAGGATCGTAGGAATAATGCATCTTTCAGGCGGGTGGTCACCTGGCCCATAAACTACAAATCATAACTATAGACGTGCATTCCCCAACACGGTGACAGTCACGACCTTTTTATGCTGGCTTGACTATATGTATTATGCTACACTTAAACGCTATTTGCATCATGATTCCTACATATTTGTGTACATATATCATCAGGCTAAGAATTCTTGCAAACTGCCACCTGATCAAACATGTTTACATCGCCAAATAAATGGACCATTCCAGTTTATTTTATCCATTATATGATGTCACTATCAACTGCGTGACATAATCAATGACGTCATGAATGACATAGGTAAGTTCGTTCCGAACGCATGATCGGTAACAGATTAAGTGTTAGTGTATGAAATGTTTATCTTTACTATTAAATGCACATGCTGCATGTTGAATATTTTGAAACTATTAACCATAGGCAGCAACAGCACCAAGTCAAATTAGTTCCAAAATATTCAACAGCTTATCTGTATAGTTTTCTGGAAATTGATAGTCAGGGAGTTCAAGGATTGATCGATTCCAACACGGGCACGGTGTGGGTGGAGGGTAGCTAGAGATGGGTGGGCTTAGCTAAAACAAGATTGGTAAAAGTAATAGTTTATACCCACTCAGCAAATAAATGACGTTCTAGTTACAACCGTCATGGAGATGACGACACGAGATTGGTTAGAAATTGAACATATCTCTAGATTCAAGTTCATCACCTAGATAAAGCTAAACATGGGTATCTTTGGAGAAAAGGATATAATATACAGGTTTGAAATAAGTTAGTCATTTTAAAAAAGACATTCCCAGAAACATGTTAGTTATAAACCCCTTTTGTGTCAACAGCGACTCAAAGCGCTCATTATACCACTTATATAGGCCATTAATTAACCATTTAACTTTCAAGATTTGTAAAAAAGGAGAAATGGTGCTCATTAAAGGCACTCCATTTGCAGGCAAAGAGAAGGCAGTATTTTAATGGAATTCACCAAAATTTCTTAGTCCAGTACCCTCGTCAGTATTTTCACTTTTTTCACCACTTTCAGTAGTCCTGTAAATGAAGGTGGTTTGAACATTATATGGTCAAGAAAATTCAAATTTGTGCATAATCAGTATCAATTTGCAGGCCAAGAGTCGACCATTTTTGAAAATGTATCGGTGGAATGACTGGCATGGATGCATTGAGAAAAGTATTCAATGGGCCCTTCCAGTTTTAGTTATTGCTCGCCCACCTCTAGCTAGGCCCCACACGCACTTCGCTGTGTTTGGATTGCTTGTTCGCCGAATGCGATCACTATAAATTTCCTGGAAACCATCTGGCTAACCCGTTGAATATTTTGTAAACAATTTGACTGGGTGCTGTTTTAATTTTAATTTATTTAAGAAATGGCATAAAGGGATGAACTTTGTCATTGTGATCAGGAACCATGAAATCTAACTTTTATCTTACTAGCAAATATTTCAGGTGTGGATTTCTTTTATAAGCGACGACTGGTCGTGATTCGATAGGGTCCTTTAGTTTAAATTGCAACTCTGAATATTCGTCTTTCATGATTTTCGCTAATTCAACATTACGTCTACTGTATATGAGCTGAAGTGGGATAATTTGGTTCTTTGTGATATTCCTGAATTTACATTTAGTCCAAATTGTGTTTTTGTTTGGAGTGTTCTAATCCAATGGCCTTTTGGGATTTTGCGAAATGACCTGTTTGTTTCCTCATCACTATACAAAAGCGGAATCTGTTCTATGGTCATGATGTTAAACTGATGCTCAACTGAATGATCAGGTGGTTGAAGATGTTGTGTAATTGCTGTATCTGCTGAGGTATTAATGTGGCTTCTATCCGATACTCCAAATGCATGTGTTGGTTCAACACAAAGGGCACAATTTATCAAATAGATTACATTCTCAAAATCGCAATGCATATACGTCCGGATGTGATATTCATTCTTAGTTTGAAATCTCAGAACTGTTTGTTGCTTTACAATATAGTTTTGCGTCTGTTTTTTGTCACATTAAAATCTGATCCATCACACATGCTTGATTTGCTGTGGTTAATTTTGATAGGTTTGCATTCTAGTCCGCTATGCGGTTTAGCTTTTCAAACTCATTGATGACATCTACTTTAATTTTTCGAAGAAAACTGGCTGGATTACCTCGTGCTTTCAAAGCATCAAACAGAATAGAGCACGCCTCATTCAGATTTTACCTGTTGCTAGCGTTTCATAAGAATCCTGTGATTTGAGATTTGATCAGACCTTTGAGGAGGATTTAATAATTATTTTTGTGAAGGACATGATGTGATTGTATTGGTTTACAGAATAATTTGTATTATAATTTGATTTAATTTATAGAAGGGAGAATGTAATCAACATCACTGATAAAAGTTGGATATTGAATCATTATGCATTCATAGGTCACTGAATTTAACTTATTAAATACAATATTAAGATGTATGCATGCCAGACTGTATAACCATTAATATATTATTTAATAAGTATACATTAGTATGTCATTAATTACAAATAATATGTTAACCACTATCGATGATCTTGATTATGTAGCTTTAATGTGCTCTGATACGTTGCCCAAACCCTCTAGCATGCCTTTGGTACAACACCTCCGTCTTGAAGAATCAAGAGGAAGACCTTTTAGATGTCACATAATGTCTGGTGGTAAATATACTAAAGTGGAATCACGATGGAGACTGCATTCTATAATTTATATATAAACGTATTTTATTTCATGTAACCAAACAAAATTCCTAGAATTTTAATTTGATATGTTAAGATGGTAGTATAATAAGAAACAAATAAGGAAAGTTAAAAAAGTAATCAGAATAATAACGATATAAATGCATATGCATATCAATATAAGTACTAGAGATACAGATTTCCATTGTTATAATATATCGAAATGACCAGGCGTTTCTAAGAATACGCTGTAGTATAATTGCTTAATAAACCTGATATATTGTCATAAAAGTTAGGTAAATACCTTTTTGCACAAGTATACTTCTTTGGCATTGAGCATGTGTAGAACATTTTGAAGACAGTATTACTTACAGCAACAATGACTGACAGTCATACTAATTTAAAAAAAGTCAACATATATGCATGAAAATACTTCAACAAAACTTGTTATGCTATGGCAATGGAAGGTATAGATAGTTATATACCAATACATACTCTACATATAAGTGTATCCTACGTTGGACGATTGGAAGATTTCTACCTTAGCACGATGGTCAACAGCGACACATTCTGAAAGTTTTAAAGGACACGATGTGAGTGTGTTGGCTTACGGAATAATTTGTATTCTAATATTCCAGAGGAATCAAATTGAGGACGCTTATAGATCGTGACATCTAAGAAGTCCACTGATATTCGACCAATAGCAGCTTTTAGCTTGATGTTTGAGTTTTGCTTATTTAAAATACGATTCTTCTGAATGTTGCCAGAATATGAAGATGCCGTCTAGATATCTGTAGTAAAGAAGAGGTCTTTAGGTTGATATATGTTCAGTCCATCCTCTTCCCACTCTGCAACATAAATCATGGCACTCATTTACCCGTTGCACATCCAAATATTTGACTGTAATTTTCACCGTTAAATTGGAAACCATTTCTTTTAAGACTTAATGCTAATAATTTTAGAATTTATGTATCTGGTCAATCTGAATCTTTAAATTTGACAACAACATTTTGAACAGCAGACTCCGGTGTCAATATAGTAATCAATATATGCTGAAATGCCACACGACTCACTACCACAGTCTGAAAGGATCGGTCATCCAGGTGGGCGTTAGTGGATCTAACCAATCACTAATTGGTTTATAGACTTTAGGCAAGATATAAAATGTTCGATTTTGTGGGTCATTATGATGTAGCGGATATATTAGCTGTTTATTATCGATGTACTTATTTGTATGTAATGAATTGATTATTTCAATAACACTTAGTCGGGTTTGAGTCAAATTAAATAAGCAAGTTTTCTATAATGATTGGTGCTGCACAATTGCCTTTCGGCTCCACGGATGTAGTTTTCGCTAGATATACTGACAGGCTGGCAACATTCAGAACAATGACACCAAACTACGCCAGTTGGGGGTGGGGGCGCAATACTATTCTGCAACACATTAGCAAATGATTAAAAGGTCTTGCAAATCAACAAACAGATTCCCTAGCAGATGAAATTACTGCCACGGATGACTGTCACAAAATGTTTCGGGCAGTCAGAGCCCTGAGAGTTACTGTCTACACAACACCACTCACTGTACACACCTCTGAAGGAGACTGTATCTGGACTGACAATGGCAAAGACGAGACGATTCAAGAATGGTTCATGGAACAGGCCACTTACAACGATGATGAACCCTTGAACCTGTATTCAGGCGACACCAGGCCATTACTACCACCAATTAAAACAGCAGACGTTGAGAAGGCACTTAAACCCCTGAAAAATGGACGTGCATCTGGACCTGATAGCATGAGCAATGAACTATTCAAATACGCAAGTGACATTCTCTCAAATCTGATCACGCACCTTTTTAATTCAGCTTCTATGCAACACCCTTCCATCAACGCTGTTGGCCAAGGCACCCTTATTACAC
Organism: Chaetoderma sp. LZ-2023a; assembly: GCA_034401795.1. Taxonomy (NCBI): domain Eukaryota; kingdom Metazoa; phylum Mollusca; class Caudofoveata; order Chaetodermatida; family Chaetodermatidae; genus Chaetoderma; species Chaetoderma sp. LZ-2023a. The sequence continues at coordinate 13,499,781 of CM067361.1, read as the reverse complement.
TACCCACGCGCACGAAGCCACCTACCCAAGCCAATCTGCGGCCCATTGTGCTCTTCAACAGCATACGGATAATCCTATCCAATGTTACTCTATGCGGCATCCGAGACAAGATCGATGACTTCACCGGAACATGTCAAACTGCCTTCAGATGTGGACGCAGCTGTGCAGACATTGTATCGGCTCAACGCATGTGCTTAACACATGCTTGTGTCGGTAGTCATGTCCAAACACTGGGATTTCCCCCAAAATGAGCATTGAGATGTCACGAGCCTTCGACACAATTACACGCTCAAAGATCCTAGATGTACTACGCCAGGCCAGGTGCAGTGAGGATGGGATACGACTAGTGAGACTACTGCAAGTCAGTGAGATCTGTAGAGTTTGAGACATCAATCGGCCGCCCACAAGGAGATGGTCTATCTCTGGTGCTTTTTACATTTTACCTTGCTGCTGCATTGAAATCCGTGCATGAAAGTTCCACAAGACCAAACCACCCTGTGTTAATACTGGGTATGGCGCTAGAGATGGAATATGCCGATGATGTGGACTTCATAGATGAGGAAAAGAACCCCTTTGGCGAACATCTCCCATTAGCTGCAAGCAAACTTACAACTGAGAATCTCTTTATATATGAATCCAAAACAGAGTTCACCCACATATACATATCTACAAAGCATGAAACTAAAGAAAATGACGATCCATTTCGTGGCGGTGAGCCATGGAGGAAGCGTGAACTCCTGGGCCCACTGCTGTGCAGTACTGCTGATATTGCTGCACGCTGCGTCAATGGAAGCATAGTTTTTCAGTCATTCTGGAAGCCATAGATTCGTAGATCAAAGATGCCGTGATTGAAAGAGTACGTGTATACAATGCAACCTGCGTATCCTTGATACTATATAACTGTAATAGATGGGCAGCTCCAAAGGTAGCTCTAGACAAACTCGATACCTGCCACCACAAACACCTATGCACCATTACTGGACACCGATGGTCAGACAGCATCATTTCCAATGATGCACTATGCAAGATGTGCAATACGTCGCCGCTGCCTGTAAAAGTCTGCCAGCAAAGATGGTCCATGTTTGGTCATGCGCTAAGTATGCCAGAAGAGACACCAGCGCAGAAAGCCTTACAATTCGCCCGACTCGGAGCCAGCAAATACAAAGCCAGGAGAGGACGCCATTGCATAAATCTGCTGAACGTGCTACGAGTTGACCTCATGAAAGCAGGACTATGTGCACTCAAGTTAAGAATAGACCTGAGGAAACTAAGGATTTCGGCTGACGGCAAGACACATTGGGAAAAAGCGAAGAAGGACTGATTGCAGATGTATGATGTTTCAACTACTACAGCTACAGACTACAGTAATCATCATCATCGACGACAGTTTCTGAACCTTTTTATCGGCTGGTTTTATGATAATATTCTAATTTCTACGTAATTCCTTGATAGTCTGTCGCTCGGGAAATGAATTTTTGGTAATTGTTTCTACCTGGCAATGCTCTCACCATATACGCAACCGGTGTTATGGATGCCGTAATATTGCAATCAATTACCCTAGTTGGTAGGTCCCAACCAGTGGTTCCAGTCAATTGTTTTGACACTGCATTTAAATTTCGAAAAAGGTGTGCTATTTTACTGGATGACTAAATCTACCTACTTATCCTTCTAAACGTCAAAATTGCCATCATATATTTTGGGAATGCCATTGCTAGTGTGACTGCTAGTGGGACTGTGCTGATTCGTTGACCCGCTTGAGGCAGTACTTTTGCATATCTGACAAGCTCTCTCAACAATTAATCTCAGGAAAGTACAACTCTACATTAGGAAAGCTGTTCTTAAATTCTCTGGCCATGAACCTTAAATGGCTTGAAGTCATGGTTGGATTTTGAACTTGCTCTTTCGCCCGTTCATCCGTCTTGTCATCCGGCCGTTCGTCCGTCCGCCCGTCTGCTCGTCTGTCTGTCTGTATGTCTCTTTGTCTGTCTACCTGCATGCCTGCATGCTGGTCTCTCTGTCGGGTTGTCTGTCGGTCGGTTGATCGGTCGGTCGGTAGAAGGTTGCTTAGTTTGGCGGGCGGTAATATTTTTAACAATTTCGCCAAGGCTGTGTATGTCAAAACAGTAGTGTGTCACACTAGTAATACAGACAATAAGTATATGTTACTGTTATAAACAACGAATGACTAAGATAAATAAAGAATGACTAAGATAAGATAATACTATGCAAATACACAAACGATATATAATAATTCATATTTATTGAGTCTACTGAATATTTTGAGGATCGGATTGGCTGAAAGTTGGTGTTGTGGTTAAGTTACCAATACTTGTTTTTCCTTTTGTCAATTATCAAGGAAACTAATTTTATAAAATCTGTTCCTATTTCAATATAACCTCAGTTGGAGGAAATTCATCACACCCATGAACAAAATGCATTTCACACTCTATCAGACGTAGGCCTACATAGTCTGTATAACAAGATTCAGTTGGTATGCTTACCTTGATGCAACATTAGCGGACAGTTTATATGCGCGGAGAGTGTAATCGGCAGTATTTTATAACATCCCCCACGCCACCCACTCACCCGGGCACAACAACGCGCGCGCGCATGTACACACGCACACGCGCACATACATGGATATACAGACAGGCAGATCCGATTGCAAAACTCTATTCCCACTACTGACGAGGGTACTGGACTAAGACAATGTAAGAATCTGTTCTGTCACTCAGAAATATTAGGTCATAGTCAAACTACACGACGTGAAAGCTAACGTCGCAATCAAACAGCGAACGCCCGATCCATAGCACACTATCTCCGTAATGGAGGAATCCAGGTATGGCTATGCCCCGCCCATCTCAAACTAAGCTCCACCCACACTTCGCCCGTGTTGGGATCAATCGATCCCTGAACTTCCTGACTATCAATTTCCAGAAAAGTACACAGGTATGCTGTCAAAATATTAAAACTTGTTTGACGGGGTGAGCAACAGCGCCCAGTCATAGTAGTTTCAAAATAATCAACAGCATGGTTATCAAACAGTGAAAACATACAATTCGTACAACAGCGCTTAGTCAGTCATTATGTAGGCCTTCGTGACGAAGCTACGTCATTCATGACGCCATTGATAATGATGCCATCTTACACGCCACGTGGTTAATTATGACGTCAAAGGATGGATAGATAAACTGGAAAGGGTAATTTTTCCGTAAAAATCTAGCCTCATGTAAACAGTTTGTTTACCATTTTGAAATTAATTTGACTTGGAGGTATTACTTCCACGGACAGCAACAGCTCCCAGCCTAATTACCTCGAAAATATTCAATCTCTATAGTTATCGTGAATACGAGATTCTTGGAATCCGATATCCATTGCGTTAAAATCGATTGTGTCAGATTGGTGGATCTTAGCTAGAAATGGGCGGGACAAAGAGGCTTGATTTTGTTGTATGCACATGGTATTATTGAATTATATACATTTCTTTTTTATCATAATCAAGTATTTACATAATATAGTGTGTAGATTGCCGTCCGCACTACCGCGTATAAAATAAGAGCAGGGCGGAATTAGGACTCAAGGGGCCCAGTGGAAAATTTCTAAAAATCTTACTCACTGCCGTTAAGATTTCTAGAAAGCTAGCGTCAACTGTCAAGTTTCAACCACAATGCTGTTGGGTGTGGTGGAGGTAGGGTCAGGTCAGAGGGCTGTTGGAGTTGGCCATACCAGTCTTATACAGTAAATTTGTAAATTTTTCAAACACAAACAAATATATACTGCCGAATATTTTGAAAATAAATGCCATAAGGCAGCAATGTCTCTCAATCCAATTATGTTCAAAATATTCAACAGAGCATTTTTATATTATTTTCAATATTGTTTTCTTTTTGAGACCTGTTGATCTATTTATGAGCTGTACTATAGGTGTGGCATCCGCACGTGTAACTTGAAGTTATACAGGTGACCTAGAAACAGTTACAAATAAAACGTATCACGTTTGGGTGACCTTGGGAATTTTAGGTCGCTGCTCAAATGCACTTGTGGTAATGCTTTAAAGCGGCATATTTGCACCATAACCCTTGAAAATAAAGTGATCAAATTGTATACTTTTATCGGCTTAAATTGAATACCTGCATATTTGCAACGAAATAAATCATAACATATGATGATTTCATTCCATATAAATAATTATAACTTTTTAAAGTTGTGAAATTCATTTGGAGACACGAGTTCCTAATTCACATTCGCAACTAACAAAATTTGATTAATGTTTACTGATTGAAATATATCATTTGTTACGGGTTAGTTCGCTCCGTTTCAACGACAACCCATGTCCAAAACTGACCACTTCATCGCGATGCGAACTCTGGTCTTCCAAAATACGATGGCGTAGATCCGCTACGCAAATCGAAATGTCCATCAGGAGGAGCTTGTATGAAGTGTGTGTTTTTTGATAAACATGCTGTTGATTATTTTGGAAATAATTTGAGTGACTGGGAGCAATAGCCCCCACCCCAGACAAATTGTTCTAAAATGTATAATAGCGTATCTGTACAGCAGGTTAGAAAATGGGTAAAATATATTAAAGGATAACTAATCCCATCTCTTGATAGCTATTCAGGTGATCTAACACGCCGCTCATAAACTATCCAGGTACTTTTAAGCTTTTTATCACGCCGCTAAGGAAACATATTCAGGATTTAGTAGTTAATGTTGGTACATTTCTACACCCTATGATGGCTGTCATGATTTACATTTCAACCAATCAGAAAAACCCTAGTGTGTCTGCCTCGGTATAGAGGCGCCAGCCATAGTTTGGCAACGTGGTATAAAAGCAATCCTACAGGTAAGCTGTTGAATATTTTGAAACCAATTTGATTGGAAGTTGTTGCTGCCATAGGCAGCAACAACTTCCAGTCAAATTAGTTTCAAAATATTCAATGGGATGAGCGTTACATAATAAAGAATGTGATGCATTGGAGCTTACATGACATCATACACAATAGCTTGAGAAAACAAAATGGTGTCGATCGCTGTTCAACATTTACTCGATATTACAAAACAGATAATTGCGATACAGATCAGGGAACGTGACAGGATATGAATCATATGGAATCTATAAACCATATTCTATCGGTGCAATACAACATTTGAGATGAGATTAGCATCGCTTTAATTGCAAGCCAACCACCTGGCTATGTTTACCTTCAAATGTGGAGGAGATCATCTGAGAGCGTGTAGATGACGGGACATTTTCTGTGCTGGGTGCGGTGGGGTAGGGCTAACCTCTGACCACATGTGCGGTGATCATTTTGTTCTTATTTTATATCATGCCGCCATGTCCATAACGAGTGCAACTAGAATGGCCTTTATCCGTTGGATGGCTCTAAAATATTACTTTTAACAATGCAGGAATCCGGTTTTAGCTATGCCCCGACCATCTCTAGCTAAGCTCCACCCACACGTCGCCTGTGTTGTGATCAATCAATCCCTGAGCTCCCTGACTATCAATATTCAGAATATATATATATATATATATATATATATATATATATATATATATAGATATATAGGTAAGTTATTGAATATTTTTAAACTAATTTGACTGGGCGCACAGTATGTCAAATCCACTACACATTGAGGGATCCGATTTGTCACTCAATTATCTGACATCACAATAAAATACGCAACATGTAGGTTTGACGTCAGCATCAAAATACGTAGTGAATGACGTATCTATGGCCGCCATGAACGCTTAATAGTCCGTCAATTGTATGAATTGTATGGTTTAGCAATTTAATAAACATTCTTTCAAATCAGTGTTTCTCATGGCATCTAAATTGTGGAGGTCCCAGGACCCCACACTTAGAAATCTAGAGGTCCCAACCTGAAATCTTGGGGTCCCAAACTGGAATTTGGGATTCCCGTGCAGTTTTCTCATCCATGCTAAAATTGTAGTGTACCGTTGGTGTACAACTATGCCTTATTGGGTGGGTGGGTGCTGGGACAATGCTAGATTGTGTGGGTATGTTTGTACAAAATGCTATAAAACTAATTATTATGTAACAATCAGGCACCATAGTCAGGGGGGCCAATGAAACTCACTACCACAACGTTTAGTGGTCCCGAGTTACATTTTGGATGTCTATACCCTCACGACGACCCTTATGAAAAACCCGGTGTTGAAAGTTTTGAAACCAATTTGCAGCAACATCAAGCAGTCAAGTTAGTTTCAAAATGTCCATGCCTCACCTGTGTAGTTGCCTTAAAATGGGAGTATGGTTCATAGAAATACGGCCCATGTTGAATATTTGTTCACGGAACATATAGGCAAGTATTTAGTATAATTACATTAGAAACCCGCCTGTATGGCATAGACAACAACAGCGCCCAGTTAAATTAGTTTCAAAATATTCAACAGCTTATCTGAATAGTTACCTAGAAATCGTGAATCTGGAAATCCAGTGTCCGTCGTATCCACATCGATCCCAACACACGCAGAATGGGGATGCAGATTATTTAGAAATGGGCGTGGCCTGACTAGAAATAGATTTCGCCTATTCCTGACATTTATCACATACTATGGCATTAGCGTGGAAAGACATCGGAAGTGCCGTTAATGCCGCTTCAGTTTAAGAGCCGGAGCCGAGCGGACGCTTTAAGTCCGTGTTCTTACTAGAGAGTTAATCGGGAATAACGCCATAATTCAGTATGGCGTTATTCCTGATTAAGTCTCTAGTGAGAACACGGCCTAAGTCAAACCCACCACACATGGAGAAATCCAATCTGTTACTTAATGGATGAGTAACACTTTTAGCTATTCCCCACCCATCGCTAGCTAGGTTCCGCACATCCATTGGGCTTGTTGGATTCGATTTATGTATTTTGAATCCTGATTTCACAGAATCGCAATTTCATGGTAACTACATACAGTTAACCTGTTAAATATTTGGAAATTAATTTGGCTGGTCGCTGTTGCTGCCTATGGCAACATAATTATATTAGCCGATGTCGCAATCAAGATGATGTGGAGAAGATATTCGTCATGAAACTAGAAAATCACGGAAAGTGTACGAATTGTAGGCTCTATGTCTTTGATATATTTAAGATTTAATACAGCTTCTGTTGAATATTTTGAATCTAATTTAACTGGGAGCTGTTGCTGCCGTAGGCTGTAGGCAGCAATCGCCGGGCCCACCTGTTAAATTAGTGTCATAATAGTCACTAGCCTACCTGTATAGTTTACACATATAATTCCATATGCTAGTCATGTGTCGCTTACCTATTCTAAACCTATTCTAGTTAACTGCAATCAATTCCTAAGAGAGAAATATTATAATAAAGCATAACAAAGTTAACCTTAAAGCAATGCTAATCTCATCTCATATGTTGTATTGCACCGATAGAATCTGGTTTATTGATTCCCTATCATTCATATCCTGTCACATTCCCTGATCTGTATCGCAATTATCTGTTTTGTAATATCGCATAAATGTTGAACAAGTATCGGCACCATTGTGTCTCCTCAAGCTATTGTGTGTGGTGTCAGGTAAGCTCCAATGCTTCACATTTTTATTATGTAATGCTCATCCCATTGAATATTTTGAAACTAATTTGACTGGAAGTTGTTGCTGCCTATGGCAGCAATAACTTCCAATCAAATTGGTTTCAAAATATTCAACAGCTTACATGTAGGATTGCTTTTATTCCACATTGCCAAACTATAGCTGGCGCCTCTATGACTGAGTGTACATACCGAGGCAGACACACTAGGGGTTTTCTGATTGGTTGAAATGTAAATCATAACAGGCATCATAGGTTGTATAAATGTACCAACATTTAACTACTAAATCCTGAATAGCTGTCCTTAGCGGCGTGATAAAAAGCTTACAATTACCTGGATAGTTTATGACCGTCGTGTTAGATCACCTGAATAGCTATCAAGAGATGGGATTAGTTATCCTTTAAGTACTTCTCCGTAACTGACCAGCCAGTTAACTACATAGCTGACAATCTCACTACTCCCAGCTGTCACTAGCGGTCAAAGACCGCTGTCGTAGTCTGTCCGCGTCCGTGACCGTAACTCTCCCTAACTAACTGTCCGTCGTTAACATTCGTCCACTCTTAAATATGATTATGTCAACTAATTTGTGTGCATTAAGTGATGACGTGTATGAACGTGAATGTGGCATAATAGTATAGTTAACTAATTTAACTAATTTAACTAATATAATACAAACATATAACATCATATTATAACATGGGTACATTGAAATACAGGAGTTATGCTCTGCACGTGTCCATTCCGACCAATAACTGATTGTTCCATTGTGGGCGTGTCGATTAATAGTCTATGCATATATTTGCCCATTTATTGCTGTAAGGTTCACGAACTGTCCCATCGAGTCTGTCACGCATCACGGGGCGTGTCGATGAGCCAACCGTATCCTATAGTGTAGTAGCGTGTGCGTGTCTGGGCGTGGTTATTGTCACGCGTATGCGCTCGTTTGTGTGTTCGTTCTTGATGCAGATGCGTCCGTGTGTGAGTGCGTCTCCACGCCCGTCCATTCATGTTAGTGTGTCAATCCATCCGTCCATGTGGCGATGTCCCTGTACCATATTTAGCCGTGTCCAATTGCCAATTTACAGTCCAAGAGAAGACTATTTCTTTACTTTACCGCTGGAATGACTGGCTCGGTAAGCGAGCCAGTCACTTCAGTGGTAAATCGTCAAAAATCGGCAAAAATTAATCTTAGCTTCTCCTGAAGATTAAATCTAAGCGAGAAATTAGTTTTTTCTTGACGATTAACACATTCCTGACCAAGCCGGCCAAAATCGACCCCTGCAGTTGATTTGAGGAATATCAAATATATGAAACTCCTGCAGAGGTCGCTTTTGACCGCTTTGTTCATGAATGTGTTAATGGTCAAGAAAATCAACTTTCTCACATAGTTTCAATTTTCAAGAGAAGCAAAGATTAATTTTCTCTATATTGGGCCAAAATGGCGCTATAAGCAGGACCAGGCATGGTTCTTCTCGGATCTTCACCAGCTACTTCGGGAGAAGGATGGGGGACGGGTACGCGTGCATCCCTTTCAAGCTTATCGCTAGAGCGTTCCTATCGACTGCATTTGGATCTGGAATCGGCGAGACATAAGTCATGATTTGAGCATTTTCCTTTGTGGCGAACAAGTCCACGTTGGATTTGCCCGAATTCTCGAAGATTCTAGACCATCCTGTTGGCAGAATTCTCTGTCTGCGAGACAAAGTATCCGCCAGAATGTTCAAACGGTCAGGAATGTGAGCTGCTTTCAAAACAACTGATTAGTTCCTGCACCATTGAAACAGGTTTCACACTTTCATGCACAGTGTTGGAGACTTGGTCCCGCTGTGGCGATTTATGTATGATACTACTGTAGAATTGTCCGACGATATCAATATATGACTCTCTCCAGTATGTATGCATGATTACTGTATTCTGCGGCTGTAGAAGTAGAAATATCCTACATATGCCATCAGTCCTTCTTCGCTTTTTCCCACCGTGCCTTGATCTCAGCCGAAATTCTTGGCTTCCTCAGGTGTATTTTTGATTTGAGTGTAGCGAGTCCTGCTTTCTTGAGGTCACCTCGTAGCACGCTTAGCAGATTTATGCATTGACGTCCTCTCCTGGCATTGTATTTGCTGGCTTCGAGTAGGGCGAATTCCAAGGCTCTCTGTGCTGGTGTCTCTTCTGGCATCTTTAGCATATGCAGAGATGTACTACACATCTTGCATAGTGCATCGGGGGAAAGTATGCTGTCTGGTCATCGGTGCCCAGTGATGGTGCGTAGGTGTTTGTGGTGGCAGCCACCGCGAGTGTCTAGAGCTGACTTTGGAGCTGCCCAGCTGTTTCTGTTATACACCATCAATGATACACTGGTTGCATTGTATAAACGCAGCCTTTTTCTCAAGGGCATCTTTGATCTACGAATCCATATCTTCCAGATGCACTGGAAAGCTTTGTTTTCCATGACGCAGCGTGCAGCAATGCCAGCTGTACTGCAAAGCAGTGAGCCCAGGATTTAATTTGTCCTCCATCGTTCGCCACCACGCAGTGGATCGTCATTTTCTTCAGTTTCATGCTTTGTGGATAGGTATATGTGAGTGAAATCTGTTTTGGATCCATTCATAAAGATATTCCCAATTTTTAGTTTGCTTGCAGCTATTGGGAGAAGTTCGTCAATGGGTTTCTTTTTCACGGCTATGAAGTTCACATCATCGGCATATTCCATCTCTAGTTCCACACACAGTATTGATATTGGAGGGGGATGGGTGTGTTTCGTCTCGGGGAACTTTCCCGCACGGATTTCAATGCAGCATCAAAGTAACAGGTGAAAAGCGCCAGAGATAGACCATCTCCCTGTGGGGCGCCGATTGATGTCACAAACTCTACAGACTTCACTGACTTAACTCGTATTATCAGCTTGGTGTCTGCAAGCAGTAGTCTCACTAGTCGTAGCTCATCTTCAGTGCAACTGGCGTGCTGTAGTACATCTAGGATCTTTGAGCTTTTAATTGTGTCGAAGGCGCGTGACATTTCAATGCCCATTTTCTGGAAATCCCAGTGCTTGGACATGACTACCGACACAAGCATGCGTTGAGCCCATACAATGCGGTTATGTTTGAAACCACTTTGACATGCTCCAGTGAAGTAATTAATCTTCTCTCTGATGCGGCATGGAGTAACATTGGATAGGATTTTCCGTATGCTGTTGAGGAACACAAAGGGCCGCAGATTGGATGGGGCCCAGGTGGCTTCATGGATTTGGGTAGTGCAGGGTAGACATTCTCCAGTGCCAGTTCTAATGTCATCATATCTAGCAGATTGACATGCATCTGGCTCTCGTGAAGAGTCCATGTGCCCGAGACCGGGTTTTCTCCCATGCAGCCCCACAACCCTCCAGTGATGCATCCGTGTAAACGGACAGCTGGGGTTGGGTTAGCGAATCGAAACTTATACTAGGAGATTCTGGCGACCCTTCCACTATGCAAGATGCAACTTGATTGGCTTCAAAACCAGTATCGGCTTGGATGGAAGGGCTGTCATCTGTTTTCAAAGAGACATCAGATATAACTGGATAGGTCTTCTCATTAGAGCAGCATACGTGATAACCTGCCCCATGGAGACCATCATGCGCAGCATCTGAAGAAACCTCCTCACCTGAATGTGGTTTCCCGCATGATTGCTCTTGAGAATGGCTTTCAGATAATCCAGTCTGGACGTCGATGGGTACACCATCCCTTTCTTCAGATCGAATCACGTCCCCAAATAGACGAAAGTTTGAGTTGGGGTCAAATCGGATCTCATTGATGACTATCCATCTTCGGTCTGAAAGCAACTTCAGAGTCAGAAAAGTATCCACCGCTAACCTGACTGGGGTGTCCGCCTTGATAGGCCAGTCGTATATGTGGGTGTGAAGCGCCACAGTCTCTTTCCTGAGAAACGCTGTCACCGCTAGGTCTAGACGTGTGAAGACCCTCTGGGCTGTCGACAGGCTGAAAGGAAATACAGCCAGCTCTCAGACGCGATTCTGGAAAGCGAATCGTAGATACCCGTGACAGCTTTCCTTCATTGGAATGGGGAAATATGCATCTTGCAGATCGCTTGGCAATTACCACATTCCCTTCCTCAACCCCACCATTACTGACCTCCGTATTTCTCTCTGGAAACGAGAGTGGGTATGGGTCTCCACCACTGTGCTCTTGGGAACAAGAAACATGTTCGAATAGAAGCCCAGAGTGTTCTGGTTTACTGCATGGCTTTATTGCTCCCTTCAGAAGCAAGTCTGCCACTTCCTTTTGAATGCCTTCTAACTTACCTGGCTCCCTTAGCACGGAGTCCAGACAGGTGGAAATGACAATTTTGTGGTGGAAAGTCCCAACAGTCTGACATCTTACCAGGGTGTTCGACGTCACACATTGCCAGTCCTCGGCGAAACGCATGCGCCTTCCACCCATGATAGGCGCATTGTCGATCACGGATGGTGACTGCCCAACAACCCCAACCCATTCTTGACGATTGAAAGATAGAACCACTTTGGCCTACGCTTTCAAGGTCTGCCTGGCACCGCTGTTCCTGTTGCACAAGTGCGGTCCAGATGTATGTGAATGGAGCTATCGTACCGTCAGGAACGATCCGTTCCCTTCTATCTGCCCTTGGAGGCCTTCCCCTAACCATTCCTGCATCTATGGTGATTAGGGCCGCCACTAGGACGTATGGTGGGCCTCGTTAGCCTTCTTGGCCTTCTTCGCCTAAGGTGGATTGGAAGGCCCAGTGCTCACAGTAGAAGATGTCGCAGCTTTTGCCATGCTCTTCTTGTGTTTCAAAGATTGACCCACTGGCAGCTTGCCCGCAACACCTAGTACGTGCGGTTGGCATATTAGGTCAAGCTAACGTGACTTAGTCATTCTTGCTTTTACCTGGAAAAGTATGTCCATTGACATCACAAGGCCGTTATTGATGCCCAATAGCACCACTGGAGGTACCGGGCCACTTGCCCCTGCTTCATTCCATACTGATTGAACTAGCCGATAGGACTGGGGACGGCTTTCAAAGCAACCCTCACACCGTCATCACATAGTAACATGACTTCCTCCGCAGATGCCTTGCTCTTATCCACAAGTGCCTGTGCGGGACCACCCGCCCAAGTACCTGGGGCACCCAGCATCCGTGACCGTGGGTACAGAGCCATAGCTGTCGACCTCCACCTTATGGAATCCGCCATCTTGCCCACACCTCCCTAGAGGCCACAGAGAGTTTGCCTTTAGACGAGAGTTGCTTAGCATAGATTGCATCCAGTAACTTCCTAAACTTGAGCTCCTAGCCAATGCTCTGGACCCGGGCCACGGGAAAGAGCCCCATCCATATGGTTGCCACGGATCGAAGGGGAGTGTCCTCCTCAGAGGTGGATGCTACCACAGATGGCACAACCCAGGCTAGCCAAGCCAAGGCATCGACTCAGTCCGTCTCTGAAGTGGACACTCCTGTAAATACGTCACCCGTAGATGCCATTGTTGGAAAACGATAGGCATTGGTACCATATGGTTCCGCCGCCACCCCGTGTGCCAATCCCGTCCATGTTTCTGGCCAGCTGGAAAACCATGTGGACCCATGACGGTTCCAGCCGCGGGGCCGGACACGGGTGCCATTCTCACCCCGCATATAACCACTGGCCCAGTCATAGTAGGTATGAACCACAGATGGCCAGCAGGCAGATCGGAAACCACTCTATTTTAGATCGGACAATCAGTCAAGAGGTATTCCAAAAGTGTACAACATCAATTGGATAAAGCGTCTTCTTGGCAGTGAGTACACAAATGTTATTCGTGCATGCATTCACAGGATGTGATTCAACGTCTCGTGTTTCTGGTGTTAGAAACAAATCCGCCTGCCAAAAGCTTGTGAAAGGCGATCCAGTCCTCCAGTTCTGTGCAAATGCATTCATTTACGCTGCAAGAACAGCACTGCCATAGAACACTTCAGAAGCCAAGCGATGGCTGTTATTTGTGGTGGCAAGAGCACCTGCTCTCTGGCAGCCTTGCGTTATGACATATTTACTAAGAAAGTACATTGCACCCGAACGTCTCCCCACAACTGAATCTTCCAAATGATGGATATGACAAATATCATTGTCTCAGGGTGTACTATCAGACCATGACTTGGATGGGGATGGAGAGTATTGATCCTTTGGACTGGGATTCGAGAGTTGCAGGCAATCAACTTGTACCCATAATGTCTGATTTGAATGCTGCACCAGACACTTTACTGCAAATGGTACATTGCAATTGCGCAACTTGTTGCAGTAACCCTCGTTGCAGTTGCAGAAGAAGCGGGATTCCATGTATTTCTGCATGTGGATCATGCCAGCATACGTCTTGTGCCAATCAGGCCAACCAGGTTTCTGAAGAACTACAGGACAGTTATGAGGGGTAAGATTGAGATTGTGAGCTTAGTCTTTCAGACCTGTGTTCAGCTATTAATATCAGCTAATTATAATGTTCATAAAGAAACTGTAGCTGGTCACTTAATTAGATGCATCTGAAGTGCATTCTGCTGATAAATCTGTAATGTTGTGCCCATGGTCTACGTCAATCATATGTTTATTATTAGTATTGCCGTTTCACCCTTTATTGCTGGCCGCCATCTTGGATTTGTCGTTTTTGTTGGTTTTTATTGATCGGGTTGGAATGTTATTGGCACCAGTGAATTGCTGACCCATGAAAACCACGGGTGGGGGTTGGTGGGGGTGTGTGTGTGGAGAAACAAGAATTACGGACAGTTCTATCACAACAATTAAGGAAGTTATAACTATTTTAGTGATTTTAAGGGTCGGCGGCGGCGATCTTGAAACTGACCTAGTTTAACCCACTTCCGTTGGTCAGATTTTGGTAGACTTTTTTGTCATTTCCCACACCCAGTAGGGTGTTTTTTTTGGGGGGGGGGTGTCGAATGGTATATTGACACGCCTATAGCGCGAATATATTAATATTTAATTTATCTATAATTTATTCTAATGGCAATGTTTTATGACGAAGCCTGCCAAAACTGGCCTCTGTAGTGATCTTGAGGAATGTCCATGCGCATGCCAAGTGAAGACTATTTTTGAAAATTTACCACCAGAATGACTGGCTCAGGAACAAAGCCAGCCATTCAAGTCGTAAATATCAAAAATAGTCTTCAATTCATGAATTAATTTCCTCACCTAATCATATGGCATCATACTCAACGTGTGTGCTGACGTCATAATCACGACATCATGAATGATTTGATTAAGCCCGCCTCTATCGATTAATGGTCCGATACGTGTAAGAATTGTATGCTTTTGCTATTTAGGAAACATGCTGTTGATTATTTTGTAACTAATTTAACTGGGCACTGCTGCTGCCATAGGCGGCAACAGCGCCCAGTCAAATTTGTTTTAAAATATGCAACAGCTTACCTGTATAATTTTCTGGAAGCTGATAGTCAGGAAGTTCAGAGATCGATCGATTCCAACGTGAGCGATGGGTGGGCGGAGCTTCAATAGAGATGGGCGGAGCATAGCTATAACTGGAAACGGTTACGGATACGGACATTCAATTAGCAAATATTTACATTTTTGACAAAATCTTGTCAGTATAGGGTTAAATTCCATACAGTAAGCTATCTTGCTAATAAATAAAACACAGGAGAAGAAAAATCAGTGCTAGACGAGATTTTTCTGGCTCCGGCGGGTTTTTCCTGCAAAAATACTACTCTTATGTCGGTGAAACAGAAACGTGTTAGTCTGTACAATTTTTGCACTCAATATCAGAAATGTTCTGTTGAATATTGTTAACTTAATCGGATTGGAAGACAGTGCTACCATAGATCCTTTTAAATGTATTGCATATATTTACAGAAATTCACATATATCTGGGGGAAAATGTGTGACAGAATTATAAATGATTCTGTGATGGAATTACAGTTTCGTGTAATTCCGTCACGTGCAATTGCAAATGCCCGTGTGATTCCGTCACACACAATACTATATATCCCACTGAAAACCTGGTTTCAAATTCAATGGACATTTAGAAGCATGAATTGGCTACAACGTACAGGCAGCGGTGGACATTACTTAAACCACCAGATCCATTTCTATTTGAGTTCCGACCACGATCTGCACATGTTGGGATCAAGTTATATACTTTGAAGCCTAAATTCATAGAATTCCAATTTAAAGGCTACTGTATAGGTAAGCTGTTGACTATTTTGAATCTAAAGGACACTCTGCTGGATAGTTTGAATATAGTTTGACTGTTGATGTTACTTATGACAGAATGCTGTTTAAATATCATATAATAAGCTAATACATAAGTAAGAATATATCCAAAGAAGCATAGCGGCTAGAGCGTCCAGTTAAATTAGTTTCAAAATAGTCAACATAATGTGTATTACATGTTACACCCACCACAGACATGCAATGGACCTTTCCCTTTTTAGCTATATCCCACCCATCACTAGCTACGACCCACCCACTAGATATGCTTATTATCCCTCAATCGACATCCAGACATCACATTCCCAATTTCCATACAAATCGGCATGTTTGAGACCGAGTAGGCTATCGGGAAACGACGACGTTTCTACTTTTTTCACCGGTACCACTTGTGACGCCACAAGTACGAGGGATTTCCCACTTCCCACCAATCAGTGTTTTTGTTCGGCAATCCTCGGAAATTAATGAGAATTTGCCTATATTTTTAATACAGCATTTATATTATTAACTAACATAATTTTCGAGTAGAGGGGGTTTATTTAATTAAAATACCTATTACTCCTGGTAGCCGAAATCCACACTTTAATATTTTAATTTGATGACGTCACGAGTCACGTGAACCGCTCTCTACCAATCAAAGCAGCCTCCTATACCCACGGCTATCTACTGTACATTGCATATTGCCATTATCATTTTGGATGCCAGGGCACTATGGCTGGACCCGTTATGTCGCCCAAGCATTTGACATCATATCAATTGCGTCACATATAGGCTGGCATCACAAACAAAATGCATAATGAATAATGTATCTAGCTCGGCCATAAACATTGAAAGTTCTGTCATGTGTATGAATTGGATGTCTTTGATGATTTAGTATATAATAAATGTTCTATTGAATGTGTTGACTCTAATTTGACAGGGCACTGTCGTCACATATGCGCTATTGCTGTCATAGATAGCAACAGTACCCAGGAAAAGTACTTTCAAAATATTAAACAGGTTACCTGTATAGTTACCATCAAAATGAGATTCTGAGAATTCAGGGTTTAAAGTAAATAAATCAACCCCAACACACGATACACGTGATAGAACTTAGTTAGAAATGGTTGCATGTGGTTATAAATGGAACCATCTTTTAAGTGGCTGAGACCGCTGTCGCCATAACATGTAGGTGTCATATTGATGCGTAACCAGTTACCGAACATCATCAACTTTGCAACTCAGCCAGCACCCAGAACTGCATGATTGCTATCTTCATTGATCTCGTCATCGTCATCTGCGGACAAGAACGTGTACAATGTTTTGTCACTACACAATTTCTGTTCTGGATGCGAGGCTTCTGGCCCTGGCACTTGGGGTACTATCTGAGATGGGTACGCAGAACAGCCGAGTGAACCAATAGTATGTTATGCTCATGTTAGATTTGACTAGGACTCGGCATTGGCACCAGCAGAATCAAGACCCTTCAAAGCCAGTTTGGGAAGTAGTAGTCGCTCATCCTCTAACGTTCCTGGTTTGTCCTGCTTCTGTACTGTGACGAATTTTCACACGGGTCTGTAATTGTCAAGCTATATTACGCCAGTAACATTCATGATACCATCTCCAGGTCACAGGTTGACTTACATAAGTATGCTCTCACTCATAATAGGCGTACCTCTACTAAATTCTCAGTCGTCCCTATATTGAATTGGTGAGTTTCTTCTTTCTGGTATTCTCTACCTATCCTAGCCATTAATCTTAATATGCCTGCTCCCCCATCCCACCCCTGCCATCGGGGCTTCATTACTAAACGCAATACGAAGTAAAATATTATTAGCAACGAGTGTTTATCACGGGCTAACTGAGATAGCAGTGTGGTTACCATGCCACTGGGCCTTTTAACTCTGTATTTTGGATATGGGCCCAGTGATTGTACCAACTGTACAAACATCAAATACTAAATATCACCACCACTCAGATCACCATGCTAAGAACTTTGAACATCCCTTCAAAAAACGTCTCCGAATTCACGCACACACACAAACACACACACACACACACACACACACACACACACACATGCTCGCACGGACATGCACTCACGCACACATGGTCGCACGGGCATGCGCACACACACACGCACGCACGCACGCACGCACGCACGCACGCCCGCCCGCACGCACGCACGCACGCACGCACGCACACCCATGCACTTACGCACAATTGCTCGCACGGACATGCACACAGACACACACACACGCACACACGCGCGCGCACACACACACACACACATGCACGCACGCACACATGCTCGCACGGACACACACACACACACACACACACACACACACACACACACACACACACACACACACACACACACACACACACACACACACACACACATGCACTCACGCACACATGCTCGCATGGACATACACACAGATAGATAGACACACACAAAGAATCATGAATACAATGCTCTCTTCTTCCAGACGAGCTTAATAATCTCCATTCACAGTAACTATCAGAGGCATATTAAATATCTTCCATTCTTCTGTCCTGAATTGGTGGTGTATTGGAAATTGTTTAATAGTGAGAAGAATAATGATAGCTGTTTAGCTATCAATAGCGTGAACACGATTCAGTAAAAGTGGAAAGACAAACAGTGAAAAGAACACAGTTATTACTGTCCTAGAACACCACCTTGTGCACACGTTATTAAATGATTCCAAATAACAGGTTTGTGCTACATATAAACATGTTTAATATGGACTTTTGCCATCACCCTACTTTGCGGGCCAGGAGAAGTTTTGTGGCTGGGTCTTGAGTCTCTGCACATATTTCCCCTTTGGTAATTGCTATATTGTTCTGGAAAGTTAGCACATTTAAAAGGAAACTGAGGTGAGAGATATAACGACATCAATATTTTGAATTAGGCCAGTTTCTCACTCAATCATATGTCCCCATAATCATATAGACTGACGTCAAATTAAATTACCTCATAAATGACGCGAAATAGTCTCTTACAACCGATGAATAGTCTGAAAAGTTGTACGAATTGTATGGCGTTACGATTTAACAAACATTGTGTTGAATATTTTGAAACTAGTTTGACTTGGCGCTGTTGCTGCCATAGGTAGCAAAATCACCTAGGCAAATTAGTTTCAAAATATTTAAAAATGGCCTGTATAGTTCTCTGAAAATTGAGATTCGGAGAGTACATGGATCGATTGATGACAACACTGGCAAGATGTGGGTGGAGCTTAGCTAGAGATGGCGGTGAATAGCTGAAACTGGATTCCTTCACTGTATCCTGTGGTCAATCATACATAAACGCTAATTTGTTTTAACTTACCAGGACCAGAGTGGTGTATTTCGAGCGCAACTTTCTCTGTTTCTAGCCAGAAAAACGGTCTTTATCTGAACAAAACTTGTTCCAATTCCTGTAAATAACATTACGGACCTAGTTGTAGACCATGGCCTTTCTGGTTGAAATCCCAATGTTCCAAATGAATGATACAGCCACTCTATGGCTCATATTAAAATTGAAATTTGTGTTTCATACACAGTTTACACATACACGTTATTTCGTTGCATTGCTCAAAATCAAGACAATGGCGGCGTTTTACTACGAAATATGACTATATGTCATCAGTTTATGTGGAGTCAGCATGGAAATACCCGCTTGATTGACAGACCCGCTGAATGAATTGCAATAACCTAATGGACATTTCTAAGTTTATCCATCGATCATATGACGTCATATGACGTCAACACCAACTAAGTGATAAACGTCATAAATGATTCTATATGACCCGTCTTAATAGTCCGACACGTTGTACGAATATTATGTCTCTACTATTTAATAAATATGCTGTTGACAAATTATTTCCAAAATATTTTAAAACTTATCTGTATAGTTTTCTTGAAATTGGTAGTCAGAGATCGATCGATCCCAACATGAACGAGGTATGGATGGAGCTTATCTAGAGCTGGACGGGCCATAGCTAAAATGGAAATGGAAATTGTTGTTGTTGCCATTGTCATTTCAAAACAGAATATGTATCTAATCTTTAGTTCTCCTACACCATGATGGCCAAATATAATTCAGGATATCCTCTCTAATCGGCTTTGCCACAAACATATAAATAAAAGGATTGGCGGCGTTGTTGAAGAATAAGAAAAAGTTTGTAATCAGATATAGAACCATATGATACTCAGGGTATGGTATACCAACGACCTCGTGTATAAAATCATGCACAAGTGACGGGAGCCAGGCCACAAAGAATGCTGTGATCATGACGACCATGGCTCGATACACTGTACCTTGTCTAGCCTGGTGTGTGATATCTTCATCTGAAGACTTCGCATTGGTCCTAATGTACTTCAGTACATGTAACGTCACTACTGTTACACACGGAATGATATACACTAGTACATGGCCAAATATGTCCCTCAATCTATAGTCGCCATAAAAGTCACAAATCTTAACAAAACCGTTTTTGTAAAATATATCTCTTGGCTTACTTAGCCAAATATACGGCATATTTACAAATAGAGATATGATCCATATTAGTACGCAGAGCCAGAAAACTATCTTCACGGTTAGATTTACTTTCGATTTTAATGGATATATTAACTGGTAGTAGCGAATTCCTGAGAAAAGCACTAAATGATAAAGACTCACCATCATGGATGCGAAGCTTACATAACCTAGCAAAGAACACAAAAATGCCGGCACATATGACAGCATCTCTGGATACAGGAAGAGGTATGATAAACTCCATATTAAACAGGTGATAGCGTCAGATATAGCCAAACTCGTTATGATGCAGAATGTTTGAGAGCGAAATTTACCCGAGCGAAATAAATAGAATATAAGGATAATATTAGCTGGTATACCAATCCCTAAAAGAATGCATAAAGGCACTTTGTATATCGCACTGTGAATTGTTAACGCGTAGCTAAATAATGGATCGACATAATACCGTTGTTCTGTGTGACTCGCATTAACCCATGATTCGTTTAAGCTGAACATTATGTACGTCAGAAAACGAAAAAGTCAGCTAAGGCGTGATTTCAGCTCGTACATCAAATCCCCTCTCACAATACATCTTTATCCGATGACTGGTCACGTGCTACGTGTTGTGATTTCTATGAATCTTAGCGTCGTGTTACGTTTACAGATGTATCATAAGGTACGCTTCCTTGATTGTAATCGCCAATTTACAGCTGACAGCTGCCGTATATCTCAATCATAGACATATCTGGGTTACTGATTTCGCGTATAATCTAATCTTCTATGC
This sequence comes from Chaetoderma sp. LZ-2023a, assembly GCA_034401795.1. Taxonomy (NCBI): domain Eukaryota; kingdom Metazoa; phylum Mollusca; class Caudofoveata; order Chaetodermatida; family Chaetodermatidae; genus Chaetoderma; species Chaetoderma sp. LZ-2023a. The sequence continues at coordinate 13,478,717 of CM067361.1, read as the reverse complement.
ACTATGGAAAAAGCAATTCCTGATTTATCCAATTATAATTGCAGTTTTCACTAATTTTCTAGATAACACCAGCACTATAATATATTCACTATAAACGCAAGACACCTCACTCTATAGACGTATATATAGTCATTTGGTCGATTGATAGGCACACCTTTGATTATGTGTGTTGTTGTAGACGCTCTTTCATCTTATTCATTGCATAGGCAAGTACATTCAAATATACTCTTTTACGCTTGTGCACATTCAGACACGTGGACACACACTGGCGAGCGTGCGCACACAAGCACGAACGCACGTACACATACACATGTACGCGCGCTAATTGTTTTCTTGCCTATTAGCAGATCCAACGATAAACCTGTGACTCACATTCTATATATGTTATATCTTTGTCTGCGTTGATATATGTAGTTTTTATTATTATCACGCTTTAGTTCTCTGAGCCCTGTCATTGACGACGCACTGGCGCTAGGATATAGCTCAATCATCATCTGGAATGTAATTTTTACTTTGTTCAATTTCCGACCCGGGTTTTTTTGGGGGCATGGAGGGTTCGTCGCCTAGCGTTTGGGAGGCGAGTAACTTACCACTACACCTGGTCCAGAGGACATACATCCTCCTTCACCGGAGTTGCTTTCAACTACCCATCTCACAAACGCACGAATTGATTGGAATTGATGGGGTACGTTTCAGATATTCTTACTTTTACGTTTTTATGAGATTCTGCCATACAGCGGACAGCTGCCGTATATCTCAATCATAGACATATCTGGGTTACTGATTTTACTGAATGTAATTTTTACTTTGTTCAATTTCCGACCCGGGGTTTTTTGGGGGCATGGAGGGTTCGTCGCCTAGCGTTTGGGAGGCGGGTAACTTACCACTACACCTGTACACCACAAAAGTATGCAGTTTGTATTGTCAAGCATTATTTCTCTATGCACAATGTCATTGACGACGCACTGGCGCTAAGATATAGTGCATTCATCATCTGGAATGTAATTTTGACTTTTTTCAATTTCCGTGAACCAGTGAATTCTATGACACATGCCAGCTAGCGTTTGAGAGGCGATTAACATAGGACTACACCAGCATGCAGAGGACATCCTCTTTCACCAGAGTACCTTTCGACTGCCTATCTCACAACCACACGACCGATCTTTCAATTTTCCTGACAGAGCTACAGCATTTTGATTGTGGCATCAGTTAACACGTGTGACGTATTTCAGTGTGACGTCAGACAAGTTATTGACAGATCGGATGGCATTAAGGCAAAGCCAAAACCCGATCAGTAAGCAGCCTGCACACGTACTCCCACAAAGACCACGGAGTGCCAGCCGCGTGAGTGGCAGCCGTGTAGCGCAAGTTCCGACAACACACAACCATGCGGGCTGGAGGCCTCGATTAAGACACTTGATGGACAGCGAGACAAACAGGCAAGGTCCTAGAGTATGTGAGCATGCAGCCGACTAAGAGTACTGGTGACAATGATGCATACGCAGACAAAGGCATACCTGTCTCCACTGAGGACAAAGATGTTTCTGATCTCCGTCTGTTATACACCAGTGCCAGACCAGGGCATCGGGTGTGCTGAGTCTATGCACCGGCTTCACCATGATTGTGAGAGGCTAAGGATGACAGACATTGAGAGATTTGAAGGCGACCTGTCAGTCACGTATACCTGCAGCTGGTGTCTACATGATAGTGACACAGACTTACAAATCCAACTGCTAAGAGGGAGGTTTAGAAACGTTCGTGCCTAATAACAGAGATACAAAGTGTTAGTAATAGACAGGGGCCTCCCTGGCGCTAAAAGGAACGACACAAATACGGCAGCCAGTACCAACACGAAGAAAGGTGCCAATAAAGCGGATAACCAGTGGATAGAACGTGGCCCAGTAGTGAGTAATAACATGGCAGCGAGAGGGGGTAAGGTCGTGTCCATGTGACCAAAGAGCAGACGAACTTAAAGACGAAGAATTAGCTACTCGTAAGAATTAAAACGTGCTAGAAAAGAAAGAAAAATACCTTGCTAAACAAGAGATACAAGATAAGAGAGAAACACTACCAGCTTCGCATGACCGTGTCGCCCAGCAGAACAGGAAAGTAGCAGAGCTGGAGAGGAGCAATGTGGATTTAAGAAGTTTGATTGCCACAAACATTCTCAAGCCAGATGCTAGGGAAAGCGTAGGATGTTTTATAATCCCCAGAAGGGTAGGAAGTGGTACTCAGAATGCCATTAGAGCTTAGTTAAATAGCAGTGTGATCGCCACAGATATGCATAAGATGAGAGGTAGGATATCCAGGCTGGAGAAAGCGAGACAGGAAAAACCGTGTTGTGTGACTCAACACATGTGCAATATGGACCATAGCTTAATCAGACAGCACCCCGATTCCCAGGAAGCAAGAACATGGGCTCCTTGGTCCTCCCACATTAGGTGAGCAATTTCCTCATCACTGAGCCTAGATGGGACAGGACGGTTACCTCGAAAAAATTACCCCGTAAGAAGGGTCGGTTCACCAAGATATGCTGGAGGCGCTCAAGACAGCGGGTTGTTGTGAGTGTTTGAAGCACGAACCATGATAGAGCGCCGGGTCTTTCCAGTAGGCAAAGGAAGGGTTCAACCAATAGTACAGAGAGAAGTAGAGATCACCATAAATATGGCTACCCATGGAGAGGACACCAACGTGAAGATGTGACGGACAGAATGGAGAGGAATATCCAGTACCACCAGAATTGCAGACTAGAGTAGGCGCTCTCAGAGGGTGATCACAGAGGGAGACTATATTACGATAGAATGGACAGAGTGCAGCGATCTAACAGGCACCTATTACGTGCGAGTGAGAGGCTATATGGAAGTGAGCAGTACAAAGAAGGTAACGACCATAGGAAAGATAGATAGGACCGCAACTGGCCAGGTATTAGGGAGAGATACATAGATCAGCACAGCTTTGTAGATTGGGTGGTAAAGATATAGGAAACAGGATGCGGTCGTCCAATTACAACATACATGTACAACAATCGCATAGGCATCACAAAGTTATGCTCGCAATTGACGCACAAGAAACCATCCACGAGCACCGTGCCACAGCGGAAATAGCCAACTAAGGGATTTTAGAAAAGACAGACCTCTTACTAAGGACATTTGTAGAATGTGAGAGGCGAGAGAAGTAAGGATGAATGGTACAGTATCTCCAACCCCAAAAAACTAACGGCCATTCGAGTAAATACAGAAACTTCAAAATTTCCGAAATCTATAACTACAGCCGAGGCACGCAGACTACAGGTATAGTCAAAGTAGGCCTAAGAAGCACAGTACAAGGACATATGCAAATGGATGGAAATGGAAAATTCTTATTACAGTTGCACATACGCTGATAGGTCATCCATGGTAGAACGTACAACCCCCGTGTGGGTTGTTGACAGACACCCAGCCAAGGTAAGAGCAGAGAACCCACTCCCAACTGCCACCACCCCGGACAGCAGGACTTCCAGCCCAGCTATAAGGTCAACCAAACCTGAAAGTTTTGAGCAACAAAACCCAAGTACCTGTATGCAGCCACATCAAGCTGTGCATTTTCCAAAATTGGCATATGAGCAACAGTTCCAATAACCATTCGTACTGTTTTCACGACTATTATAAGTAGCTCAATATGCCACAGGTAGCTATTTAACGAGTAGATCTACAAGCTAATGTCACAGCCCTGGCAATTCCAGTGCGCATTCAACAGCAAGTGCATGCCTATTATCAGCAGTCCAATACGTAACATCCAGCTAATCAGCCAGTAGACATACAGCCTAATGTGTCAGCCATGATGAGTCCAGTGCACGTGCCAGCATCTCAGTTGTACAGAACATGGCTCCAGTGAGTGGGACAAACAAACACGTGTGCCAGCAATAGTCTTTTTAGTGAACTGCCGATCCAATCGCATGCAAATAAAGACTAGGAGGAACTTGGGGCATCACAATTATGTGGCAGAATACCCCAGACCAGAGAATAGAGAAACACTATGATGAACGAGAACGGATGATTGTAATAACCATCGATGCAGCCCCAAGCGTGGTATGTCTCATACGTGTATATATACCTACTAGAGGTTCCAAAGCCTCAAAATTAGAGCTTATGTATATACTGGGTGAACTCAACGAGGCTTGTGTAATGTTCGGCGAGAAGCATCACATTAGTAATGGAGGCGAATTTAATGCATCACTACATCGAGAGCCACTAGAAGGACGAGACCAGAAATTGCAGGAATTTCTGAAGGACCATACCATTCTTTCTTTCTCCTAGACATCCAAAGAAAATCTACTTTCTTCATTCAAATGGAATACACAAATGCCAGATTGATTACTTCTTCCATGGTGCTGGACACTTTGGTCAAGAATATGCATGTGTGTATTAAGGATCCTCACCCAGTGAACGCATCTGACCATGTGCTCATTGGATTGTCACTCCAATGCCAAACTAGTGCCAGGGAAGCCAGCGCGGTGGGACCATGTCAGTCATGTAGTGCCCCGAGTGTCAGAAATGTGAAATAGGAGACGGTTGACAGGAAGAACTGCCATCACCGCATGGAACATATTATATGCAACTACTATTGGGATGGCCTATGCGGGTCAGATTTGATCATCACCTGGTAGAACCTTCCACGTCGCAGTCCAGAACTGTGGAGGGCGGAGTACCAGAAAATCAGAACGCAGGCTGGGTTCCATCTATTGATACAAGAAATGGCTGCATCAATGAAACAATCCAAGGAAGCGGACAAACGTTGGGTGGAGGCACAAGCTTCGATGGACCCAAAGAAATCACTGTGTAATGCCAGGTCGTACCATAAGAAAAAGGTATGGCGGAATCAGTAGACAATCAGCAATTACGAGTGGTACAACGAAATCATGGTAGCAGACAGCAATGATCAGGAACTATTCTTCATGCTTGTGCATAAGCAAAGACAATCTAGGTCTAATCTAAGAAACGAACTAGAAGTTGCAGGGGAGATATTAGTGGGATGGGATCGGAACAAGAACCAAGGGTTGGAGAATGTATTTGCAGAAGCTATCAAACCGAAAGCACTGTCCGGACTTTGTCTTGCAATATAGACAGAATTGTATATACCAATTAAATTGTCAGGGCAAAAGTATGATACATGCGTGTCTCAATAAGTCTCTGACAAGGAGGTACGAATGCAGCAAGATCACTGAATAGAGCAAATGCAATGGATGCTGTGGGTAGACAGCAGAGTATCAGCAATAATTAGGGGAATCAATACTCCCATACAACACAAAAACTATTAAAAACTATATTCAAGACAAACTGTGCTCCCTGAGATGGTCAAGCAAGGCTGAATAACGCCATTACTGCAGGTGGACAAATCACTTGTCCACCCAGGCAACTATCGTGGTATGACCATATTAATTGTAGTAGAGAAAGTCATTGAGCCAATCTGGCTATTAAGTGTCAAAATATCCTGGGCGCACACAAATGCAAGTTCCAGTGGGGCTTCAGAGAAAGTGGTTAGTCCATAAATGTAGCGGTCTAAGTAACAGAAGCAAAAAGTGAAGCAGCTGACGAACTTAGGTAACTTACGTAACTTAGGTAACTTGGGTAATATTCTGAGCGCTGCATGTGGTATTGTTGGATGCAGAGATCACAGTAGATGTTGTTTGGATTAATGGGTTGATGCCCAAGTGGCACCAACACTACTTGCACGGCGATCTCTTGGTCCTCATAGAAGAACTGTTCACGGGAGCGGGCACATAATCCAGAGTGAAATAGTTAGACCAGTCATTAGAGGTAGTTGACCTCCAACAAAGAGCAAAATAAGGAGCAATTGTGTCACCACATTGTTATCTACAATATATACACCATGTCTACTGGTGGAGGAATTTGGAGATGAAGATGAGCATGCTTGGCAGTGTGATGCAGGTGAGGCTTAACGTGGCTCAACAGTACACAATTAGAGAACGATCTCTTCACAATGTCAGGAAATATATCAGTACGATGATACCTAAGAAAGATGAGCATGCGGCTCAGCACACCAATAGAAGCCGTCCCAGTACAAGATATGACGGTCCACCTAGGTTTAACAAAACCAGTGGATGGCAAAGGGTATGTTACACCATTGATTATCAGCGCTTCCAGAACGATATATGCCGTTATTGATGCGGGGCTATACGGCACGCCAGGCACAAATCCAACGGTGAGCCACAGAATTCGGCAACTTTATTTACTCCAAAACTAGCATATGGATTTGAAGCACGCTGCCTAAGCACCAGCGATATGGGTCTGCTGGAAACAACCCAGCGGAATAAACTGAGGCAACTACAGTCACTGCCTGAAAGATGCGACAATGTGGCAGTGTGTACACTCTTCGCGGATGCATCGGTAGACGCTGTGATTGACAAGAGGATACTGACTCATTATGGTAGTATTTGCCTGGTTGCATTATACAATCCATTATCCCTGCAGCAGGTAGCGCTGAAAGACCTAGCAATTCCGAGCTGTTCTTCAATGGTGAACAGATTACTGTTCAAATATAACCATGACGTATACAGGAATTATTTAGGACAGGGATGCAAGGGGACGGCGTAGCCAGTCCAGAGTGCATGAGTGGGGGGAGGGGCAGGGGCTAACGGTGATCCTACGCCCAGTAAATTTGAAATCTAGTTGCTCTCAGATATATTTCAAGAGGTAAATATTGACCCTTTGTTGGATGTTAAGTTATTATATTTTTGTACAATTAATTATAATTCAAAATTTGGGTGGGAATTGGTGATGTCTTTCTCATTGGCGCATACCATCATGGTCGTACCGGTACTAATACTGTGCTTAATTACTCCTACCATTAAAGATCTGAGAACTATTAATGTCCAATAGTTACTGCTTATGCTTTAGTCTAACCGGGCCTAATGTTGTTGCTGCCTTATGCTGGAAGACATGGCTGCATATTCGCCCATTTATTGCTTCCATTGGCGGCTACATGTATGACGTTTAATACAAAGCAGCAACAACTTATAGTACATTTAGTCTACACATATGAGAAACAAGCGAAGCTTGGTTAGAAATAGGTGGGGCGTAGCTAGCAATGAACACCTCTCTAGGTGGGTGGTGTTGACCTCGACAATATCACGTTATATCGATATATCATATATTCCCGATATCGGATCAAGTACTGGTCCAAGTAGTCACAAAATATATATGAGGTTTAAGATTGAAATTAATCTCTAAACTAGTGTATGGTTACCTATCGACTAACTAGACACGAACTACAGATGTGGGGATCGAGTAGAATGCGTGGTGACTGTGCTGCTGCTAGTGCAACAGTTGAAATATATTAGGACAGGAAAGGGAATGCCAGGTGTAGCAGCGGACCCACCTCTGGATCAGCCACTGGACAACACTCGGGGCATGGCAAAAACACGGCCATATATCGGCTGGCAATGGGTGGCTCAAATCTGCTATACATGTATACGTCATACTCAATTAGGTCACATGTAAGCTGCCGTCACACCACACCGTTGCGTATCTAGCTCCGTCATGAATATTTTAAAGTTTTTCAAGCGTACGAAATGTATATCTTTGATGAATTTACTATTTAATAAACATTCCGTTGAATATTTTCAAATTAATTTGATGTAGTCCGCATGAGCGCCCAAGCAGATTAATTTTAAAATATTAAAAATGTTAACTGTATACATAGGTTGAAATTGGTCTATAAATCGCTTCCAATACCCAGAACAAGTGGGCGACGCTTGGCTAGAAATGGAATCACGCTATAGGTGGCATTTACCTCAACAATATCACGTTATATCGATACATTATGTCCCCAATATAGGATCAAGTATGGAGCGATCCAATTTATCATTCATTCATGTATCTGAGGAAATAATGAACTGATGCATCCAGTCTTCCGGTCAATCATATGACGTCATAATCAACTGTGTCACAAGTAGGATGACGTCATAATTAATTACGTTATAAATGACGGGATTTAATCAGTTGTAAATGCTTAAGTTGTACAATGTGTATGTTTTAATAAACATTCTGTTGAATATTTTGAAACTAATTTCAATGCGCGCTTGTTGCTGCCTGAACAGTATTCTGGAAATTGAGATTGAGAGTGTGCAGGGATCGATCGATCCTAACACGGAAATAGTGGGGATGGAAGTGAGCTAGAGATGGGCAGGGCCTAGGAAAAACTTGATTTCTCCAGTAGTAGTAGTAGTAGTAGTAGTAGTAGTAGTAGTAGTAGTAGTAGTAGTAGTAGTAGTAGTAGTAGTAGTAGTAGTCGCAGCTCAGATACACGTTCGTGGATTTCAGGGCAAACAATATCAGAAAAACATGCATTAAGGAGTATTGATTCCCATCGTTTATTAGGACAATTAAAGAAAGCTACCAAATGTTGTTGCCAAAGAGGAAGTTTCTCCACCAGTGTTGTATTACGATGGAGAAGAAGTCAAATGCCACATGCGTTCTCATGATTGGTATAGTATCTTAATACGTAGACACGCCACAATGCCCAGAGCAATTGATACATGGAATAATACCAATTATAAATCCTCTGACTGGAATAATGTGTGGAAGCATTTACACTTGTCATTTATACCACATATGGCACGTGATGTAGCATGGTGGCTCATTCATCGCAGACTTTGCGTTGGCCATTTTCTTTACAGAAATGTCGAATTCCAAATAATAATCTATGTCCTATCTGTAAACACGAGGAAGCGGCATGTGTCCGCTTGCTCACTAATTGTCTGGAAATTACTGAATTCTGGAAATATGTGGAAACAATTGCAGTAAAATTTGATAATCATTCTTTGAATCTAAAAGCGGAAATGGTTTTGTTTAGGGATCTGAAATCTATACAGTGGCATCTGACGAGCCATAAACAAGGGGGTCTTAATCTGTCTTATCATGATAGGTATATGGACGGTTAGGATATACCGATGTGCACAGGTGCTGAATCCTGAGAGGTCAACCCATTTAATTTCCCGGACAGCGATTTTTCGTATCCTTTTAATGCATTGCCTTCAAGGCGAATTGCACAGGGCTACGAAAGAAAGGAGTTTGGGGAAAATGCAAGGATATGTGGTGCGAGAACAAGATAGTTGAAGTTCTGCAAACGAATTTAATAATGTTACGTCTATGAGCATTTTCTGACAAATATATGTTAACCGGGACTAGTTCACTACAATTAATTATATGCCAGATGTATTGTTGTGGTTATTGTTAGATTTGGTAACGTAGAAGCTATAGCTGTATCACATTAAGCAGTAGTGTCGGAATTAAAATGATACCCCTCCCTCAACTGGCCGCCGTTCGGCGATCCATGGCCCCACCACCCTCTCAATCCCTGGGGTGTAGGTTGCGGGGGCCACCACGGATCGCCGAACGGCTGTCAGGGAGGTAGTATCACACCACTACTACCAGGGTCTGAACGCCCATTTGGAGACAAGCCTCCACAGTGATATACACCACTGATCGCCATCAACCACAGGGCCTCTCTCTCTCTATTCTGTGTAGGCTCGGACAAACACGTAGTCTCTGCTAGAGTTGCATCGACATGATGGGACCACCCATAGGGGCTTCCATCTACCTTGACAACGCTCACTTGGGAGGAGGCTAAAGTGATTAGCATGTAAACCACAGCAGACTCTGGCATGTTCACATGTTACGCAGAGAATCTGGTGCTGAGCAGGGGTCTCCAGCAGATAACCACGGCCTACCCGCTCCACCCCACAGAAGTGGCAGACAGACTTGATCTCTTCACGTGGGTGAAAGCGGTCGTAAATGTTTCTGCGCAAGAGGTCGACCCAAGGATTGTATTGGGGGTCATCCCGGAAGTTGGCCCAATTGGCATCCAATATCATGGCAGTCTCAGTGCCCTGTGCCACTGCTGTAGACGCCAGCTCGAGCAGTATGATGAGAATCATGGCTATATATGAAGAGTTAAGCTGAACAGAGTATACCCCTCGAGAAATATATGTGCCAGATCAAGCCCTGTTCCATCCAGATCGATAGTGATCATCATCCCCTCAGGGGCAGGGGCTAGCTGCTTCACTTTGCGCCAGCTAAGAAACACGCTAATGAGTCTGACTCGCTGAAGCAGTTTAACAGCACCCTTGACTTTAGAAACATGTCACACACCATCTACCCATAGGGTTCGCTCCTGGAGGTTAACAGCTTCTTCAGGTCCATCGAATGGACGACGCAGCGGGAGCTTTCTGCCTGTAATCTCGATCTGGGAACCCACCCTCGTCAGGGTGACACCTTCACCTATGTAGGCGAGGAAGGATGATCCCCGATTGTAGAGCTTTAGAATTGTCCCATCCCTTTTCACAACAGTGGAGAGGGGAGTAACCTCTATGTCAATGACTGTGGGAGGCCTATATAGTGGCAAACATGTTTGCCAGTCACCCCCAGGTCCAACGCGTTACCACACTTCATTCTTCTCAAATATGAACTGCAGGTTTTTTGCCAGGGTCAATAGCAGGCCATCATGGGCCATCGGCGGGGCACCACTCGAATAGGGCTTGACCAGATGAAAGGTGAGGTCGTTATTTAGGGTGTTGATGTCTGCCACCTCTGTATCTGAGAGCTCAATCAATGGCTCGAGGATGTACATCCGCTTTGGGAAATCTTACCGAAACACGATCTTGTGGCCATCTATGTTGTGACCCAGGCGCTCCTTCGACACACCCGTGAGGTCTGTCAGCAGCTCCACCACATCACCACCAATGGGGTGGAGGGGGTATGCCTTTGAGCTTGCTTCGTACTGTAGGGCGAATGACTTGCCATCGCTTTTTTCTACTTTGGCATCATCAACAGCGTACACATCTGCCAGGTCAGCAAGCCCAGTCGAGTGAGTAAATATGGGTTCCATAGCACGCTAGAGGAGGGGTTTAAACAAGACATATAACCATGCCGATTGCCCGACTACTGCTCTCCAGTGGTGATACATCCATACACGCCGATGTGCTATATCAACCTCCGGGCAGTGCAAACAGCAGCTCACTGGTAGAAATCAGTCGGGACGTAATAGAGTATCTCCCAGGTGCCAACAGCAACCTATGGAAAGCTATCAGTCCTAGCCTGTTCACACCTGTAAATCACCTGTTTGACAGCCCCTCCATTAACATATATGCCAGCATGGATAGGATATCGGACGCCCATTTAGACTTTACACTCTTATTACTCATTGACCTGATGCCAACATGATATCACACCAGGAATATCTGACCTTTGCCGGGAGGTTGAGGAGCCTGCTACAGGGTTGCCCCTTCATGACCCCTGCACAGATAACGACCTTAAACGAACAGATGCTCGCACTGCAACAAGAAGGAGAGCGACTACAGCGGGAGAGCTGGTATCAACGGAACGCGAGCCTTGCAAGGAGGCGAAGGAACAGTGAAGGTTCCCGATACTGGCAGGCCCTCCTTGAGGAGAGTAAGCAGGACGATGTCTTCACATACGACGATAAGCCAGATGTAGCGGAGACCGCAGACGATGCAGCAGAGACCGCGGACGAGGATGAGCCAGAGAGTAAGCAGAACGATGAACCAGATGTATTCACATACGACGATGAGCCAGGTGTCTTCACAGACGAGGATGAGCCAGATGCCATACAGTGGGAAGAGGAGATGGCACAGAAGTGTAAGACCAAGAAAGCCATCCAGCGGCGTACCTACTAGCTTGGTCATAAGGTAAAGTTCAAGATGTCACGTCTCAGAAAGCTACTGGCACCCGACATAGTGCTGGATGACTTCTGTCTAAGAGACATCTGTATCGAAACAAGCACGCTGGCATGGTTGTCCAGGTTCTCCAAAATGTACCCTTCTAGGACTCATGAGCAGATTCTGCAGGTGATGCAGGTTTAATCTCCAGGTATACTATGGCAAAATCAGAGTGGCAGAAGCAACCAGAAATATACCCCTCCCTGATCGCTGACGAGGGCGGTACCATCCACGGATGGCAACTCCAGCAGAGAGATACCATCAGACAGAATCTTGGCCATGAGGCAGAAAAGTACAGCAGAACGCGCGTGCGATATAAGACAGCCTACAACATCCTCGTGTGTATAACTACTGATGTGGGTGTGATTGGAGCCAGTGCTGGGGTGACAGCTGTGGCCACTCTCGCTACAGGGGTGGGGCCGTCGTCGCCATGGTTTCTTGATGTGCTGAACTACCTCGGCCCAGGTATGGGTCAAAGCTTATGGGTGTACACACAGGTTTAAGACCACAGGATAGTCATGGCTTCCCGTGCATGTATCATACAGATACTGGATGTACTAGACACTGTGGGTGCTGACACAGGGCCTCTACGCTATCTTCTCAGCTGATGCTGGGATTTCATACTTGACACCAGAGGTGCAGGATTCTCTGCTCTGAGGCGAAAGAGCTGGTGCAGGAAGTACTGCCGTTTAGTCTCCCAGATATAGACGAGGCTACCGCCGATCAAGTGCTAACTATCCTCCACATGCATGTCTGTACCATTCGACAGTAGGCCAGCCGGTGCTGGCCAGGTGGTGCTGATCATTGCCCCATCAGGACACCGGAAAAACTTCTTGCTGCGGGCTCTCCTGGCCAGACATCTACACTCTCAATACATCCTTCTGGAGTCTGACTCCGCCGCGGAGGCAGTTGACAGTAATGCTTAATGGTACAATGGCCCAGTCACCAAGACACACAACCTGCAAGCACTGATGGAGAAGCTGCTGGCAGCCTGACTGACAGAACCACTTGTTCTAGTTATCGATGACCCTGCAATGGACCAAAAGACCTACCTCAGCAACATCACCAGGCGCATCTGGCACACACAGATAACTGTCTTCATCCTCTTTCAGAAGTACACCCGCAGGATCTCACCGATCATCCGCCACAATGCCCGGTTGCTATACTTCAGCTCCAAGTGTGGGCATGCCCTGCTCGAGAGCATATACGGCAGCCTAACACGCAAGGAGACGAAAGGGGACTTTATCGCAGGTGTACAGAGGGCAGCTGAGCTGTACCGCTTCATCTTCAGCAACAAGAAGACAGGTGAGCTGTCACACTTCAAGCCATCTCTGGACAAGGTGCAGACCTTCACCTACAAGATGAATCCAGCCATGAAATTAGCCTGCTCTACGCATCATCGCTGACAGACAGTTGCAGCTGCCGCAACTTTCTCATTGATCATAAGTCTGCGCGGTCTCCGCTACTTCGTCCGCGATCGCTGCTACTTCGTCAGATGCATGAGGACGTTCGTCAGAAGCTTGAGGAACTTCGTCAGAAGCTTGAGGAACTTCGTCAGTTTCGTCAGAAGCCTGTCACTTAAACTCTACCCACTTCTTCTGGAATTCTCACGTTGTCAATGCGCGACGAGCATCTGATTTGCGAGCAGATTTGACGAGGTAGTCCTGGTAGTTATCTGGGAATTTCAGGAATGCTGCCAGATCACTGGCCAATCTCCTGCGCCCTTCTTCATTGAAGATGTGCTTAACAGCCTCCATGCGGCCAACAGTGAACCCCTCCTGAGTACCTTCTGCATGACCGGTGTCATGGCTCTCCGCTACAGCGGCACTGACCTCCTCCCTGAAGTAGTTATTTGCTCCAGACTGGAGGCTATCCAGCATATCCCACTCTTCCTGGCTATGGAGGCTAAATATGGCAGCCCACTTCCCGACCGTTAGTAAATCTTTCGGAGCGACCCTCGTGCTTTGGAGAGCTAGAATAACGGGGCTGATGGTTTGGGCCACAGGAGGTAGGTCGAGTGTCCTGCCCTGGGTGCTGTCAAACTTCTGGTAAAGTATCCGAGTCAGGAGTTATTTTGTACTACGAGCTGGCGCTCCTTCCTCTATTGCGGCTAGTATCTTCGCATCACACAGAGGTGTGACCTTGGCTCGCTCGTGGATAATGTTGATGTCACGAAGCAGTCCTCTGACCCTGTCACAGTGGTACAGTGCACGCCGTGGCTGTCGTGCTGACTGTCATGCCGACTTGTCCTGCTGCCTATAGACAATCTGCTGGAGAAATTTACCAAACATGCCAGCCTTTAACCCCTCCTATATACCCAGAGCTTAAACATGCTGCAGTATGTGCTACATCCAGATGGGGCCATTGAGCACACGACATCGCACCGCACTGATCCTCGGAAGGACTGCCTGACGGTCATTCGACCTAGTATAAATGATGAGAACCCATTGTCCGCTGCTGGTAAGTACATTGACCTTGCAATCTTGGCACAGATCAACGAGATCAAGAGCATGACACTCGAGTTCAAGCTTCAGAGCACAAGATAACAGATGGTAGAGCTCCCGTAGGTTCTGAACAGGTGGGAGATTGTGCAGAGCAACAACACTGTGGACACCACCTATGTGAACGATGAGTACCGAGTGCTAGGTCCGCTGGGACCAATGTTCTTGGTGAGGTACACGAGCTGGCTGATTGCCAACTCTACAGACAGAAAACTAAGTCATATGCACTTCTGCGCCTAACCAGTGGAAGCGACGACCTCGAGTCAGCACTTGAGGACCGTTACCACCTCGGGGGCAGGGACATCCCACCTAATCAGGGCAACCGGCTCAGCTCCAACATCTGACCCCTCATAGCTGGGACTCGCTCATTAGGTGTGACGGTACTTTACTTTGGCTATGCTAAGGCATGCGTGTCGAACACATCAGGTATTCAGCTTGAGCGTGCGTAGAGCACGACTCCTGTCATCGCCACTGCAGCTGCCACCACTACTATAAGCTCTGCTGTCTTCTGACCTGTCGATGTTTCATAGTCGACCAATGGCTCAGATATCTTTGCAGCCTCGTTGTACTCATCGAGACTCTCATCTGCCTCTTTGAGGCTCGGGTTGGCCTGAGTTGTTGTCGGCGTGCCTCCCTCTGGTGTATATGCACAAGTGCTTTGCTGTACTCAAACGTCTCCTTAGACATCTTCTCCATCGCCTGTTTATGACGCTCACACTCGACCTCTGCCACCTTCTTGTCGGCGAAGCTGAGTCCCCAGTTCGCTAAGGCAAACATGCCCGCATTCAAGATTGCGGAGGCCATGATATAGACTACAGTTTAAAGCTACTATATAACTGCTCCAGCGACGGATCCCAAGAGCGATGTATGAACCAGAGGCTGATCCAGTCGAGGATATAGATGACGAGGACTATGAGGAGAACTATGATGAGGAGGACGATTATGATGCAGACGACTACTATGTAGCGGAGACTGCAGGTGAGTATGATGATGTAGAGCCTGAATCCCGCAAGCTAGTACACATAGCGAAAGGAATCTATCGCACTTACGTAAAAGGTTCTATCGGTCTGCTGGCAGCAGTTGGGGCTCTGATCGCTTTGTTCTCAACGAAGGCTGGCGAGATGGTCCGCATGATCGCCAACAATGCTCTCCATGGGGTGGAGAAGTTTCGGAAGCCATACCAGCCATCGCCTCAGGAGTAGGTACGTTCTTTGGAGTCACAGGTCCTTGGCTACCATACGTTGCCATAGCGCTAACAGCGATCTGGGCCACGAAACATTTAAGCCATACTATATAAGGATGGCGTCTCTGTACGACCTGGTCAAGTCCCTTAACTTCCGAGGGTTGGTCGATAAACTACTGTTCAGTGAGAATCCAGCAGGGATTAGACGCCAGTGTATGGAGGTGTTTGAGGAGGTCTTCAGTGGCGGTCGTATGAATGACGGCCATCTGTTTGTCTGTTTAGAGTTCTCCCAGGCCATGTGTGACAGGACATGTGTGGGCGTCAGTGATGAAATCCGGGAGTTTATCAACCGTCTTTCTTGAGGAACTCTACTATCAGCCTGGTGGATATTACCATGGACCCCCCTCAACTACTCGAGGCTGCACGTCGCAAGGGCCACAACTTCAAATTGGGGACAGTTAGCCAGTGGCTCAGCCACCAGGCGATGTGGCAGATATACAGACCTCGTCCACGGCACATCAGACATGTCAATTTCTAGGAACCTGTCCGGAGGTCACACGGCAATGATCTATTCCTTCTACACGACTCGGTTGGTCGTAAGACCTACATGTATGCCCTCACCATCGTCGATGTCGCCAGCAGGTACAAGGCGGCAGTACCGCTCAACGATAAGTCAGCTGGCCAGGTGGCCCAGGCATTCCAGGGTATCTACGAGGCTTCGGAAAATCCCCTCCAGTCGCCGGAATTGTTGCAGGTGGATGAGGCTAAGGAGTTCAGAGGGAAGACTGCAACCCTCATGTGGAAACACGGTGTGGCAGTTAGGCGAGGCGAGGTAGGGCATCACCGTGCCCAGGCTATCATTGTGCGGTGGAATCGGACACTGGCAGAGAGCAGGGAATGGCCGTGCTAAGTGAACGTTCTAGAGTATGGGTGAGATGGCTGCCTGCTGTGGTGGAGAGATCCAATGCTGAGGTTACTATGCTAATCTAGAAGAAGCCGGTAGAGGCTATAAGACACTCTGCTGCTCACAGCTCTAGATGAGCGAACAAGGGAGAGGAGTGCCTACCACCTGATGCTCTGGTTCGGTACCTGTATGAGGCTGGTGAGCTGGAAGGTGGTAGATGCCGTGCAACAGATCCTAACTGTTCGATAGATGTTCACAGGCTTGACAGGTATGTGGAGGCGGAGGTGCGGTCTATACTGTACTACCTGGCATGCCAGCACGGAGTGCCTAGGCGACCATTTGTCATAGAAGAGCTTCAGCTAGTCCCTGAAGACACACATCTACAACCCCCTAGGGTGCTAACATGATACTCGATGGGCTCGGTATGGACCCCATCTGACAGCACATGGCACTTATCATAGTAAGCGGAGAGTCCGAGTTTTTCCTGCGCATATGTCACCATACCCTGGTTGTGCATGCGTAGGCCTCGGTTTTTAGATCTGTCCATCCCACCATGTAGGGCACTGTAGAACCTCTGCCAAGAGACCTCATTCTGCCACTTTGACATTCCCTTAGCTGAGCACTTACTTGTAGCTGCGCTCTCCACGTGGTAGCATTTGGAGCAGAGAGCGATGCCACGAAAGCCTTCAAACTCTAGCTTGAACAGTTCCAGAGTCAGAGCCAGACCATTTGTCCCAAGCTAGCCAGTCCCGCTTATGAGCCTGGTACTCTGCTCGCCTCTCATGGCGAATGACATCGTCGAGGTTGGAGCCTGCTATGGCGATATACGCTGAGTCAGTGTCCATCTGCAGGTACTCAAAGCTGTCACGTGCTACGTAGTGATCGTGGAAGTGGTAGTAGAAATCCAGCATGCGCAGCTTCATGAGCTCATAAATGGCTATCCCCACCTGGAAGGGCCTTCGAATTGTAATTCTCATCTTGCGACTCTGGAGCTCGTATGACTAACCCATCTCCTCGAGATCTTCGAACCATGCACTACGCAAGGCCTTGTCTAGCACGCGTTCATCCTTCGTGAAGCTGGTGTTGCTATGATGCTCTAGGGCCTCGATGAGCTTCCCATAGGCACTGCTGCCGAGGAGTTGACGAGATCTGCCAAGAGCGCTTTGCTCTTATCTACATCTCCCAAGCAGCGGGCCTACGTAACATTCTCCATGAACCACTCGAATGGGCGCTTGGCCTCATAGTCTATGATGCGGTATACAGCAGTGATCTCCAGGCCATGCGTTATATACCACTTGAGGGTCGGGGCTTACAGCAGCCGCTTCTTACCAGAGAGGGCACCGACCAGCTTCTGGGTGGTGGGCCACTTCCTCTCTGTTCGCCCTAGATACGCCAGCATCTCAGATGAGATTGCCTCTACCTGGATCTCGCGGTTATAGAAGAGAAGAGGCATTTCCTCGAACTTTGCACAGAGCCTTGGGGACCTCTATATCCACCTCAGCAAACCCAAACCAGCTATCTGCTTGGAGAGCCTCCATAAACCTAGCTACACCACTGGCTCCGGACCAATGGCGCACTCTCTCTTAACCACATGGCATCTCTTTGGCCTTCATTGAAAGGTATAGAGCATTTGCGTCGTAGCCGAGTAGACGGTTGTACTATCGCAGCCAGTTGGCGAATGTCCGCATTCCATGCTCGCTGAATGTCTGGTTGCACTGTTCCCACTCTGTTCGCGTCAAGAGGTAGCCACCCTTGAGAGCAAGATGTCTATGCTGAGAAGTCAGGACACCCTGGATAGTTAAGCTTCTCATGTGTGTCAAACCATTCAAACGGGAGCCAGCTCTTCTGCTGTGTACACCCGTAAGCTTTGACCAATACCTCATACGAGACTCCTGGGCTGAGGTAGTTGAGCACATCGAGAAACCGTAGCTCAGGTGTTATGAGGAACATGGTCTGACTAGCCTTCTTGGCGACTTACACTGTACCTATACTGTCAGTCAGCTCATCGATAAAGTA
Organism: Chaetoderma sp. LZ-2023a; assembly: GCA_034401795.1. NCBI lineage: Eukaryota > Metazoa > Mollusca > Caudofoveata > Chaetodermatida > Chaetodermatidae > Chaetoderma > Chaetoderma sp. LZ-2023a. The sequence goes on along the minus strand of CM067361.1, from coordinate 13,460,376 downwards.
CTTCTTGATGAGGTGCAGGTCATACCGCCCAGAGTTGAACCCCAGTACAGGCACTTGGTCACACCACTCATTGATCAGTTGCTGCTGTCAATTTTGGAGCTTGTCCAGGTCTGTCGGTATGTACTATGCCCTAAACCTTGTCCGGATTAGAGATGCTCGCCGTTGGATGTCCAGCATGAACTCTCTGATCAGTTCTTTGGGGTCAGGATTGCAGAGGTGAGTGGGCTCACTCGTGGCGCCCTCTAAGGAGCAGCCAACTGACACAGAGATAGGTATGTGAGTACTCTCGACCGTGAGAGTCTCCGTAGGATGAGTCTTGATACCATCTAGGAGTGCTTCGAAGTCGTAAACTATGAAGTGTGGGTATTGGACAGTCCGAACTCGTTTAGGGACGCTTGGGCAGCGTTTTATACAGCACTCCCACTGTACCACAAGTGTGCATCCAGAGGCTTTTAGCTTCTCCTCTCTCTGGACTGTCTTGCGGTATCTTTGTAGGGCATCCTCACCTCGCTGGTGTTGTGGACACCTGTGCCAGTGACAGCCATGGAACTGGTAAACGGTGTTGGTGGTCGGATCATAACCATCCACGGGAGCGGCCTCGAGCCACACTCGCCACCGTGCCCACACTTACATGGTGTATGTGTACGCCTCTGTTTCTCGACTCCTACTCGATCCAACGAGTAGCCACTGAACTGGATGGTTGGGGGCAGATAGAAGGCGTTCTCATATGCAGACTGTGGCCCTCAAACTTCTCGCCAGGACACACGATTTTTGTTTTGCCGCCTGTACAGTGATCAGTGTGGCATTGAAGATTGCATGCCTGTGTAAACCTCTGCTGACAGTGACTGCAGGCTAGTGTATGTGGCAGCTTGGAGGTGCTCTTGATGTAGAAGGCATGGTGGTCCCACACTCCGATGGTCATAGTGTCACGGTAGTGAGCCACTTGCCTGATCATGTGTCAGGTGACTTCTTCGGTTGGTTCATACACGCGAATCTCGATCTTGGCGAAGAACTCTACCTTGTCCAGCTGCTCCAGCGAGGTCTTGCGGACATCAGGTACTGTCTTGCCGTAGAACTGTGTGGCAAGCTCTCGTGCAGGAGCTGTACTTCTATCAGCTCTCGCTCTTCGGTGGACTGCTAGACATCTCCAGAGACACATGTTGTCCCTGTAGGTGTCGAGGTCAGTCATACTATTCTTCTGTCGTAGCCAGTCTGGGAGGGGGCCTGTCTCAAGCAGAGGTTGGCGGTCGATGACAGCCCCGACCTCAACATTGATTGATCGAATGAAAGCCCACTTGGTGTTGGGTCAATCGATATTGCCTGTCGAGGCGGGCTTGCTCTCTTGCTGTCACCCAGTGCTGAGCTGCTCCTATCGTGTTCAGCCACTGGCTTCCTGAAGCATTCTCGTGGAAGAGCATCACCCATCTCCGATGTGACGGATGCGATAGGTATGGGTGTAGCGGAGGTAGAAGGCGTTCTGGACAGTCTGCTGCACGATCTGGCCTGTGAGGTCTCCTTCTAGACCTCTGAAGGATGTCCAGCATACTGACTGGTGTTCTCTATCCTCTGTCTCCCTTTAGCCGAGACGCTGGTCGAGAATGTGTTCGCCTTCTCCCCTTATGCTCTGGGCTAAGGGCTCAGACCTCGGCCGCTCATCAGTCGCTTAGCGATGCTGCGTAGGGGAGGTAAGCGCTCCAGTGGATGGTCCGCCATCCGCCTCGCTACAGTCTTGGCTCACAATCTAGCAGTCACCTCCTCGTCCAACTGACGATGCTCACGGATCTGCTGCGCTTTCTTGTGGAGATTCCAAGCATCATCTTTGGTAAGCGCTGGAAACATTCCCATCTGCATTGCTCGGGAGAGTCGCTTCTGCCTCTCCTCAGCATGGACCTGTCCGATTTTCTGGAGCAGGTCGGCTTTCTCGGCCTCTATGGCCGAATTGCTTTGCAATAGCGCGACGCTGTGCAGCAGTACTCATTGTGTATATCCCTGTGGATGCCTGTCTATAAATGGGGGGTTCAGACCCTATTATGTGTGGCGATCAGTACCTGTGGGTGGTGTATATCCCTGTGGATGCCTGTCTGAGCGTTCATACCCTATTGTGTGTGGCGATCAGTACCTGTGGGTGGTGTATATCCCTGTGGATACCTGTCCTGGCGTTCAGACCCTATTATGTGTGGCGATCAGTACCTGTGGGTGGGGTATATCCCTGGGGATGCCTGTCTCTAAATGGGTGTTCAGACACTATTATGTGTGGCGATCAGTACCGTGGGTGGTGCATAACCCTGTGGATGCGTGTCTGGCTGTTCAGACCTTATTATGTGTGACGATCCGTACCTGTAGGTGATGCATATCCCTGTGGATGCCTGTCTCTAAATGGGTGCTGTACATGCATGCCCAACCCAACCCCCTGGATAGGATAGTACATGCGCATGTATAAAGCCCTATGAGAGAGGTATGGCTAAGTCTGTAAGAATGCGTATCACGCATGCGCACGTGGCAGATCCACGTGGCAGTATTGTGAGAGAGTGTATGCTTATATTGAATCGAGAAATCACTTCATTCTCGGCGTTCTTGCCACCGATTAGGAACGGAATGAAGCGAGAATTTCAAAACTGTTTACCATTTTAAAATTGGACCAGAAATGGCCGAGTTATCCACAAATGGTACTAGTGAGATTTGAACCTGTGAGTTTAAGTTTGCTAATAAACACAAAACAGGTATTAACTACCTCGGCCATGTATGCGTTAGTAATTATAGCTGATAAGTTATGCGTTCTCATTGATGTTACTGCGTTATCTCGAAGTGACGTCAAGATCTAGAGGGACTGATAAGCGCAGTCACGCTCAGAGATAAGATTACTAAGAGGCGAGATTTTTGTGGTGTTGCGGTGGGTCAATCAATAGAGTATTGAATTGCATAGGATTCCAAAGCTGCAGACTGGGGTTCAAACCCACTCAAAAGACCTCGCTAGAACTTGCCTCAAATTTCGAAACTAGGTAAGACACTAGGGCCGGGGTAATCTGACCAGGATAGATAAAGACTCACCGCAACACTCCCCAGTGCAGCGTAAAAACATCACAGACACATACACACCAGCCGACTGGAATAGCAAAAGGGTGGGGTAGGGGATAGGTGGAGTAGCATAGGTAGGATATGATAGGTAAGATAGATAGGCTAGGTAGAAAAGTGTCCCACAGATAGAAAAACTTCCTCAGGATACCGGTCAGAATAGAGAGAGAGAGAGAGAGAGAGAGAGAAAGGCCAGCCACTGGCCGGTATCCTGAGGCGGTTCTCCCAGACAGTGGAGTCCGCATGGGAGTTTTATATTCGCCATGGCCTTCCATGGCCACGGATCGCCGAACGGCGGTCAGTTGAGGGAGGTGGCATCATTTTAATTCCGACACTACTACTCATTAAGTTGATTTCAAGATACCTAACAATCTACAGCTATGATTAATTTGGAATTAATATACCTGGGCGCCTGGGGCTGCAAGGGTTAAGACGTGTCCTACAAGTGGCAGGTCGTCATATACGCAACTTTAATATTCGTTGGATTTACAATGCGAAAAGTGACTCAACATCCCAATGTAGATACTATTAGCCCTTGTTCCGGGGTAATTTTCGAAGATCCATTTGCAAGTAAATTCAAAATCCAATAAAATATTTAAACATTCATTTGAGCCTCTTTCTACTGACAATGTTTGTAAACATAGCCAAATACACAATACGCTTATTTGTTCCGGGTTAATTCTGGAAAACGATCGTGCAAGTAAAGTGAATTGTTAATTTTAAACTCACATTTACAACACCATGCGTTATTACTGTGTCGCTAAACATATTGCAGCTATTCTAGTATTTGCCTTTTATAAAATTATCATGTGGGCCTTAATTGGTTTGTTCTTAATACTTATAGGCTATGCCTGAACCGTGTGTTTATGCTATGACCTTTATTACCCTGCTGTCAATATTTATTAATACAGAAGAGTCAGTAGAACAATGGCGGATGCGTATTTTGGGGGCTGTGTTGCACGTCATTGCTCTTATGGACAGCAACAAGCTTGTGGCAACTTTGTTTTGCACATACACATTGCCGTCATTTGAATACAAAGCAATCTTGAGAGTCTAACTTTCCGTATTCTATTGCTCAAATAAGTGTCTGATCTCTAAACGTGTGGATTTTTAAAGTTATGCTGTTGCGCCTAATGGCAGAAATATTTGATGATATAATATATATGATTTTATAAAAAGTTTTATGGGAATGTATGTTAACCCTTTAAACCCTCGGTTCCCAAAATCTTTATTTCAAACGACGGTACAAGAAAGCTGTTGTGTAATTTGAAACGAATTTAACAGGTATATGTTGCTGTCTACGCAGCAACAGCTCCAAGTCGGGTTGGTTTGAAAATACATAGCAGAATTTTATAAAATTAAAGTATTTTGGAGTGATTGCATTTCGTGTTGAAAGGGTTAAGACAAAGCCTAGCTAGATGATGCATATAATTTTTAAGAAATTATACAATTGAACTGCAAATATGTATTACTTATTTATACATGTGACTGATACGATAGCTGTTTTCTATTGAGATCTTCTTTGTTTAATGTTCTTTTTCAGTTAGTTTATTTTTTAGTACTATGGATTTTCACACGATCCTTGGATCGTGCTACCAAAAAAAGAAGAAAAAAGTAGTAGTAGTAGTAGTAGTAGTAGTAGTAGTAGTAGTAGAGTAGTAGTAGTAGTAGTAGTAGTAGTAGTAGTAGTAGCAGCAGCAGCAGCAGCATCAGTAGCAGAAGCAGCGGCAGTAGTAGTAGTAGTAGTAGTAGTAGTAGTAGTAGTAGTAGTAGTAGTAGTAGTAGTAGTAGTAGTAGTAGTAGTAGTAGTAGTAGTAGTACTAGTAGTAGTAGCAGCAGCAGTAGTAGTAGTAGTAGTAGTAGTAGTAGTAGTAGTAGTAGTAGTAGTAGTAGTAGTAGTAGTAGTAGTAGTAGTATAGTAGTAGTAGTAGTAGTAGTAGTAGTTGTAGTAGTAGTAGTAGTAGTAGTAGTAGTAGTAGTAGTAGTAGTAGTAGTAGTAGTAGTAGTAGTAGTAGTAGTAGTACTAGTAGTAGTAGCAGCAGCAGTAGTAGTAGTAGTAGTAGTAGTAGTCAATATTGTCAACGCACTGGCTCAGAATCTTCAATAATTGAAAAAATTCAAAAATTTTAGATATTTTGGTTTATCCTACTGCCTGAGATTTGTCATTTTGTTTGAGGAAAGCCATATGGCATTAATGTTAACCCTTTACTGGTTAAATTTGTTCAGTAAAATCCAAATATGCGCTTACTTATTTAATGTACATTTGCAGGCACAGACAAGGTCATTCCCGAGAATACACCACTGGAACGACTGTCTCGGTTCCCGAGCCAGTCATTACAGTGGTAAATTTTCAAAAATACTCCAATCCCCGCCGGCAAATGGACATTGCCCAAGATCACTAAATTGACCGTTTTTGGCTGACCATCATGCAAGGGTTAATGTTGAATGATTGAGATGGATATTATGGATAGCTATTTGAGTTTTGCTTTTACCAAGATGTCACGTAGATTCGGATTTTTCTTGAACGCAATTACTGGTCGCTTGTTAAAGGGTTGTTTCAGTTTCTCCTGTAGGTTTTGATACTCATCTTTCAAAATTTTGGAAATTTCAACGTTTTTCCGATTATAGGTCAGAATGAATGGAATTTTGTCACGTTGATCAGATAAGCCTGGGTCCGAGTTTATTCCCCTTGGCCACTGTGTTTCGAGTTCTTTAATCCAAAACGATTCTCGAAGTTTTCTTTGTTTATCAGTTTCTTCTGCCGTATCTGAAAGGGGTGGCTGTTCAATCGGCATAATTTCAAAGTCACGAAGGACTAAATGGTCAGGAAGATTAAAATGTTCGGAAACATGTGTGTCTTCCTCTAGCCTAATATCTGAGAGGTGTCGAGTTGCCCGCCATCTTAATGGACATTTGGTTTCGCCGACATACTGTTTTTGGCACAATTTGCATGAAATTAGATAAATAACATTTTCAGAGTCACAATCTAGATTAAACTGAAGTTGGAACTTGCTTTTGTTCTGAAAGCTCGTGAAAGTATTCTGGTTTGGGAGAAATTCATCTAACTTGCACCTTTTCTTTCCGCATTTGCGAGATTCGCCTACACCTATAATAGGACGATTGTGAGAAATTTTGGTAGGCCGACGATTTGAGGCATTATCTGGAATGGATTCCAAGCCGTCTAATGTTTCAGATTTGATTTTGCGCAAGAATCGTGAGGAGTAACCTCGTGGTTTGAGGGCTTTGAATAGGGTAGAGCACGCTTCTTCAAAAATTTTTCTATCACTAGAATTCCTGTGAAAACGGATTATTTGTGATTTAACTATTCCTTTAAAAGTATGTGGTGGATGGAAAGATTGTTTGTGCAATAGCTGATGCGAATCGGTTGGTTTGAAATACACTTTGTAGTCTAAGTAGCCAGTTGTTTCATACTTTAGACCTTTATATACAGTTACATCCAGGAAATCTACGGACATCTCGTCAATGGTTGCTTTTAATTTGATATTCGGATCGTGATTGTTCAGAATTTCGAAAAATTCATCAAACTCTGCCTTTGTGTGTTGCCAAATCATGAAAATGTCATCAAGGTACCTGCGATAAATGAGGGGATGTTTTGGACACTTTTCTAACGCTTCCTCCTCCCACTCTGCTACGTAAATATTGGCAAAACATGGGCTAAAGCGCTTGCCCATCGCACAGCCGCAAATTTGTTGGTAAATTTCGCCATCGAATTCAAAATCATTGCCTTTCAGACTCAGCTCTAATAGAGCTATTACTTCTCTGTCTGGCCTGTTGGTGTCTGGGTAGTTCACGAATGCTCTACGGATAGAATTTATACCCTTCTCGATGTCAATGTTTGTATACATAGCATCGATGTCAAGCGTGACCAAGAATGAATTTGGAGGTATCCAGGTCTCAGAGACCTGTGATAAGAAGTCTTCTGTGTTTTTCAAGAAGCTGGGGTGTCTATTTGCTATTGGCTGTAGATGGTAATCGATGTATTCACTGATTCTGTAGGATTCTGAGCCACAATCAGAGATTATAGGTCGCCCGGGCGGTGACATTGGGTCCAACCACGAATCTATGGGTTTATGAATTTTTGGCAAAAGATAGAAAGTCCGTGGTTTTGACTCAAGTTTAGCAAAGAGATACTTATGTTGCTTTTCGGTGATCTTCTTGCTATCGAGCAATTTTTTAAGAATCTCATTAAATTTGCTGCAATTATTTTGCCAAAGTGGTTTGCTTAGTTTCTGATAATGCTTTGGGTTACTAAGTTGTCGTTGTGCTTCACGTTTATAGTTATCTTTAAGCATTATTACAGTCGCTGAGCCTTTATCTGCAGGTTTGATGACAATTTCGCTGTTTTTAGACAATTCAATTAAGGCCTGGCGTTCCTCATAGGGTAAATTTTGTTGATCATTAGTGAATGTAGAATTTTTAACACGTTCTGAAAAGAGTTCTATGCTTTCACCGATCGCTGGGTCCAGGATTTTTACGTTTGGTGCCCAGCCAGTTTTTTCAATGAATGGTGGAATGTTACTATTAGAGTTACGAAAGAAGTCTGCTAACTTAATACGGTGACTAAATTCAGATGTTTCCATACAGCCATTATCTAAAAGAGCATCCAAACCTGTTTTAGGTTTTGGTGTTGGGACAAATGTAAGACCAAAATTGAGCAGTGACTGCTCTGCTTCACATAATGGGGAGCCAGTTAAATTGACAATATTACTTCCCAGTCCAGTTTCCGGGCGGATGTTACCCTGGCCCTTGTCTAGTTTAAATTTAGGAATTTAAGCCAGGCAGAATACATCGAGTTAGCTGTCTTCTCAGTCCAATGAATGTTATCCTTAACAACATTAAATTCGGAGAGTCTAAGTGCAGGAATGACAGTCACAGATTTTGATGATTCAGCCGTCGAATTGATGGACTGAATCGCCAACTTCTGCTGAGCTGTCAACCGACTTGAATAGTTAAGTTTTGCGAAGTAAATCGCAGTCTTTGGGAATTTGGACTTAATCGCACTGAGAAGCAGCATTAATCTATGTTTTGAACTAGAGATGGGTTCATTCATATCATTAATGCCAATGTTGATCACTATTTTCTCTGGTTTAAATGATCCAGTGTACTTTTGAATTAGTCCTCTAGCATGACACAATTTAGCTCCTGGGTAGCAGGCAACTTGCGTTTCACGGTGGGGCTCAACATTAATGCGACTCAGGTTCGAAGCTCCAAAGATGAGTACTTTGTTCGTGAGAACAGGTAGTCGCCAGTCAATTTTGTTTTCGATTTCATGACGAAATTTCCAAAAAATGTTTCTCTCCAACATGGTGGGTTGTTGGGGTCTATTTGCAAATTTAATAGGACGCACCTCCGGTGCATTACTTGGACCTGGAGTTGGAGAGAAGCTGGGCTGTGGCAGTTTCCCTGTTGGGGATGGGGTCTTGAGACCCGATGGTTGACTGCTCTGGGGGGATTTCTGAGAAGCGCCAGTCCGTGGACCAGATTTGCTACCATTAACCCTTTTCCTCTGTGGCAAGGGCGGATATTCGTTTGGATCATTTAGATTGCCTAGTGGAGAGTCAGGTAGTGGGATTAATGATGCTTCAAATAGCATATCTCTAGGGTCAGAATCTAATGGTAGCAATGGAGAGATTTTATTGTCTACTCGTTTTGTGACTGGCGGCGAAGTTTCAGGTGATCGGAGGCGTTTTTTCATTTGTGATTGTGGGGCCACAGTTGGTATCATGACCAGAGGCGTGGCTTGTGCGAGATTTTGAATTGGTTGCTGAGATGGATCTATCGGTCGCACAAAATCGTAAAAAGAACTAATCGCATTAATGTCGAGCTTTCTATTATAATTGTTTTTTGCCCAGCGTATAGCATTGGATTTAGCACGACCTAGGTCTAAATGTGGCATTGCCTGTGTGAGGACTACTTCAGTTCTAATACTACCAAGTTGTTCATTATAGTGATTTAACATGGCCTTAATGGTAGATTTTGCCCACTCAAAATTCACATTCCAGATGGAAAAGTAGATGTCATCATTTGGTATAGCTGGCTTACAAAATCCATTCAGCTCTTCCACCTTCCTGCTAAGCCCATCAGGGAGAGTTTCGGCATCTAAATGCCTACGTAGCGTAGCAATATGGTGGAAGCACTGAATTATTTGGTAATACAGCTTTACCAGGCGCGCATGCGCAGATGAACCCCCTTTACCATCTCCATTCTTCCTACTGACAATGTTTGTAAACATAGCCAAATACACAATACGCTTATTTGTTCCGGGTTAATTCTGGAAAACGATCGTGCAAGTAAAGTGAATTGTTAATTTTAAACTCACATTTACAACACCATGCGTTATTACTGTGTCGCTAAACATATTGCAGCTATTCTAGTATTTGCCTTTTATAAAATTATCATGTGGGCCTTAATTGGTTTGTTCTTAATACTTATAGGCTATGCCTGAACCGTGTGTTTATGCTATGACCTTTATTACCCTGCTGTCAATATTTATTAATACAGAAGAGTCAGTAGAACAATGGCGGATGCGTATTTTGGGGGCTGTGTTGCACGTCATTGCTCTTATGGACAGCAACAAGCTTGTGGCAACTTTGTTTTGCACATACACATTGCCGTCATTTGAATACAAAGCAATCTTGAGAGTCTAACTTTCCGTATTCTATTGCTCAAATAAGTGTCTGATCTCTAAACGTGTGGATTTTTAAAGTTATGCTGTTGCGCCTAATGGCAGAAATATTTGATGATATAATATATATGATTTTATAAAAAGTTTTATGGGAATGTATGTTAACCCTTTAAACCCTCGGTTCCCAAAATCTTTATTTCAAACGACGGTACAAGAAAGCTGTTGTGTAATTTGAAACGAATTTAACAGGTATATGTTGCTGTCTACGCAGCAACAGCTCCAAGTCGGGTTGGTTTGAAAATACATAGCAGAATTTTATAAAATTAAAGTATTTTGGAGTGATTGCATTTCGTGTTGAAAGGGTTAAGACAAAGCCTAGCTAGATGATGCATATAATTTTTAAGAAATTATACAATTGAACTGCAAATATGTATTACTTATTTATACATGTGACTGATACGATAGCTGTTTTCTATTGAGATCTTCTTTGTTTAATGTTCTTTTTCAGTTAGTTTATTTTTTAGTACTATGGATTTTCACACGATCCTTGGATCGTGCTACCAAAAAAAGAAGAAAAAAGTAGTAGTAGTAGTAGTAGTAGTAGTAGTAGTAGTAGTAGAGTAGTAGTAGTAGTAGTAGTAGTAGTAGTAGCAGCAGCAGCAGCAGCATCAGTAGCAGAAGCAGCGGCAGTAGTAGTAGTAGTAGTAGTAGTAGTAGTAGTCAATATTATCAACGCACTGGCTCAGAATCTTCAATAATTGAAAAAATTCAAAAATTTAAGATATTTTGGTTTATCTTACTGCCTGAGATTTGTCATTTTGTTTGAGGAAAGCCATATGGCATTAATGTTAACCCTTTACTGGTTAAATTTGTTCAGTAAAATCCAAATATGCGCTTACTTATTTAATGTACATTTGCAGGCACAGACAAGGTCATTCCCGAGAATACACCACTGGAACGACTCTCTCGGTTCCCGAGCCAGTCATTAGTGGTAAATTTTCAAAAATACTCCAGTCCCCGCCGGCAAATGGACATTGCCCAAGATCACTAAATTGACCGTTTTTGGCTGACCATCATGCAAGGGTTAATGTTGAATGATTGAGATGGATATTATGGATAGCTATTTGAGTTTTGCTTTTACCAAGATGTCACGTAGATTCGGATTTTTCTTGAACGCAATTACTGGACGCTTGTTAAATGGTTGTTTCAGTTTCTCCTGTAGGTTTTGATACTCATCTTTCAAAATTTTGGAAATTTCAACGTTTTTCCGATTATAGGTCAGAATGAATGGAATTTTGTCACGTTGATCAGATAAGCCTGGGTCCGAGTTTATTCCCCTTGGCCACTGTGTTTCGAGTTCTTTAATCCAAAACGATTCTCGAAGTTTTCTTTGTTTATCAGTTTCTTCTGCCGTATCTGAAAGGGGTGGCTGTTCAATCGGCATAATTTCAAAGTCACGAATGACTAAATGGTCAGGAAGATTAAAATGTTCGGAAACATGTGTGTCTTCCTCTAGCCTAATATCTGAGAGGTGTCGAGTTGCCCGCCATCTTAATGGACATTTGGTTTCGCCGACATACTGTTTTTGGCACAATTTGCATGAAATTAGATAAATAACATTTTCAGAGTCACAATCTAGATTAGACTGAAGTTGGAACTTGCTTTTGTTCTGAAAGCTCGTGAAAGTATTCTGGTTTGGGTGAAATTCATCTAACTTGCACCTTTTCTTTCCGCATTTGCGAGATTCGCCTACACCTATAATAGGACGATTGTGAGAAATTTTGGTAGGCCGACGATTTGAGGCATTATCTGGAATGGTTTCCAAGCCGTCTAATGTTTCAGATTTGATTTTGCGCAAGAATCGTGAGGAGTAACCTCGTGGTTTGAGGGCTTTGAATAGGGTAAAGCACGCTTCTTCAAAGTTTTTCCTATCACTCGAATTCCTGTGAAAACGGATTATTTGTGATTTAACTATTCCTTTAAAAGTATGTGGTGGATGGAAAGATTTTTTGTGCAATAGCTGATGCGAATCGGTTGGTTTGAAATACACTTTGTAGTCTAAGTAGCCAGTTGTTTCATACTTTAGGCCTTTATATACAGTTACATCCAGGAAATCTACGGACATCTCGTCAATGGTTGCTTTTAATTTGATATTCGGATCGTGATTGTTCAGAATTTCGAAAAATTCATCAAACTCTGCCTTTGTGTGTTGCCAAATCATGAAAATGTCATCAAGGTACCTGCGATAAATGAGGGGATGTTTTGGACACTTTTCTAACGCTTCCTCCTCCCACTCTGCTACGTAAATATTGGCAAAACATGGGCTAAAGCGCTTGCCCATCGCGCAGCCGCAAATTTGTTGGTAAATTTCGCCATCGAATTCAAAATCATTGCCTTTCAGACTCAGCTCTAATAGAGCTATTACTTCTCTGTCTGGCCTGTTGGTGTCTGGGTAGTTCACGAATGCTCTACGGATAGAATTTATACCCTTCTCGATGTCAATGTTTGTATACATAGCATCGATGTCAAGCGTGACCAAGAATGAATTTGGAGGTATCCAGGTCTCAGAGACCTGTGATAAGAAGTCTTCTGTGTTTTTCAAGAAGCTGGGGTGTCTATTTGCTATTGGCTGTAGATGGTAATCGATGTATTCACTGATTCTGTAGGATTCTGAGCCACAATCAGAGATTATAGGTCGCCCGGGCGGTGACATTGGGTCCAACCACGAATCTATGGGTTTATGAATTTTTGGCAAAAGATAGAAAGTCCGTGGTTTTGACTCAAGTTTAGCAAAGAGATACTTATGTTGCTTTTCGGTGATCTTCTTGCTATCGAGCAATTTTTTAAGAATCTCATTAAATTTGCTGCAATTATTTTGCCAAAGTGGTTTGCTTAGTTTCTGATAATGCTTTGGGTTACTAAGTTGTCGTTGTGCTTCACGTTTATAGTTATCTTTAAGCATTATTACAGTCGCTGAGCCTTTATCTGCAGGTTTGATGACAATTTCGCTGTTTTTAGACAATTCAATTAAGGCCTGGCGTTCCTCATAGGGTAAATTTTGTTGATCATTAGTGAATGTAGAATTTTTAACACGTTCTGAAAAGAGTTCTATGCTTTCACCGATCGCTGGGTCCAGGATTTTTACGTTTGGTGCCCAGCCAGTTTTTTCAATGAATGGTGGAATGTTACTATTAGAGTTACGAAAGAAGTCTGCTAACTTAATACGGTGACTAAATTCAGATGTTTCCATACAGCCATTATCTAAAAGAGCATCCAAACCTGTTTTAGGTTTTGGTGTTGGGACAAATGTAAGACCAAAATTGAGCAGTGACTGCTCTGCTTCACATAATGGGGAGCCAGTTAAATTGACAATATTACTTCCCAGTCCAGTTTCCGGGCGGATGTTACCCTGGCCCTTGTCTAGTTTAAATTTAGGAATTTAAGCCAGGCAGAATACATCGAGTTAGCTGTCTTCTCAGTCCAATGAATGTTATCCTTAACAACATTAAATTCGGAGAGTCTAAGTGCAGGAATGACAGTCACAGATTTTGATGATTCAGCCGTCGAATTGATGGACTGAATCGCCAACTTCTGCTGAGCTGTCAACCGACTTGAATAGTTAAGTTTTGCGAAGTAAATCGCAGTCTTTGGGAATTTGGACTTAATCGCACTGAGAAGCAGCATTAATCTATGTTTTGAACTAGAGATGGGTTCATTCATATCATTAATGCCAATGTTGATCACTATTTTCTCTGGTTTAAATGATCCAGTGTACTTTTGAATTAGTCCTCTAGCATGACACAATTTAGCTCCTGGGTAGCAGGCAACTTGCGTTTCACGGTGGGGCTCAACATTAATGCGACTCAGGTTCGAAGCTCCAAAGATGAGTACTTTGTTCGTGAGAACAGGTAGTCGCCAGTCAATTTTGTTTTCGATTTCATGACGAAATTTCCAAAAAATGTTTCTCTCCAACATGGTGGGTTGTTGGGGTCTATTTGCAAATTTAATAGGATGCACCTCCGGTGCATTACTTGGACCTGGAGTTGGAGAGAAGCTGGGCTGTGGCAGTTTCCCTGTTGGGGATGGGGTCTTGAGACCCGATGGTTGACTGCTCTGGGGGGATTTCTGAGAAGCGCCAGTCCGTGGACCAGATTTGCTACCATTAACCCTTTTCCTCTGTGGCAAGGGCGGATATTCGTTTGGATCATTTAGATTGCCTAGTGGAGAGTCAGGTAGTGGGATTAATGATGCTTCAAATAGCATATCTCTAGGGTCAGAATCTAATGGTAGCAATGGAGAGATTTTATTGTCTACTCGTTTTGTGACTGGCGGCGAAGTTTCAGGTGATCGGAGGCGTTTTTTCATTTGTGATTGTGGGGCCACAGTTGGTATCATGACCAGAGGCGTGGCTTGTGCGAGATTTTGAATTGGTTGCTGAGATGGATCTATCGGTCGCACAAAATCGTAAAAAGAACTAATCGCATTAATGTCGAGCTTTCTATTATAATTGTTTTTTGCCCAGCGTATAGCATTGGATTTAGCACGACCTAGGTCTAAATGTGGCATTGCCTGTGTGAGGACTACTTCAGTTCTAATACTACCAAGTTGTTCATTATAGTGATTTAACATGGCCTTAATGGTAGATTTTGCCCACTCAAAATTCACATTCCAGATGGAAAAGTAGATGTCATCATTTGGTATAGCTGGCTTACAAAATCCATTCAGCTCTTCCACCTTCCTGCTAAGCCCATCAGGGAGAGTTTCGGCATCTAAATGCCTACGTAGCGTAGCAATATGGTGGAAGCACTGAATTATTTGGTAATACAGCTTTACCAGGCGCGCATGCGCAGATGAACCCCCTTTACCATCTCCATTCTTCCTACTGACAATGTTTGTAAACATAGCCAAATACACAATACGCTTATTTGTTCCGGGTTAATTCTGGAAAACGATCGTGCAAGTAAAGTGAATTGTTAATTTTAAACTCACATTTACAACACCATGCGTTATTACTGTGTCGCTAAACATATTGCAGCTATTCTAGTATTTGCCTTTTATAAAATTATCATGTGGGCCTTAATTGGTGTGTTCTTAATACTTATAGGCTATGCCTGAACCGTGTGTTTATGCTATGACCTTTATTACCCTGCTGTCAATATTTATTAATACAGAAGAGTCAGTAGAACAATGGCGGATGCGTATTTTGGGGGCTGTGTTGCACGTCATTGCTCTTATGGACAGCAACAAGCTTGTGGCAACTTTGTTTTGCACATACACATTGCCGTCATTTGAATACAAAGCAATCTTGAGAGTCTAACTTTCCGTATTCTATTGCTCAAATAAGTGTCTGATCTCTAAACGTGTGGATTTTTAAAGTTATGCTGTTGCGCCTAATGGCAGAAATATTTGATGATATAATATATATGATTTTATAAAAAGTTTTATGGGAATGTATGTTAACCCTTTAAACCCTCGGTTCCCAAAATCTTTATTTCAAACGACGGTACAAGAAAGCTGTTGTGTAATTTGAAACGAATTTAACAGGTATATGTTGCTGTCTACGCAGCAACAGCTCCAAGTCGGGTTGGTTTGAAAATACATAGCAGAATTTTATAAAATTAAAGTATTTTGGAGTGATTGCATTTCGTGTTGAAAGGGTTAAGACAAAGCCTAGCTAGATGATGCATATAATTTTTAAGAAATTATACAATTGAACTGCAAATATGTATTACTTATTTATACATGTGACTGATACGATAGCTGTTTTCTATTGAGATCTTCTTTGTTTAATGTTCTTTTTCAGTTAGTTTATTTTTTAGTACTATGGATTTTCACACGATCCTTGGATCGTGCTACCAAAAAAAGAAGAAAAAAGTAGTAGTAGTAGTAGTAGTAGTAGTAGTAGTAGTAGTAGAGTAGTAGTAGTAGTAGTAGTAGTAGTAGTAGCAGCAGCAGCAGCAGCATCAGTAGCAGAAGCAGCGGCAGTAGTAGTAGTAGTAGTAGTAGTAGTAGTAGTAGTAGTAGTAGTAGTAGTAGTAGTAGTAGTAGTAGTACTAGTAGTAGTAGCAGCAGCAGTAGTAGTAGTAGTAGTAGTAGTAGTAGTAGTAGTAGTAGTAGTAGTAGTAGTAGTGGTAGTAGTAGTAGTAGTAGTAGTAGTAGTAGTAGTAGTAGTAGTAGTAGTAGTAGTAGTAGTAGTAGAGTAGTAGTAGTAGTAGTAGTAGTAGTAGTAGTAGTAGTAGTAGTAGTAGTAGTAGTAGTAGTAGTAGTAGTAGTAGTAGTAGTAGTAGTAGTAGTAGTAGTAGTAGTACTAGTAGTAGTAGCAGCAGCAGTAGTAGTAGTAGTAGTAGTAGTAGTAGTAGTAGTAGTAGTAGTAGTAGTAGTAGTGGTAGTAGTAGTAGTAGTAGTAGTAGTAGTAGTAGTAGTAGTAGTAGTAGTAGTAGTAGTAGTAGTAGTAGTAGTAGTAGTAGAGTAGTAGTAGTAGTAGTAGTAGTAGTAGTAGTAGTAGTAGCAGCAGCAGCAGCAGCAGCATCAGTAGCAGAAGCAGCGGCAGTAGTAGTAGTAGTAGTAGTAGTAGTAGTAGTAGTAGTAGTAGTAGTACTAGTAGTAGTAGTAGTAGTAGTAGTAGTAGTAGTAGTAGTAGTAGTAGTAGTAGTAGTAGTAGTAGTAGTAGTAGTAGTAGTAGTAGTAGTAGTAGTAGTAGCAGCAGGAGCAGAAGCAGCAGTAGCAGAAGCAGCGACAGTAGTAGTGGTAGCAGCAACGGCAGTAGTAGTAGTAGTAGTAGTAGTAGTAGTAGTAGTAGTAGTAGTAGTAGTAGTAGTAGTGGTAGTAGTAGTAGTAGTAGTAGTAGTAGTAGTAGTAGTAGTAGTAGTAGTAGTAGTAGTAGTAGTAGTAGTAGTGGTAGTAGTAGTAGTAGTAGTCAACGGTAACACACATTGAAGAATTTCGATCTTACTCCCTCCACTTAACTACTACACCTTCGGTAAGACTTATGACGTAAGGTTACTGCGACAACCTGTCCTACCCAAGATGAAGTAGAGAGATACCAGCTCGCCTCGTCGAAGATGGAAGTGACGATATTTATATTGGTACCTGGGCCTGATTTGACTTGACCACGAAGATTCCTGGCCTTGGCACGGTGTTCCTCCGCGCTATCTGGAGTCACACAAACACACAACTTTGACTAGCTACTTGTATAACTACGGTTAATGTTATTCTCTACGCCAACTGTACATACACTAGATATAACAATGGCGACTTTTACTGCCGCGAGATAATGTGATATACTTTTGAGAATATAGACAATTTCTACACGAATTTGGGTTTGAACTTATTCCTGTGATTCTGACTAACTGATGCGGATTACTCCCAGCCTTTTTGCTGGTATGTTATACACCTATCTACTATAATTCTCAGCTACCCCAATTTATTCACTGAGAATTCTAACACGATATCGAAGCTACGTCTGCTCCGAAATCATGGATGATAAAGATTAAAGATTTAAGAGACAAAGTGCCTCTTATATACAATCCACAGTTTCCTAACTCTATTCCTTTTGTTTCTCTGCCACAGAGTTTGATCCGATGGTCATTGATTATGACGTCATCCTGACTAATCAAACTTCCACGGAGATAACGCAAAACAGTATCAAAGCGGTGTTGGCTAGGGTATGTGTTGTTGTAGCATGCCTTTCTTTGATTGACATATAGTTGATATACAAATTTCGATTGTGTTATGAATTCCTACAGGACGCTACCATGCCTCTGTCCTGTCCCTTGCCTATCCTGGATAAGCCTGTAGGAAGCGAACGTTAATAAGCACATGAGCTGTTTGATCTCATTGCCAGCTGGTTTTTGTTGTACTTGCTTAAAGGAGTCGGAATGCCGACCGTCAACAACTAATGTCATTCTGTCCCTATATTCCTATCGATTCCTATCGATTCTTTTCACTCGATTATTTACTAAACTACTGGCCGAAACAACTGCTGAATATTATAAAAGTGTGTGCCGATCTCACAGCAACAACTTTCATCTTCAACTATTGACAGATGCTACCAACTCAGAACCGTCATTTCCATTTTATCTCATCCAATTCCTAACTTATTATTTGAACGTACCAGTTACAGTTTCGATATGGTTTCTATCCTGTTTCTGCGAAACTGTGTATTATCAGCACTGGTCGAAGTCAACCAGTGCAGCGTCCTACTCCATACATAACTAATACGATGCTGATCCAGTTCATTAGCTCACCTGGTATTTTCAAAGATTAATTTCATTAAGGTCTTACTCGTAAATATAAGATATCCGGCGGGGTCATGACTTCCCACAAGACAATCCCATATCTACAACATGTTTTTGGCTCTGCTAATATCGTTGATTTTGAACGATTTCTACTGCTCATATATGCTTCAGTTTTGTCCTGGTTATGTATAAGTGTATATAGTTTTGTTTTGTAATATTATTTTTTGAAAGTTTTGTTGTTTGAAATCGCTATTTGCAGCGGTGGTTTTTGGCATTGTCTTTTCGCAGTGACTGCGAGTGCCATTGCTCTGGTTGTTGTTGTTGGTTAACAGCCGGATCATTTGCGGTTGCTCGATTTCTTTCACCCGCTCTCCAGGTTATACATTTATTATAGCTATTGCATTGAGTTCGTGCTGACGCGCTGTGCACTCATGCATAATGTATAGTGTTTACAAACAACGGCTAAGCATGCGTGTTACGACAGTGGGGTGGAGTGTGGGGGCTATTGACGTATATCACGGTTTGAAAGATATCGTCGGCTCTGGTCCCGCAGTACTGAATGGCCTCATTAATATAAAGAGGGACGTTTGGAATTTTACCGTTTGTTCTGATGAGATTAAGAACAAACTATTGGAAGACGGGCTGGTGGTTAATGGAGAGGCATGTAAGATTCAGGAGATCGATTCTGATAAATTGTTCGTGAAGATCAAAGCACCTCTAGAAATACCCAAAGAGCGTATTAAATTGGAAATGGCAAAACATAGGGGCGTGCTGTCTATAGAAAGCGAGACATGATGTTGACCGTTCACTAGAAAATAGCGTGAGGCGAGTCTGGATGCGGGATAATGAATCGGCATTGCCCAGTGTATTGCCGAGTGCACTGTCTATTGACAATGCATTCTGTTTAGCAATATGGTACCGAGGGCAGATCAAGACATGCCGTATCTGTAGTAGTGTGACCAACCTGGCGAGCGCCTGTCCCCATAAGGACAAATGTATATTGTGTTGTGGCACTAACCACTACAACTGGAAGTGCAAGGTGGCCACAAATAGTTTAGTGGTGGGAAACCAAAATGTAGATGAGAGTAAACAGGAACAAAATCAAGTTAGTGAATCTGTTACTGTAGCTGATGTACACAATCTGCCCAACCCAGTATCAGTTCACGCTGAAGATTTGATAGCTGTATTGGAAGATGGGTTACCTCAAACACCAGTGTCAGGGGCCAATCATAATGTTGAAATGCCATCAAATGTTAGTGCAAATCCATCACAGAATGACATTGATATGGAAGATGATTAAGATGGCGAACTCGCTAGTTTTTCCCCGGGTCAGACTAATTTCAGGTCAAGATCAACAGAAAGTGAAACAGATTTTTCACTAATAGTACTGATAGTATTTTACCAAATACCAAAGCAAAACCAAAGGTTCTTAAACGACAGATAAAAGACCTGAGTTCTGGTGATGATGAAAATGAACAGGAAGATATAGATGCTTCGATTTCAATAGCAGAATCTGATATTTCCGTTCAATCAAAACAGTCTCGGCGCTCTGATGAGATGGTGGTTTACCGTTCTGAGACTGGAGGAATTTTAGCACCATATATTACTTAGAAAGGTGTACGATATAGGCATATGCGGAATGATTCTGATATTGCCAAATATCAACACATAACAATTGTTGACCTCTCACCCTCAGATTTTACTGTTAAAATGGGCAAATGAGCCATACAGGAGAAAAGTAAGAAACCAAAATATTAGATATAATGGCCAATATAAACAGATTCTTAATTTTTATGATTATTTGTACATTAAATTGTAGCGACCTCAACGACATTTTAAAACACCGATTATTGTTGGAAAAATTGCTGCAGCTTAGGGTTGATATTGCTCTGCTTCGGGAAACAAGGCTCCGAAGCCCTGAAGCCATCGGAAGTGTTAACCAACTTGCTCAAGGTGAAGTGTTTACATCTGATGCCACTGAGGCAAATGCAGGAGTTGCTATTTTATTTTTACCCAAATGCCCCAGGTCCATAAACATCCTTTCATCAGATACTGACACCGCTGATCGGTTGGTTAAAGTCACATGGGATGTCTCTGATACCAGAGTAATTATTATGTTGATTTATGCCCAGCATCTCATGGGCCACGGGCTGCATTCCTCTCTAACATTGCATCCGTGATCCATGATTGGTCAGAAAATCTTATTTTGAGGTGATTTTCATTGTACCTTAGACAAGGATAAAGATAGACGTTCATTATGTAAGTATAATGACACTACTCATTATCGCTTAAAACAGATTTGTGATGCTGACCATTTACTGGATAGCTATCGGCTTTTAGAACCTGATGGTTGTGATTTTACTAGGATGACAGCTAATGGCCAAACAGCATATCGCTTGGATAGAATATATGTGCAAAGATCACTTAAAGGCAATCTTTCACAGACAAACATATGTCCAATAACTTTCTCAGATCAGAGAGTAGTTTCTATACGCATTGACAATGCCGACTGGTGGTCCTGGGTTTTGGAAATTTAATTGTTCTTTATTAAATGATAGAGAATACCATCATCACGTACACAGTTTTTGGGACTTTAAAATGCGCAACAAAGGTGATACAGAAGATTTGATTTCATGGTGGGAAGAAGTAAAATTAGGTTTTGTTCACGTATCCAAGCAATTTTCTATTAAAAAAGCAAGGAAAATGCGGAAAGATGTGAAAGCACTTGAGCGCCTATTATTCCTATTTTCCCGTAAGGTTGCAAATGGCGCAGCTAATTTAGTTGATTATCTGATGAAATAAAATGTAAACCACGTGCAATTGAGGAGGAAAAGGCTGAAGGCGCCAAAATACGACCTAGAGCTCAAATGTACGTAGAAAGAGAAAAAAACACAACATATTTCTGCAATCTCTAACGATTTAGAGGTGTAGAAAAATTGATTAGAAGTTTACAAGTAGATCACCAAGTGCTTAGCTCCAATACAGATATATTGGGTGCTGTACAGAACTTCTATCAATCTCTGTACAGATCAGAACCTATTGATGAGAAAATAGTGCAAGATCTGCTTAACAATGTTCAAGATAAGTTACCTCCTTCATCAGTTGTTATATGTGAACATAACTTAAGTTTTGATGAAATAACAAAATCCCTTAATACAATGAAAGCTGGCAAATCACCAGGAGGGGATGGGCTTTGTGTATAATTTTATCAAACATTCTGGCATCTTATTGGTAAAACATTCCATGAAGTTGTCAGAGAAATCTTTCATTGAGACCATCTTTCCGAGACAATGTTACAGTCATATGTACGGTCAATATATAAAAAGGGTGATCGCAGTGATCTGAAGAACTATAGACCCATTTCACTACTTGGAGTTGATTATAAAATTATATCCAGTGCTCTGTCATTAAAGCTTGATGGTGTGCTGGCAGATGTAATAAATCCTGACCAGACTTGTTCAATTCCAGGAAGATATCTTTTAACTAATGCAATGATGATTCGCGATGTAATTCAACTAGTGGAAACAGATAATATTCACGGAGCAATTGTCGGATTAGACAATGAAAAGGCATTTGTTCGACTGGAATGGGATTTGTTTATTTATGTTGTTGAACCACTTAGGATTTGGACCAAATTTTATAAAATCTGTCTGAATATCATATAGAAATATTTCCAGCAGATATATTGTAAATAATTACGTTGGTCAACCTGGAACATTAGAGCGTCGTGTTCGTCAAGTTTGTTCTCTGTCACCACTCTTATTTGTGATAGCCATGGAATCCATAGGTGCAACATTAAGTCAAGCTATCCACTTTCAAGGTCTGAGCATACAAGGCATAGAGAATTATGTTAAGGTGCCTCAATAGTGTGACGACACCACTGTCTTTCTAGGACATGATCAGGATTTTGATAGATTGAATGCCATCTTACAAAAATTCCAAAGAGCATCTGGTCTCAAAATAAATAAAGACAAATCTGTTGGCTTATTTTTGGGTCCATGGAAAACAAGAACTGACCAGCCAATGGATATCACTTGGACAAGCAATTCAATCAAAATCCTAGGAATCCAGTTTAGTAAAAAAGTCTTTGGTTCTCGAAATTGGACAGAGGTCATTGCCAAACTAAAGAAGACAATTACAGTGTGGCGTCATAGACACCTGACAATTTGTGGGCGAGCTTTGGTTTTAAATAGTGTAATCTTGTCACCGATATGGTATGTGTCTTCTGTGGTGCATATGCCAACACATATTGAACAAGAGATTAATAGAATTGTGTTTGACTTTTTGTGGGAAGGAAATAGACATCTTGTCTCACAAAGAATATGTACAAACGATACACTTCAAGGAGGTCTAGCTATTCCAGACATCAGGAATAAAAGTATTTCATTGCAATTGAATTCGTTTAATGATTTGATCCATATTGGCAATCAATGGGCACAGATATCTCGATGCCTCATTGAAAGATATGTGGAACCCTTTTCAGCAAAGTCTGTTTTTTGGTCTTGTAAACCACCACCAAATCACACACGCATTCCTAGTCCATATCTGGAGGTTAAAAAAGCATTAGATGGTTTTGTGAAAATGGAGACTCGCCATTATACTGGGAACATGCACTAAATCAACAACTTTGGGGAAATGATAGAATACTACATAATGGTGGGGTTCTATATTATTTCTCATTAGCTAGACATGGATTAAAATATTTCTCTGATCTTGTTAGTGCAACCACGCGTGAATGGCAATCCCTACATGAGATAGTACAGACAACAAAGTGATCAATCGATCCACAACGCCTTTTAAAGCGGTTGCAGGTAGCCATTCCTAGGGAGTGGTTTCACCTACCCAAAGCATCTATGACTGATGAAACACCAAAACTTATGCTAAAATATGGGGATAGAATTTTCACATGTTCTGTAAGATGCAAGTATTGGTACTACATGTTAAAGCTACACAATCTGGCTATTCCAAAGGCAATTGCTGCTTGGTAAAATTCCACTTATTTCCCAGTAAATTGGAATGATGTGTGGTGCAATATTCATTCATCACATATCCCTAATAGAGCCAGAGATGTTGTTTTACGATTAATCCATGGAAGGCTATGGGTAGGCTCTCTCCTCAAGAAAGTAGGAATTACTGAGTGTGAGAAGTGTTTATTGTGTTTAACAGCACAGGAAACATTCGTCCATTTATTTGTGGATTGCACTGTTATTGTTCAGTTTGGACATACATCAAACGTGTTTTAATTAAGTTTGATGCATCGCAGTTCCAAATCGCACCTACCGAAATACTGTTTCACGACCTTTCTGGATATAATGTAAATAATGATGTTAACGAAATCGCATTATTTTGCCTAAGTTTATGCAACTGGAGTATTTGGAAATACCGTTGCTCTAGAGCCTGCGATGTATATGACGATCCGATCACTATCCACTTTACGAAATTAAAAAATATTTATGATTTCTCGCTTGCATATTGTCTACAATGTGAATACCATGCATCACTGAAGGGAAATAGCCTCCATCGATTTAAAGTCAATTGGTGTAGAGGCGAGATGGTTTCCATTAATTCTGGGCTATTAGTTATTTTGAAGATCGTGTGAAGTTGAAATATGTAATGGAAAAATGGAAAAAGACACATTTACAGATTCAATGCAGCTTAGCAGTTTCTTAAAATCTGTTCAGGACAAAATGTTTTGGGCGTGATTGGACTGGATTGGAAAACAAGACAGTGATGCGTTCCAGTCCAGTTACCTTCACAATATTCAACGTATTTCTTGCTAGGAAACATGTTTTTCACTAGATTTCGTGTTGTTTATTATAGTATGTGAGTGTGTGGACGCTGTTGCTACATGATAGCAACAGCTTCCTATCAAATTGGCTTTTAATTTCAAGAACCACAAATTTAACCTTGAAAATATCATGATTAGTTATTCAAATAATGTTTATAGTCAACCACATAGTCCAGAGAAATGTTTATTTTTAATATCATTTGTCCTGGGGTAATTTTCAAAACGTACATTCAAAGTAAATTGACTTGACTTTTTCATTTTATGTTTTGTAATTTAGTCTAATCATGTATTTACAGTAGCCACAATATTCACACCATGATACTTTTTGAAACAGTTGTGGAGATTCATGTGTGTACGGCAATTGCCTCATGGTATTTTGTCATAAACATAAATTAAGTGGTCCATATTAATTTCACTCTATGGGCACCGTTTCGTTGCTTTTATAGCTATGCAATGATATGATTTATAGAATGTTTATAAATATATTTTTAAATTTATAGAATGTATTTCTACATAATGCTGACGTATACTGTGTGTTAAATAATTCCCCTACATTTTAATGTTCTTTGTCAGTAAATATTTTTGGGTAGAAAGGCTTTCCACACAATCCTTTGATCGCGTTACCAACACAAAAAGTAGTAGTAGTAGTAGTCATCGTAATAGTAATAGTGGTAATGGTAGTAGTAGTGGTAGTAGTAGTAGTAGTAGTAGTAGTAGTAGTAGTAGTAGTAGTAGTAGTAGTAGTAGTAGTAGTAGTAGTAGTAGTAGTAGTAGTAGTAGTAGTAGTAGTAGTAGTGGTAGTACAATACTGTTAACGCACTGGCTCAGTTTTTCAAAAGTGAACATTTCCTGTTTATTTTATTACTTGAGAGTTTGTTGATTTTGTCTCAATCATCGCTTATATTAACTTTGTCCTAATATATTGTACGTTTTATAGTTTATATTTAGCGCAACACAATAGTTTTCTTTTGTCTACAGTCCAACCTGTCTATAGCCATCACCTGGCTGTGGGAACAGAAGGCAGAGTCCGGTTTATGCTAGGGCTGGCGGGGCCAGAGCCCCGACTATATGGGGCACCCTAAAAGTTGCAATAAATAAATCAACCATTTTTATTATTTTATAATACCAATATGTAACTTTAAACGAAGGTAGTAGGCCCGCTAGTAGTAGCAGCAGCAGTAGTAGTAGTAGTAGTAGTAGTAGTAGTAGTAGTAGTAGTAGCAGTAGTAGTAGTAGTAGTAGTAGTAGTAGTAGTAGTAGTAGTAGTAGTAGTAGTAGTAGTACTAGTAGTACTAGTAGTAGTACTAGTAGTAGTAGTAGTAGTAGTAGTAGTAGTAGTAGTTGTAGTAGTAGTAGGAGTAGTAGTCGTAGTAGTAGTAGTAGTAGTAGTAGTAGTAGTAGTAGTAGTAGTAGTAGTAGTTGTAGTAGTAGTAGTAGTAGTAGTAATAGTAGTAGTAGTAGTAGTAGTAGTAGTAGTAGTAGTAGTAGTAGTAGTAGTAGTAGTAGTAGTAGTAGCAGCAGCAGCAGCAGCAGCAGCAGCAGCAACAACAGCAGCAGCAGCAGCAGCAGCAGTAGTAGTAGTAGTAGTAGTAGTAGTAGTAGTAGCAGCAGTAGTTTCTCACTATGCTCCGTACCGTACGAAAACCTATCTGTTGATGACGCTGACAAAGTTATATATATATAGGTTATTTTTACATCCGCCAGTTTCATTTTTGTGTACACTGTGGGGGTGCTTTGCATGTGTTTATTCTTATCTTATACAACATAATATAACAATAAGCCTAGCGTGGGGCGAGCCGCCACATATTTTAATTCAATTTGAAACTGGTGTCTGAAGTACCAAATAAAGTTGCCATTGCCACTATCACCATCAGAATCACTATCCATCCCTATAGTCTCTGGGGTGCATGAACAATGTGTCACCAGATAGTTAATAGCCATGGGCCCCAAGTGGGCGAAATCCGGCTCTGTCAGAGGGTGGAGGATCTCTAAGACGGGTGGTTGTACAACCACGTGAGTAGTAATGGGTGGGACTCGCCTCTATTGTTCTAAATCATTCATGCAAGATTAATGTATTTTTAATGTGACATTAATCCTTTTAAATCTGTATGATAACTCAAGCAAGGTTGATTATGTAAATGATGTCAATGAGCTCATGCGAATCCATATTTTAACCCGTGTTGGGGGAGGGGGTGCAGTGGGGGTTGGTGGTTTGGTGCGGGGTTATTATCAGACCTCTTTATACCGTATGTAAAGCGTTCAGCAGTAAAGGTGTCCAACAGCATATGTTCTCTTAATGGGCTACAGGATAACTAATCCCATCTCTTAATAGCTATTCAGGTGATCTAACACGCAGGTCGTAAACTATTCAGGTAATTTAAAGCTTTTTATCATGCCGCGAAGAAAAAGATATTTAGGATTTAGTAGTTAAATGTTGGTACATTTCTACACCCTATGATGGCTGTCATGATTTACTTTTCAACCAATCAGAAAATGCCTAGCCTGTCTGCCTCGGTATATACGCTCATTAATAGAGGCGCCAGCTATAGTTTGGCAGTGCGGCATAAAAGTAATCCTACAGGTAAGCTGTTGAATATTTTGAAACCAATTTCAGCAACAACTTCCAGTCAAATTAATTTCAAAATAGTCAATGGGATGAGCATTAAATAATAAAAATGCGATGCATTGGAGCTTACATGAACTCACACACAATAGTTTGAGGAGACAAAACAGTGTCGATCACTGTTCAACATTTACTCGATATTACAATACAGATAATTGCAATACAGATCAGGGAATGTGACGTGATATGCATGATATGGAATCTATAAACCATATTCTATCGATGCAATACAACATTTGAGATGAGATTAGCATCGCTTTAATTATGCAAATGAGGTTACGTGTCTCCATAACCGATGGCGGCCGGGTGTGGGGCTGTGGTGGGGCTGGTGGGACTGGGGGTTGTGGTGGGGGCAGTGAGCCATTGGCGGTGCATAGTATATTGTATGTGTGCGACTCAAAACAGATTTTAGAGGTAAATTGGTGTAATGTAGGGTGCAGTTTTGGGCGTCATTGTTCTCTCGGTGGTTAAAACAAGTAGTAATGGGTATACATGGCAGCTTCTGTTCTCCTGTCAAAAATGTTTTTTATGCAAATGAGATGACACCACGCCATTTAAAACATGTGAGTCCATAACCTGTGTTATGGCATGCTGACCTTGTTGGTGGGGTAAGGGGGGGGGGCGAACGCCGTCGTGTGAACACGAGTTCATCTGATTATACGGCTTAAAATCCTATATTGGGGGGTGAGGTGTGCGGGCATGGCAGCTGTCTGTAATAATAATAATCATAGACTCGTGTGGCTTTGCCCCTGAACCATTTGACACCGCATAGTATACCGTATGTGTGGAAAAAGAGTTCAGGAATAAAGTGGTCTAACAGAGGGTTCAATTCTATGCGTTATTGTTTTCTTGTGATTTAAAAAAATCGATAATAACATTTTTTTATCGATAATAACATGTTGTTTATTTAGTTGTAAAGATTAATGCATTTTAAGTAAAAGCTATATGCACAACGTTCTGGTTAATGTAAAACTGTAGTAAGTACAATGAATTGTGGGAAGTTGGTTGCCGACCAAATGTCTTATCATTCAAGACGTAAGCTACATTTCAACAATTAAGAGGCACCTTACATAAAGATAATAGCATAAACACAGATGGTCGTTTACTACAAGTCACATCTCCATATAAATATATCCATTTGGGCTACAAGAGAAGTTATAGCGAGGGTTTACTATATACTTCCGCTTAACCTGCCTAAATTGACCACCTCATGGGTCAACATTACGTGTTCGCTATAGACATGCGGTAACCCTTTAACCGTCGAATTTCTTCAAGAAAATTTAAATTCTCTCATATAAAATGTCCATTTGTAGACCAAGAGAAGATTATTTTTGATAATTTACCATTGGAATGTCTGGCTCTGCCAGCTATCCATTTATGTAGACATTCCGCCTGCAAACAGCTACCACCTACCACCTACACCACCCATCACCATCAAACCCCACCCGAGCATATACGGAAATGGGCGCGTTCCGTACACCATTGGTGGCTATGTTCACTTCACCATCTTCATCTTCCAAACCTGATTGTTCAGCGTCCAAGTACTGCTGAATATTTTGGAAAATGGCGAATATTTCCTGATTGCATATGACTTGTTTTTCATCTTCATCTTCATCTTCACTCTCAGACTCTGTTGAGTCATCATCGGCTTCACTCTCCGACTCCATTGGCTCATCATCTTCACTCTTCATCTCTGTCTAGGGTTTCGCTTTCTTCATTACTATGGAATTGGATCTTATGCCGCTTCAGGTCATTTGACCGAGCAAAACTTGAATCATATTAAAAACATTTCCGTTTCAGCATATTGATTATAGGATAAATTTAGCAAGCGTTCAATGTACAAGTCAAGGGTCTTCAAATAATCTTCTGACTGCCTGAGACTACCTAACTACACTGCAGATAAAATACACGTCCAACCACGTTGGGATATTTAAACTGGAGTGAAATAAGAGCTGGAATTTGAGCTGTTTTATATGATTATATGTACTGCTGCAGCAAATCCGAACGTGTGACTGCATGCCGCCGCAAATCCGGGTGCATGCGGCCGCACATGTACGCATGCATTGTGGCGTGTATGTGTGTCTCCCGGCATGTGCAATCACGCTGGATCAAATGGTCTGGCAGATTGAAATGCTCAGCTACACTAGTGTCCTCATTCCGGTGTATGTCGGATATATGCGATAGTGGCACGCACTCTGAATGGACCTTTTGTTTGCCCAACATATTGTTTTTGGTACAGCCTACATGATAATAAGCAAATTGCATTTTCTGTGTGGCAATCCAGGCATGATTGAATTTGGAACGTGTATTTTATTTGAAAGTTGAATTATTGGGCCCTGGAAGCAATTTCTCTAATTTAAACCTAGTTTTTCCACAGTTTCTGGAGTGTTCTCTCCTAGGGGCTGGTTGGTTATGGCTAATCTCCATGGTGGTCTGATGTGTTGAGTTGTATTTGTTTATATGTAATCTTCTGTATGGTGTCCGACTTGATTTTCCTAAATTTGCGGGTGAAGTTTTGTTTTAGTGCATGTAATAAGGCTGAGCATGCTGAATTTAGACTTTCTTTATCGCTGGAGTTCATATGAAATCGACTGATTTGTGATTTTACTAGTCCTTTGAACGTGTGTGGAGGGGGAAAGATTTTTTGTGGAGTAGCCAGTGTAAACCTGTGGGTTTGAAATAAACCTTATGACCTAGGTAACTGGAGTCATTGGATTTAGTGCCTTTGTAGACCATTAGGTCTAAGTAATAAACTGAACTATCACTGATATCTGCCTTACGTTTGATATTCGGGCCATGACTATTTAGAGTGAGGTGTAATTCTGTGAAATCTTATCTAGTATGTAGCCAAATTAAGACGATGCCATCCAGATACCTATTACGGTTTAGATGGCTTTTATGGCACTTTTTAAAGGATGCGTCTGCCCACTCTGCCATTTAAATATTTATGAAACTACGACCATGGCGCAACCACTAATGTATTGGTACATATCACCATAAAACTCGAAATCAAAAGTTTCCTTGCAGTTTAGATTGTGATTATTAAGGACCCAAAGTTTCAAATCGATTCCCCCACGAGTAAGATGTGGGTGGGGCTTAACATGAAATCTACGGGGCTTAAATAGAAATGGGTTCCTCTTTTTATTGGTGCGGGAGCGTGAGTCAGGACACATACGCCCATTATTAAAGGGATGTTAAACGCATCTCAAATGTTGTATTACACTGATATATTTTGGTCTATAGATAGCATACTATTCATATCCTGTCACATTTCCTTATCTATATCACAATTATCTGTTTTGTAATATCACGTAAATGTTGAACATTGATCGACAACATTTTGTCTCCTCAAGCGATAGTGCACGATGATAAGCTTGTGCCACTGCATTACATTCTCTATTATGTAATACTTATCTTGTTGACTATTTTGGAACTAATTTGACTGGAAGTTGTCGCTGCCTAAGGCAGCGACAACTTCCTGTCACATTACTGTCAAGATATTCAACAGCTTACTTGTATGTAAGATTCTCAATTTTTAGTTTGCTTGCAGCTATTGGGAGAAGTTTGTCAAGGGGTTTCTTTTCCCCGTCTATGAAGTCCACATCGTCGGCATATTCCATCTCTAGCGGCATGCACAGTATTGACACTGAGGGGTTTGGTCTTGTGAAACTTTCCCTCACAGATTTCAATGTGGCTACAAGGTAGCATGTGAAAAGCATCGGAGATAGACCATCTCCCTGTAAGGAGCCGATTGATGCCTCAAAATCTACATACTTCACTGACTTGGCTCGTACTCTCAGCTTCGTGTCTGCAAGCAGTAGTCTCACTAGTCGTAGCTCATCTTCATTCCAACTGGCCTGGTGTAGTACATCTAGGATCTGTGAGCGTCTAATTGTGTCGAAGGCTCGTGACATGTCAATGCCCATTTTGCATGCATTGAGGCCATACAATGTCTGCACAGCTGCGGCCACGTTTGAAGCCAATTTGACATGATCCAGTAAAGTAATCGATCTTGTTTCGGACGTGGCATAGACTAACATTGGATTGGATTTTCTGTATGCTATTGAGGAGTACAATGGGCCACAGATTGGCTGGGGCCCAGGTGGCTTCTTGGGCTTGGGTAGTGCGATAAAGGTGCCTTGGCATACAGCGCCGATGGGAAGGTGGTGCATAAAAGCTGAATTGATTAGGTGCGTGATCAGTTTTGAGATAATGTCACTTGCATATTTGAATAGCTCATTGATCATGCCATCATGTCCAGATGCACGTCCATTTTTCAGGGCTTTAAGTGCCTTCTCAACTTCTGCTGTTTTAATTGGTGTTAGTAGTGGCCTGGTGTCTCCTGAGAACGCGTGTAAGGCCTTGTCATCGTTGTCAGTGACCTGTTCCGTGAACCATTCTCGGATTGCCTCGGCTTTTCCCTTGTCTGCCCCGATAAAGTGTCTTTCAGAGTTGTGTACAGTGAGTGGTGGTGTGTAGTCAGTAAATCTGAGGGCTCGGGCTGCCCGAAACATTTTGTGACAGTAATCCATGGCAGTGATTTCATCTGCTAGCGAGTCTGCCTGTTGAATAGCAAGATCGTTTAAACATTCGCTAATGTGGCGCAGAATAATATTGCGCTCCCGGCATAGTTTGGTGCGGTCTTCACCTCGGCCACTTTGATAGATGTGCAGCCATAATGCTTTCTGCTCTGCTGACAGTTTTACTACTAGAGGGTAGTCAGTATACCTAGTTTGGTTGTTTTAAGAAAACCTATGGTGCTAGTAGCGGATGATTCCATAGAGTTCAGTATTTTGGTTAGGGCTTCGTTTGGATGGGAGCTGACATCGATGTTAGCTATCTGCTCCCCGAGGGCCTTTTTTATGACATTTGAGTATCAGTGTCGCTGATGAGCTTGGGTATGTTGTAGGTGACTCTACCCTCTTGCCTGGTATGGTGTTTGTATTTTAGCTAGAGATCGTTCATCTGAAGGCGTGTAATGACTAGCATATGGTCAGAATTGAGGTCTGTGCCTCCATACGAACGAGCGTTCCGGAGTAAGGGGATTGTTTCTGTCTTGTATAGTATGAAGTCTATTTGGTTGAAGACAACTGTTGTAGCCTTAGAACCTGTTGGGGCTTTGCGATCAGTAATGTGTCCAGTCCATGTTGTCCGGTGATGGCATGGGTGCTTGAACGCCGTATTTGTGACAAATAGGACATTGGAACTAAGAAATGCCACCAGTGCATCTCCATTTCTGTTGTGTGTGCCCTCTCCATAGGATCCCATGCATAAGCCAAGTCCTGAACTTTTGTCCACAATTCCGAGTTTAGCCAGCTTGGAGTTGAAATCTCCACACACCGGGAGTTGCCATCTTGCTGGGATTGTAATGGCAGAGCTCAGTTCTGCATAGAAGGAATCTAATATTGCTGGATTCTCTTTGACTTTTTCGGTAGTTGGGCCATATGCGTTGACAATTCGACACTTAGTGGTGGTGTGTATTCGCGTAGGTACAGCCAGGTCGATAAATGCACCGCGATCACTGACGGATCCAAAACTAATGATATGATCCAAGACCCTTGGTACAATTATGAAGCCTAAGCCCCGGTATGTGACCTGTTCTTGCTATATGAGCACCAGCTTATGGCATGTCTCTAGTTGCTGCTCTGAGTATTTAGCTACTTTAATCTCTTGAATGCATGCAATATCGATGTTATAGTGTTCACAGTCTACACCTAAGGTTTGCCTCTTTGATTTGCACTCAGGCCACGTACATTCCACGTAGCTATGGTAAGCCCCTGGGAAGATTGAGTCGTTCAAGGATATCGAGCACAGTTTCTTGTTTGAAGAAGGGTGGACATAATCAGAGTTGCCTCTGTATGCGGTTGTCTGCCCGCACTCCTTGATGACTTAGTTTCCCAACAAAGTTGGTACTTACGGAGGAGACCGGCGTGAAGGTGTTATCTTTCTCCCCTCTATGACTGAGTGTATATACCGAGCCAGACACACTGGTTTTTTTTCTAATTTGTCGAAAGGTAAACTATGACAGCCATCATAATGTGTAGAAATGTATCACCATTTAGCCACTAAAGCCTGAATATCGTTCTTTTGCGGCATGATTAAAAGCTTAAAACTACCTGCATTGTTTATGAGTCATTGGCATATTAGACCATATGAATAGCTATCAAGAGATGCGGTTAGTTATCCTTTAATCGCGATGGGTGTAGTACCCGATCAG
Source organism: Chaetoderma sp. LZ-2023a (assembly GCA_034401795.1). Lineage (NCBI taxonomy): Eukaryota > Metazoa > Mollusca > Caudofoveata > Chaetodermatida > Chaetodermatidae > Chaetoderma > Chaetoderma sp. LZ-2023a. Next base: position 13,427,793 of record CM067361.1, on the reverse strand, counting down.
TCGATCACGTATAAGATGTCATTATCAATTACATCACATATGCGCTGATGTCACAATGCATAGTGGCCGTTCTAGCTCAGTCACGAACATTAAAATGTCCGTCATGTTTACAAATTGTATGTCTTTGATGAATTTATTATTTAATAAGCAGTCTATTGAATATTTTGAATCTAATATGACGGAAAGCTGGTAGTAAAATCACGCCTTCAAATTAGTTTCAAAATATTCAACAGCTTACCTGTATAGTTCTCTGGAAATTGCGATTCAGAGAGTTCATGGTTCGATCAATCCCAAAAAGGTTAAGCGTTGGTGGTTCTTAATTAGGGATGGGCGGGTCATAGCTAAAAGTGTATTCATCCATGACCACCAGCCTGCAACGGTTTAAGATTTTCAGATTCTTTCAGCTCAGCATCGTAAACTCACGGTTACTTTCATCAGATGTAGAAATATGTAAAACAGATCATTGTCAAATAATTCATATCTCCATCCACAACGCACCCGTAACCAGATTTGATTAAAGACAATTACATGCAATACAGATTAAACAGTGTTATAACTTGCATTGGAGTACATTGGCAGAGCCGAATTAAGGCCAGCACCAACGGGCCTACATCCCTGGGCCACCCGAAAAATAAGGGACTCTGAACATTGATGTATACTAGTATACAACGAATCCTGGATGCAACACGGAATAAATAATAACAGGTCCAAAGGTAGGACATATAAGTTCTCCTTAAGTACACCTCTTTCTCGGAAACGGCTTGGGGGTTGCTTTAAAACTCACGAAACATCATCTACGGCAACAGCTGATCCAAGTTTGTTCAAGAGAACTTGTTTGCCCAAACACTTTGGTGGCCATCTTAGATGACATATTTTTCGCGAAACCGAAGTCTACAGAACCGCTGAATGAACGGGCCGCAATTTGTGAGATATTACGGACTAATGGCCATTAAGGTTTCTTCAAGGGAAGTTGATATGGAAAAATACCCGGTGCTGCCATGAGCGAATCAAAATGTAGCGTATTTAGTGGCCATATCGAATTGTTTTATTTGATGGATTTTGAAGCCGAAGTTGTTTTATATATGGCTTTGGGTATTCTGATGTCAAATTTGCCATTTTTGAAAACTGTCGAATAAACAGTTTGGCTGCCCTCTTGGATCACCTTCCCAACAAAAAGCTCCGTGTACTATATATGTAAAGCATTAGGAAATTAAAAATATCTTTTCAATGGCTTCTTGAGAACCACTAGGCCGATTTCAAGTATAGTTGGCAGAAGGCATCCTTAGGGCATAGAGATACAAGTTTGTTCAAATGACGCCAGTCGGTCATTTTGCCCGGTGGCCATCGTGGATCGGGAAGACGTTTTGAAATGCCTTTAAAATTCTTCTTTTTCGAATCTATTTAGGGGATCGAGTTAAAACTCAGTAACCGGCATCTAGGGCAACAGGCCAACAGCTGAACCAACGTTGTTCAAGGGAACGTGATTGGCCTAATACTTTAGCGGCAATCTTGGATGACATGGTTTTCATCAAAACGACTTATTCTTCAGAACCGGTGAACAGATCGGTCGGAAATTTGGGAGGTATCAGTTATGATTAGGGAGTAAGGGGCATTACAGTTTGTTCGAGGGAAGTTGGTATGTAAAGAAACTTGACCGATATATTCTTGTTACAATTCTGGTCAACTCCTTGAGTTTCTACATTTTGCCGATGACCCTTCTAGTTGAAATGTGTATGTTCCAGGTGATCGATACAGGCCCGTTGGGTCTCCTGTTACGATATATATGCGTGTGTGGATGGGCACTAGAGGAGTCCAGTCTGTCCGTCAATTATATGACGTTCTAATCAATTACGTTACATGTAGGTTGACGTCACAATGAAATACACCACGAATGGCAAATCCGTCATAAACGCTTAATTGGCTGTCAAGTTGTACGAATTGTATATAATTAATAAACATTCTGTTGTATATTTTGAAACCAATTTGACTTGACCAGTCAAATTACTTGTACTTCAATCATAAAATATTCAACAGCTTAGCTGCCTAGCTTCTCTGGAAATTGAGATTTGGGGAGTTGTGGTTAGATCGATCCCAACACGGACATTAGGACAGCAACAGCTGTCTGTTGGCGAAGCTTAGCTAGGAATGGGCGTGGCATAGCTAAAACTTGATTCATCTACTGCACATCCACAACCATTTTTGGAGATAGGTGGGTGGGACGGGGAAAAAAATTTGAGTTTGCTTCCTCCCACTTTTGAGCTCTCATGTGTGAGCTTATGCAATCGCAATTTATCTGTTTGTCTGGTTGGCTGGCTGGCTGGCTGGCTGGCTGGCTGGCTGGCTGGCTGGCTGCCTGCCTGCCTGCCTGCCTGCCTGCCTGCCTGCCTGCCTGCCTGCCTGCCCGCCCGCCCGCCCGCCCGCCCGCCCGCCCGCCCGCCCGCCCGCCCGCCCGCACGTCCGTCCGTCCGTCCGTCCGTCCGTCCGTCCGCCCGCCCGCCCGCCCGCCCGCCCGTCCGTCCGTCCGTCCGTCCGTCCGTCCGTCCGTCCGTCCGTCCGTCCGTCCGTCCGTCCGTCCGTCCGTCCGTCCGTCCGTCCGCCCGCCCGCCCGCCCGCCTGCCTGCCTGCCTGCCTGCCTGCCTGCCTGCCCGCCCGCCCGCCCGCCCGCCCGCCCGCCCGCCCGCCCGCCCGCCCGCCCGCCCGCCCGCCCGCCCGCCCGCCCGCCCGCCCGCCCGCCCGCCCGCCCGCCCGCCCGCCCGCCCGCCCGCCCGCCCGCCCGCCCGCCCGCCCGCCCGCCCGCCCGTCCGTCCGTCCGTCCGTCCGTCCGTTCGACCGCACTTATTCGAGTACACATGTGGCCTGATTTGCAAGTACACGGGTGACTTGGGGCCTATTTGGCACTTGTGGCTTGCAAGCCACATGCATATGTGCTAAAACTGGTCAGTTTGGCATTTCTGGCTTACACAAACAAATTTGGTAAAGTAGGCCACAAATATTACGGACAAGATTGTATCGTCCGTTATGGCCATCACGGACAAAAAGACCCAGTGTTTGAGTTATATTATGTGGGTAATTAACATATATACCCGTTATTGGACTCGGACAGAAATTAAAACGACTCCCTTAATTCTTTCCGGAATCGAGGATTCGTGTATCATGTCGTTAGTAACGTAAGTGATAAACCGGTACAACGAATCTCATACCCGGGTATAAGTGCGCGGAGTCGATGACGTGGAAGGTTGAAGTAGGGGTGCTTCGGTTTCATGAACTACATAGAAGACAAAATACAAGTCACCGAATATCGAAATAACCGTGATTTTTTCGCAACATCCGCCTTGCCCGTTTTGCGCGTATTTATGCTTGGTAAGTTGAATAACTTGTAATTTAAATATCTAATGCCATCAGTCATTTACCGTTCAGATTATAACCCATTTCACCCAAAACAGTTGATTAGAATAATGGGATTATCACATATCTCTACATACAGGAGAGAATGGTACTTTTCAGTTTTCACTCCTTGAAACACCCAGCTTGTAGGGAATGACACAGCTCCGCCAACTCACCTCACCATACCAAACACCTTGCATAAAATTACATCGAACATGTTGAAATAGAAATCGGCATTTCCGGAAATTTGGTGTTTTTTAGCTGAAAACACCTCTTCATTAAAGCACGCAGTATGATTTCATCCTGAACAGTTATCCGCCAACCCGGTGTACCATGTAATATAGTCAATCTGAAGACTCGTATTTCAGTCACGCGACTACATTGCGTGAGGTCAAGTCTGGGTGTTAGTGTTAGTGTTAGTGCAACACTAATACTGAGATAACACCGAGACTTGACCTCGTGTGAGTGTTAACGCCGTGTTAGCGCCTATAGTGTTAACACCAAATATTATGTTAGTGTTAGTGTTAATACCAACCCCCTGCTTTTGCCTTCATTTTCACATATGTCATTAGCGAATAAAATGGAAATAGATATTCAAATCAGCATAAAATAAGCTTAATTTGCTTGGCGTGAATGAGTTATTAGCTTCCCTTTTCACTGGCAGATGGCAATTTAGGCACTTATAGCTATATCTAGTTTGGTGTTAACACTAACCTCTAGAGGTTAACACTGTGTTGAGGTCAAGTATTGGTGTTAGTGGTAGTGCTTGCTGCTAATAAACAACACATCAAAGCATAATTTCTTTTATCCGCAGCATGATGTAATTCAGTAACAATAACTGGTAGACAGTACTATAAATATAACAAAATAACCAAGATTTACCTTATATAGCCATATGGGAACTCAGTACTTTATTGTGGGACACCAGCTTATTTTTTTTGTCTATATAGAAAATAGTTATTTACCTCAAATATATAGAGCAAAGCCAGAGGTGCCATGTTTATCACGTAGATGGGGGGGGGGGGGGGGCGCTCCTTTTAAACATGTAACGTGCCGGATATTAAATATTAGAACTATAAACAATTTAAGTTGAAAATAAAATGGCATGCGATTTTGTGTTGAATTACCTCCCTTGTAAAATAATCAGACAAATATGAGATGGGTCTGATTCACATATCTGTGGTAAATTTTGAAGACACTGTTTGCTGGTGACATATAATTTCGGTTAATGACAAGTCTATGAAAACATAGTTATAATAAAAAATACAAATTCCTGAAGACTAGTTCACCTATTTATCAACTTTAGCACCGCATTCCAAGTCTTTGTCTTTTCAGGCATAGGGGAGACCGGGGCACTTGGCCTATATGTACGTGATACACAAACATATGTGTCTCAAATAAGTTTAACCTTAATACAGAGTATTGGTTCATTAAAATGTGCCCCAACGGCGTACATATAGGCTATGTACTTTAAAAAATTACTCAGAAAATATAGTGTTTTTCCTTTACACTAAAATCTCATATGCAACCTGTGGGGTTACTATCCTGAATAGTACGGTGACCTGGTATGGCATACTGTGGTCAGTTGCTTATTTCCAGCCCTGCAAAACTAAAGTGGCCCATAAAGACAGGCAGTAAGTTGATAACTCTCATCTGCTATAGGATGGTGGTTCTCTGAGATTGGCGGGCATAGGACCACTCCTGAGTCCTCTCACGCAACAATAGGGTTGAACACATAAATTGGGCAGAGCACAGCAAGCATGTACAATTGTGTTAAGTGTTGCCATTCCACTGGCATCTGCTTGTATTGGAAGTTATTGGACTTGTATACACAAGCATAGAATATTTTTGTCTCATCATCCCATTCACACATTACATTGTCAATCCAATACTAATAGGTAAGATTTAGAAGCCTGTAAGCTGTTGCTATCATATAGGCAGCAATATATTCCAGCCAAATTTGTTTCAAAATATTCAGCAGATTTACTAAATTATTTAATAAATTATTATAAGAATGAAAGCTTTCAACACACCATATTACTGAAATTCCTTTGCGGAATCTAGATCCTATGCATTCTACCACCACACACAGACAGACATTGATATAAACATACCATAGACATGATTCGAAGGGTGTGGTGGGGGAATGTTAGACCAGGTTTCGTGTGTGTGTGTGTGTGTGTGTGTGTGTTGTGAAGCTGTCAGACCGGGAATGCGAAGGAAGATGGTGATGGAGAAAAAAAGCGAGACATAGGGATCACTTTTCCGACGGCGACGGCGTCAACAATGTTAAGTTTTTGCGTTTAGCAAAACTTCTCGGCTTATATTCAAGATTGGCTAATCCTATTCCAACCAAACTTGGGTACATGGTTGCCCATACTGTTAGGAAACAGCAGCGTGGTTATGAGGTCACAGGGTCAAAGGTCAAGGTCACTTTGACCTTGACACAAAAATCAGTTTTTTCAACTTTAAGTTTTTGCGTTTAGCATCCTATTGAAACTAAACTTGGATAGATGTTAAGGGATAAAGTTAAGAAACAGCATGATGGCATTAAGGTCACAAGGTCAACGGCGAAAAAGCGGCGATAGGCGAGACATTTAATTCCGCGGAATTCTTGTTTTTGTCAAAATGTTATCAGAAGGACAAGACTTATGACAAGGCTCTTTAAGTATTTAAGCAGTGTTAGCTCACCTGGCCAGAATGGCTAAGTGAGAGCTTATGCTGTGGCAACCGTCCGTCTGTCTGTCCTTCAGCTTTTCCTTTAAACGACTTCTCAAAAACTACTGGGCGATTTCAATTATATTTGAGAGGAAGCATCCTCAGGAGATAGGGATCTAAGTTTGTTCAAACGAAGCCGATCGGCCATATCCAAGATGGCCGCCGGCCAAATCGGCCGATTTTGAGAAATGTCTTTAAAGATCTCCGAATCCGCTTGGCAGATCGATTCAAAACTCAGGGAATATCATCTAGGGCAAGGGCTGAACCAAGTTGTTCAAGAGAAATTGATTGACCAAATAGTTTGGCGGCCATCTTGGATGACCTAGTTTTCCCGAAAACGACTTCTCCAGAACCGCTGAAAGGATAAAGCCAAAATTTGTAAGAGGGGAATCAGGCACTATGGGTGATTAAAGTTTGTCAAGCGAAGTCGGTCCATCAAAAAACATGGCCGCCATGAGCCAATCACAATATAGCGTGTTTGGTGGGCATTTAGAATTTTTTATTTGATGGATTTGAGGCCGAAATTGATTATAATTATATATATATATATATATATATATATATATATATATATATATATATATATATATATATATATATATATATATATATATATATATATATATAAATACATATATATATATATATATATATATATATATATATATATATATATATATATATATATATATATATATATATATATATATATATATATATATATATATATATATATATATATAATTATAATCAATTTCGGCCTCAAATATATATATATATATATATATATATGCTTAATAGGGGTATTCTAATATCAAATTAGCCATTTTCCAGCCAAAAGCTCCTATACTAAAGAAATGTGCAATTTAAAATGTCGTCTACTGGAGAACCAGTAGGCCGATTTCAAATATATATGGCAGGGACAATCCTTAGGACATAGAGATTCAGGTTTGTACAAACGTACCCGATCGGCCAATTTGGCTGGTGGCCATCTTGGATTTTGGCTGACTTTTGGAACCGTCTTGAAAAAATACCTGAAATGTCTTTGGGGTGGGGGCGGGTGTAATTGATGCACGCCTCTTGAAATATGATCTAGGCCAAGAACTGAATCAGGTTTGTTCGAGGGAACTTGATTTGCCAAATGGTTGCCAAGGTGTCAGTGGCCAATAATTGCAGGTGAGCGATACAGGCCCCTTAGTACATTTCATAATGGCTATGATGTTTGTATTTAAATTGTCATATTCCTAGATACATGTACATGTATGAACTTCTGAAATATTAAACCTGTTGGTGCTGTATTATTTTCTAGTCGCTGTTCATTCTAACATTTTTATCATTCGATTTCGAGTCGGTTTCATGACTCTTTTTATATTCATATTATTTCTAACAAATATTTCTTGCTTATTTTTACTTGTCCCTACCTTTTTTAGCTTTCTTGTGCACTTTTGCGTAAATCATTCATTCCTACAATGTTTTCTGTTTGGCGGTATCCCTTGCCTGGTTTCATCCTTGATCGATTTGTAGGTACGTAATACAGCATCCTTTTTTTTATGTATGCTGTCTGCATAATCTAAGTAATATATTTCAACCTGTCAAATAGTACCATATTTATCTTAATTTCCCCTAATTTTAGTCGTGGTAGCTGGTGTTGCTTTTGAGTCTGACGCAGTTGAATGGTGATGCTGTCATAGCTCCACTGGTAATCACTATGGGCGCCGGGCTGTAAAATTATGATAAATACGGTAAAAATATATAATATATATATATATATATATATATATATATATATATATATATATATATATATATATATATATATATATATATATATATATTGAAAACAATATTCTTACTATCAAATTGCAATTGTCATGCATCTTCCAACATCTAAAACCAATGAAATGATCATATAAATCTAGAGAAGCATAAATTTGTTGCAATTATTCGTTCATCTTGCACTAATTCAAACTTTAAAATCCACAATCTTATATGAATTTTAGTGAACGTGCATGTACTTGTATTTACCGATTTCATTTCAAGTGCAGTATCTCATATGCACCCCAGACTTATGGACAACTCACCTCATAGTTGATGGGCAAATCACCCCACATAATGGACATGATTAATTTATATACCCATTTTCTTTCAGGAACAGTACACCATTTGCTCCACATACTTATGGACAAATCACCCCACACAATGGACACGATTAATTTATATATCCCTTTTCGTTCAGGAACAGTAAACCCATTTTCTCCACCGACTTATGCACAACTCACCTCATAGTTGATGGACAAATCACCCCACAAAATGGCTAACATTTACCGATTTCATTTCAAGTGCAGTATCTCATATGCACCCCAGACTTATGGACACCTCACCTCGTAGCTGATGGACAAATCACCCCACATAATGGACATGATTAATTTATATATCCCTTTTCTTTCAGGAACAGCAAACCCATTTGCTCCACAGACGTATGCACAACTCACTTCATAGTTGATCGACAAACCACTCCACAAAATGCCTAACATTTACCGATTTCATTTCAAGTGCAGTATCTCATATGCACCCCAGACTTATGGACAACTCACCTCATAGTTGATGGACAAATCACCTCAGATAATGGATAATTTGCACCTCATTATTATGGACAATTTGCACCTCAGTAATATAGACAATGCACCTCAGAAGATGGACGCTTTTAAGGTGCTACTCAGATGTACCCACTGTACCACGATGCAGCCCACAAGTATAAATTTGCACAGGTGTACTCTTATTGGTATAGCCGTCCGTCCGTCCGTCCGTCCGTCCGTCCGTCCGTCCGTCCGTCCGTTTGTCTGTCTGTCCGTCCGTCCGTCCGTCCGTCCGTCCGTCCGTCCGTCCGTCCGTCCGTCCGTCCGTCCGTCCGTCCGTCCGTCCGTCCGTCTGTCTGTCTGTCTGTCTGTCTGTCTGTCTGTCTGTCTGTCTGTCTGTCTGTCTGTCTGTCTGTCTGTCTGTCTGTCTGTCTGTATGTATGTATGTCTGTCTGTCTGTCTGTCTGTCTGTCTGTCTGTCTGTCTGTCTGTCTGTCTGTCTGTCTGTCTGTCTGTCTCTCAACAATTATTGTGCATGTTTCGCCATTTGTTGATAGATTAAAACCAAAATGGGAAGATATGTTCTTGTAGGCTATATCTATGAGAGGAAGCTATGAATATGAAGTGGCCACGCCCTCAAATAACAGAGTTATAGCCCTTGATAGTGGGGGATTTGGAAATACGTTTGTGGCAGGTTTTCGCCATTTGTTGATGTAATTAAAACCAAATTTGGCAGATATATTCCTTTAGTCAGTATCTATTTGAGCTATGAATATGAAGTGGCGGCTCCTTCAAATAGTAGAGTTATGGCCCTTGCTATATTTTCAATGTATTGAAGCATAGGAGGAAATACATGTATGCCATCATTTATCGATAGATTAAAGCAAAACTTAGCAGATTCGATCTTTGAGCTATATGGCAGACTCCGCGAAAGACTGTACCGCCCATCCGTCAAAATTTTGCACACAATTAGATTTATTGAAATAAACTGTAAGATGGAAACTTTTGGCTCTATTTGCACGTGTATGTCTAACACTATCGTGCGTAACAATGATACTAGCCAGACTTCAATACTTTTTAATTATTTCCTGTTATTTTATATCTGCTAATGTCATTTTTGGACGGAAACTATTCCGAAGTCACAATAGCTATTCATTGTTGCTAATTTCGTTTCCGTCAAAATGGACTAATAACATTAGCACACGTTGTTGACCTATATATCTGAAGGTGGCACAGATGCAGCCATGATTTTTATCCTTTTTGGCACACTTTCAGATAACTTTGAAGGAGCAATATCCATAAGCAAGGGGTCTGCGATTGAAAAAAATCTCTGTTTAAGCTTCCATGTTTCCTGTTTCAACTCCCAAACCTATTATCCAGCAGGTCCCAGACTTCCTGTGTTTAGAAATCAGTGGAACCCATGAACTAACAGGAGTAATATGTTTTTATTTTGTAAACATGTTAACTTATTTCTGGGATGTATTGTTTATTAATAGACATAAAAACGAAAATAGTTTTTTTCTTTGTCAGCGGTCGTGTGTATGTATGAACCACAAGTGTACAACGACACCAGAAACCGAGAATGGCCTCAAAACACCAAGTATAGTGATAGTGGCCGAAGATGGCGTACTAAATCCATGCCCAACCCCGATATATGCCTACAATTTTAAGAACTGTTAGATGTATTCTAATACAGCAATTTCATGAATAAGTACACATTAAAGGACTTATTAGAATTTTATTTTAATCTTCTATTGTTCCATTAGCATTCCCTCAGCCATCCAAACTGTCCTTATTTATTCGCTAAGGTTAAATCTGTAGTCACCTAAGAGATATACAATTATCTGTTCTTTTCTCCAGTCAACTATAGTTGTATTAATCTACAATGATGATAATTATGCTATGTTAGACTCTGTATGATTGTCAGATTCATTGTCGATTACCAATCATCTCATCCGCATAGTAGTTTCTGAAATAACCCTAATTGTCTAATGCCATGACGTCACTATCACGCTAAAATTACTAGTTTATCGTCTGCCAGTCGTCCACCCATCGTCCGTCAGTTTGTCCTCCATCCAGCCATTGTCTGGCTATCATTCACCAACTGTTGCTTTGAAACGTATCTCCTCATTTATCACTTGGTGAAATTCAACTTACTTGGCTGAAAGTAGGCTTCCGAACTTGTATACAGAAATTTGATTGTTCAATTTTTTACGGGAGCCCTCGTGGATTATCTAAGTTTTAGTATTTTAATAGCATAGATAGCGTATGGGACTCCTGAAACGTGACCTCTATCATAAGCTAACCATCTTATCCTAGACAGTCTAACCAAAATGATATCAGCCATTTATCGTATCTGAAAAGGAGATGCATCCCAGATTGTGGTCCCCATGTTGGTCCAAGATGAGCCCCACAATTGTCCCATATCGGCTCGCCCAGATGAATCCCAGATTGTTGTAACTGCATTGGCCCCATATGGGTTTGCCCAGATATGCATATTGTCAAATCACTCCCGATAAGGCGCCAATATGGAGCTCATATGGGCCCCTTATGTGTCGAGGCATGGGTCCATATGGGCTAGCCCATATGGGAACCAAAATGGGGCCCATATGTCAGAAAGTGACGTTGATTCTATTTGCAAATTCAACCAAATTTCAACGTTTGCTCAACGTCAGGATGTGACGTTGAAACAACGTTTGGATGTGACGTGGAAACAACGTCAGAAAGTGACGTTGATTCAATTTGCAAATTCAACCAATCTTCAACGTCAGCCCAACGTCAGAAGCTGACGTTGATTCAACGACTTTTCAACGTATTTTGCCCACCGTCCGTCCATCCGTTCGTCCATCCGTAAGTTTTAAAAAAAAAGCGTTGGGATAATAACTCATAGAAAAGACAAGGCTACAAAGTAAATCTAATGGTATTAGTTGATATAAATGTTGAGTTTGTCGGGATAGAGTGCCTACCTTTCCCCGGCCTTTACCCAGGCTTGTGATATAAATGTGAGTACAATACACCATTATTCACCACCCTCTTTTATTAACGCTACCAGCAATTTATTGACCATTCATGCACCGTATAACTCTGGAGTACGCTGATGATAATAATGGTAATTATGACTGGAAATAGCGATTATGTGTGTGCTTATTATGAATATTGGTCGGTACTTTACCATCACAGCAACCGTTCATAGATCTATTGCGCTGAACATAATTATATCGATTTCTCAGTCTATTCTTAGAAACAACGCAGTTACTACCGCCCCGCTTTGAAACCAATAGTCAGAGTTCGAAAAAAAGCATTTACAATTTAATACATATATTTGTAGAATATTTTGAAACTAAATAGCTTGGAGATGTTACTGCCTATGGCAGCAACAGATCCCAGTCAAATTAGTTGCAAAATATTAGGCAACTTACCTGTATAGTTATCTGGACATTGCAATTCTGTAATTCTGGTTTCAAAGCGTTATATACCTCTGAGAGAGAAATATATAATTATTAGCATAGTGAAAGATAGCGAGGGTGCTGGTGGGGTGCAGTTTTGGAGGGTGTGAGCGTGCGTGCGTGCGTGTGTGTTGTGAGGTGGTGATGGCGGCGGAGTCGGTCAATCAATATGAGAGAGAAATATGAAGGAAAACAAAGAATATCATACGAATATTAATTGCTAAATGACAATTTACAACACATATAAATACGGATAATATAAGTAAAAAATATATGTGTGTAAATTTACCTTTTAGCAAACATCTACGTGGGTACATAGACTACTATAATCTATAATTTATTTTCTTACTTTATGGGGAATGAAAAGTACCGGCAGCTGCTCCACTAATTCGTTACCGCTTAGGCAAAATGACGGCGCCCTTTAGAGTTTCATAAATGGTGTTTGGCTGCATTTTAAAAATTATTCAGATTTATATATTCTTCAACCGGTGGTTATAATTGTATTATTGGACTAAGTTAGAATTCAACAACATTTGATAGTTCCCTGATCATTTCCTTTAAATATTAGAAATTGCAGTGCAAGAGAAGAAAGTCATAGAGCAATTCACCTTTCCAAGTTTACCATCGATGGTATGACATCATTAACTAACTGACGTGTGTGGTGACAACATAATCATGACGTCATGAATGATTCAATTAAGCATGTCTTTGACGCTTACTAGTTCGACACGTTTACGAATTGTATGGTTTTGCAACAGCACCCAGCCACATTAGTTTTAAAATATTCAACAGCTTACCTGCAGAGTTTTCTGGAAGGTGGTGGTCAGGGAGTTCAGAGCTCGATTGATCCCCACACAAGCGAAGTGTGGGTGGAGCTTAGCCAGCGATGGGCGGGGCATGGTTAAAAGTAGAAGGGACCATTAACACTCAAGCTGGCAAAAACAGCTTCTATAGTTGTCTTGGGATATGCCGATTTGCAGAACTCTTTTGAAAATGTACCCCTGGAGTGACTGGCTTGATAACTGAGCGAGCAATTCCAGTGATAACTTTTCCAAAAAATAATTTTCAATTTGGTCTGCAAATGAACATTTTCTATGAGTAAATCGAAATATTGTTTTAATAAACTTGACGGATACATCTTTAAACAGCACGTGCGCCATATGTTTTATGTTCTCAATGTATAGGCAGACAGTATAAAATACTATAACGAGCTGACAATATATGATTACGAATTAAAATCCCCGATGGCAACAACATCGGCACATGATTTTGAAACAACTCTCTCACAATGGGATATGTTTGACTTCAATCTCACGACTGATAATGGAAATGGGAAGTCTATTATGGATATTAGTTACTGGCTCGAGTTGAGAAAGCATCCAATCCACCGAGCTGCTACGTTCATCAATGACAACTGCCTATTTATTCTTAGCGGTATTGGTGTCCCATTCAACTTACTGTCCTTCTTCGTTCTAAGGAGAATACAACCTGTAAATTCGGCCATATTGATCATGCTGGTTCTGTCATTAATCGACTCTTTGAGGCTAATTATTGAATGTAGTAACAGGGTCGCAGAACTCTATCGTGTCTCATACATGGATATTGGGTGTTCATTGATTATGACGGTTCGCTACTTAGTACAGTTCTACCCAATTTGGTTAGTTGTGCTTCTAACTCTCGAAAGAGTTGTTGCCGTATGTTTTCCATTGAAAGCAGCAGCATTATGTACAATTTCTAACGCTCGTCGCGTCATGGTTTTTCTATTCATCGTGGACGCCTTCATCTGCATAGTACACACGTTTTCGTATGAGATAGTGCCCCGTGCCAGCGGTTATGGTTGCTACGTCGTGTCCGAATATCAACCCATGATGGAGGAATGGCTGATTCTCGACGGTATAGCATTCGTTATTATTCCATTAATATTATTATGCTACGGCAACCTATCTATTATCATAAAGCTGAGAACTTCTAGAGAAATAACCAATTCATCTGATGGATCAACACTGGAACAAGAGAGTAGACGCCAGAACAGATCAGTAACTATAATGTTATTGGCAGTATGTATAACTACTACTATATGCCTAGTTCCCAATATTGTGCAAAACTTCACAGATTTACTGGGCTGGGAACGGGCATACACCGGTGACATAAATATAGATTCTTTAAAGGAACTGGCAAAGCGAATGATTATGCTTCTTACGTACACAAACAATGCTGTGAACTTCTTCTTATACGTCCTCAGTGGAAGCCGTTTTCGAACTGAACTCCGTAAAATGGTTTTGTCCTGGCTTGCCTTTTGAACAGAGCAACGTGCATGGATATGAGCGACACATATAAATCCTATCTATAAATGTTTCCTTTGCAATTATAACATAAACCGAAAGGCAGTATTATCGAGCCATTTTCAGTTTAAGATTGATGTATCAAGCTGTCGGCTCGACTTTGTTCTAAAACTAATCCATTTTGCCGTTGAATTGTACATATCCATAATCTATGAATCCAGGAGAGATAGCAGTAAAATGCATATAATGTGTAGTTTCAGGAGGAGCTTAGGAATAATGCATCGTTTTAAACTGGTGGTCATGCGGCCCCAAAACACTGCAAAACATATCAATTAGGCATTTAAAAGACTATGTTTCCCCATCTGTTTGATATTATAAATGTGATGACAGTGTGTTAATCTACAGTACCTTCTGTTCTCCGCACGCGTTATGATGGACTGTCGCAGAATACAATGTCTAGGAAACCCATATCAGGAATGCTCAATAAAAAACTTCACTCAACATTTACAACTCCAGATAAATGATTCGATGCATGCCATTGATAAATAGATCATGCTATATTATTCCTATGCCTGCATATTTGATGGCATTCTCTGATTTTCTCACATATGCAGTTCCAGAGATGCTCACAACTAAATATCGAGGGTGTTTACGGATTGAATGCCCTGGTGCAAATGCAATTGAAAATCACTGAGGGCATGTGGATCTCAACAGGCAGGTGCCCTCACGAGAATGCCTAACTGTTCGTGCTTAGTAAAAATATCGCTGGCTTGAATATTGATAAATCCATAGTTTGTTGATTTTTATCTCTTATCATTGTGTAATACAAATGCAATTTCAGAATGATGGTCACTTTGAACGTTGATAGATAGCATCTTCATACAATACTTTGTAAAAAGACAAGAATGTGTACCGATTCATTGTATGGCATAGAATGCGGGCAGCCTAAGTTCAATGAGGGCACTCTGTTTTAATTTTTAGCATGCGCTGATCGCATTCCTTTCTAAATGTTAAGTTACAGCACTGCATTCGTTGATCATCCACATTAATATCTAGACATTAACAACAGAATAAACTGCGATTACGCATATATCAAAGTATTTCAACACCAACCTGAATGAATACAGAATCGCAATACGACAATGCGCCAAATCAGAGAACGATTGAAATCACTCATATTCAAGAGAGCAGATGACCTGGTAAACAAAATTACGTCCAAAGACAATTGTCGAAATTTGTTGACATCAAGCAAAGCATGTAAAATCAGCACTCCAAAGCAGAAACTAAACGTGCATTGACGTTGAACATGGAAGACCTGCAGCCATCAAGGAATGATTCAAAGATGATTTCACTGACATAGCAAACGAACCTTTACCAATGCTTGAAGGCCAGCCACAGCCACTGTAAATGTCACATTCAGAATTAGTTGGGAAAGCTTTAAAATTGCTAAGGAAAGGCCGTACATGCGGGCCTCCTTAACCTGTTCTTGTGTCAACCGCGCATTAAAGCGCCCAAAATACTATTTATTTCAATTGACCGTTTAATTTGTCAATACCTTTCAAGGAGATTTTGATTTTTGCAGCCTAAAAGAGTATTTGTGTAAATTTATAACGAAAATATACAAAGAAATAGATTTCTGTTATCCGTCAAATGGACATTCATCAAAACTGTAATGATCAAGAAAATTCAAATTTCTGCATATCCAGTGTCCAATTGCAGACCAAGAAAAGTATTTTTGAAAATTTACCATTGGAATTACTGGCTCGCACACATCATCAACTATACCCAGACCTCTCTTCAACCATAGACCAATCGTGCTTTGAATAGCAACCGAAAAGATGATATCAACTGTGGCAATAGCTTTTATCAGTGACCAGAGTGACACACTTACTGGAAACTGGCAGAGTGCTTTTAAGAGAGGACGTGGCTGCGCTGACGAATGGTGACACCAGTAGGAAAATCAAAGCACTGGGATTTCTACAAGATGGCGATCGACATGACACATGCAAAATGATTTGACATCATCAAGAAACCACATATCCTTCAATTTCTCCATCAAGCAACCTACGTTGATGATGACTGGAGCTTTTCACTTTTAACTACGCCCAGCCCATGTCTAGCTAGGCTCCACCCACACCTAGCTCATCTTGGTATCAATCTATCTCTGAACTCCCTGACTATCAATAGCCTATAAACTATACAGGTATGCTGTTGAGGATTTTGGAACTAATTTGTCAAATTAGTCTCACAATACACAATTCACATTTCTAGAGTATCGATCTATTATCTGGCATCATATGACGTCATAATCAGTTAAGCCGCGTGTATGATGAAGTCATATTCCTTGCGTCACAAATTATTATCTTTGGCTCGTCTTTAACTCTTAATAGTCCGACACGTTCTAATAATTTTATGTGTCTACAATTTAATAAACATGCTGTTGAATATTTTGAAACTAATGTGACTGGGCACTGGTGCTGCCATAAGCAGCAACAGCACCCAGTCAAATTAGTTTCAAAATATTTAACAGTTTACCTGCATAGGCTTCTGGAAATTGATAGTCAGGAAGTTCAGAGATCGATCGATCCCAACAATAGCGAACTGTGGGTGGAGCTTAGATAGAGATGGGTGGGGCATAGCTAATACTGGAAAGGTCCATTGTAATGTTATCTAAATCGCCCGCTGCTGGCTTTCTCCAAATTGCTGGAATGAAATTAATGGAGGATTCCAGTTAATGCATAAATCAAATGACGTCATAATCAACTACATGGTGCATAGTCTGACGTCATAATCAATTACGTCATGGATGCCGCAGTTAAGTTCGTCACGAACACATAATTGATGACGAACTAAGTGTTGTTATATGAATGGTATGTCTTTTCTATTTAATAAACATACTTTGACTATAGGCAGAAACAACGAACAGTTAAATCAGTTTGTAAATATTCACCAGCTTACATGTGTGCCTTTCCGCTAAAATTGGATTCCTCCATTCAAGTTATACTAGCATATTCCTAGTGTTTGTATCTAGCGTCACGCTTTGAAAACTGCGATGCTTGGGTGACGCCTAGCTAAAGATGGGTGACTTGTATAGATGTTTACATCTATATAAGGTGTGGAACCTTCCGGATCCTAGCTCGTACGACCTTTTTCTTGCTTCTTCCAATCTTTCAAGTGAAGGCAGCAATTGTGTACTTTAAACAATTGAGCCTGACCATGTACAACCCCCAACATATGTAACCAGTTTATCGTGATTAAGTAAAAACTTGTCCAACGGTTTATTTGTATGAAATTAGTTTTAGGCTGTTAGGGTTCGTGGGGATGTCACCCTCTCACCCCACCGCAGACTTACCCCATCAACGTCATTCCCTGAACATAGATGACATAACATTCATGATGTCTGTTTGCCCACATACATACAATTACTAAACATTTGTTAACAATAAAAATAAAATATTAACTACAATAACAGTGATCTTATGAGAAGCGTTGATGGATATTTTGGAGACAATGTCCATGAAAGTAAAAGCTGTTCCGAAATTCGAACCTATTTGCAATATGTAATGGGAATATTAAATTATATATTTCTAGAGTCTAAATAGTGCAATTGATCATATTTACAGGGAACATGTCGTAAACCGAATTCAACAGTGCCAACGCCTAGCAGCAAATAGAGACGTTATTTACTTGCATTCCTGTACAGCTTATACTACATAAAATTGCTAAAACTGTATACCTTTAGAGGCTTAGATTGTGTGCCTAGATGTAAGGAATCGAAATAAATCTTAACATATGATTATTTAATTGCATGTGAATTAATACATGTTTTAAGTTTTAAATTGAATTTGACGCATGAGTCCCCAATTCAACTTCACAACTAAAATCACTATATTAATTTATATGGAATGAAATAATTTTAAGATTTATTTAGTTTGATTACATTTGGGTACATGATGTATGCGTCTAAATGTAGACAATTTTAACAACTTTATTGTCAGGAATCGTTGTGTGAATGTGGGTCTTTAAGCTAATAGAGGAATCCAGTTTTAGGTATGCTCCACCACACTCTAGCTAAGCTCCACCCACACTTCGCTCAGATTGGGATCAATCGATCCCTGAACTCACTGACTCTATTTCGAGAAAACTATACAGGTAAGCTGTTGAATATTTTTAAACTATGGTAGTAACAGTGCCCAGGTAAATGGGCGTGGCATAGCTAAGACGGGAAAAGATCTTTGGACGGGGAAGTATTGCTGCCTAAGGAAGCAAGCAGTGTCTTCTAAGCCAATTGGGTTCAATGCATTCAACAAGACTAACGTTTCTTACTTCGTGTTCAAAATGAGACTAACTAACAGGTGTCTGTCTTTGATATAGAAACGTGTTAACCTATCTTTGATTTGTATTGTGTGCCGCAATTGTGGCGCGTTGTGTTTGTTTAGTAACTGTGTGTGTTAGTTGGTAGCTCCGTCGATCTGCAAGCTGCAGTATACTTACAGTATTATTGAAATATATACATATTAACAATTAACAATTATCTTTAATCCGTAAACCTACAATACCCGGGCCATGATAGTGAGATTTGAACAAATTATAAAACACAACATTTATTTGAAAACAAAATACCGTATGGGATAAACAATGGCATACAAGTATATGCACTTTACAATCAAAGATTTTGTAAAATAATCGAATAGTATCTGCATCAATCAATCCATCAAGCAGGTATATGCTCATGATAAGACTACAGTGCTATAGAGAATGTGGCATGTGTGTACACTATTTCTAATTACTAATTAATACTATAAAATGAGTATCGTTATCCACATTGTTATGATCATATTGCACGTCAGCATACTCACCACTAGCACTAGCCTTATTGCTCTTAGCGATGTTAACAGTTGTATTGTCACTAGATTACAAGGTGAGTTGCTGCACATTCACGAGCTATCTATCCGATGGCCAATCAACCCGCCCTGGGGAGATGCCATTGGTCGAGTGGAGTGGTGACGCTACTTGCTTGCTGCTTCTATCGACTGTGTACCTGGTGATGATTCGCCCGATGATGCAATGACGCAGACGTTTGTGTGTGGTGGTGGAAACACGAAAACTGGACACGGAGGTTGTGACTGGCGTGGCTTTGCTTTTGATGCAGATGCTGTCGCTCTGCTTTGCTCTCCGCTGTCCAGCGCTGTATCAACATTTTATCATGAGTATGAAAGGATTTTTAGTGACTTGACGACGCGACTGTAGGCGCCTTTTAACTCCCAAATAGCACCACCTGCATTCAACTTATTATTTCTAAAAGCAACATGTTATTATTTTGAAGTTTTTAATTTGGATTAGTTTACAAATATTGGGATTTAAGTTTAATTGTCCCCGTTTCTTGTTTATTTAACCACAGGCCATTATTTTAAGTTGTTTATTCTTGGTTGATAGTATTATCATTCAGTTTCGTCTCTTAATATCTTTTGTTTAAAAAATTCTCCTGATTTCCGTTTTTGAGATTTTATTTTGCAGACTGCCCTCCACTCACATCCCACCTCCACAAGAAATAAAGCAATTCCCCTCCCACCCCTCTTCTGCACCGCATACAACATCGACACCCACCAACAATGGTTCATTAGGCAACATCAGGCAACACACTCGCAGCAACAACTTTTTCAGCTTTACTTTCATTTCGCAACCCTTCGGGGAAGCACCTCAACATAGAGTCATGGCTCAAATACATCTCGGTATAAGCGGCCAATAAAACCAACTGAAAAAGCAGTCTTCTAGAGTTCTAACTACGCAGCGTGGATAGGACCAATAATACCACAGCCAACTCCAGTCACTAGCAAACGCCATATGGTCTATAAGGAGCAACCCGCTTCCGGTGCGCAGTTGCTCTAAGCATTTCAATTCTAGAATTAAGGAACCAACGGACCTTTCCAGTTCTGGCTATGCCCCGCCCATCTCTAGCTAAGCTCCACCCACACCTTGTTTTTGTTGGGATCGGTCGATCCCCTAACTATCAATCTCCTGAAAACTATACAGGTAAGCCTTTGAATATTTTGTAAATAATTTGACTGGGTGCTGTTGCGATGACCATGACCATGACCACAACCACGACCACAGCCACGACCACAGCCACGACCTCGAACACAACCACGACCTTGACGACAACTACGACCATGACCACGATCACAATCACCACCTCGATCTAGACCTCGACCTCGACCTGGAACCCGACCATGACCACAACCACGATCAGGATCACGACCTCGACATGACAAGGACAACAATGACCACGACGACAACGACGATGTTCACAACATGGCTACGACCATGGTCACGACCACTACCAGGAGCTCCATCACGACCACAACCACGACCACGATCACGACTATCAAGGCCATGACAAGGTACACAACCACATCTACGACCACGACCACGACCACAGCGACCACAACGATCACGATAACCATGACCGCAACCACGACCACGACTACCAAGGCCATGCCAAGGCCCACGACCACATCCACGACCACGACCACGAGCACAACGACCACAACGACCACAACGATCACGATGACCATGACCGCAACCACGACGACGACGACCACAACATGAGCAAGATCACGCCCTCGACCACGACCATGACAAAGACCACTACGACTACGACGAGCACAGCCACGACCATGTTCACAACACAACAACGATGCCAACCCCCACGACCATGGCCATGTCCATGGTCACGATGACGACAACTACGACTACGATCAGGACCACAACCATGAGCTCCATCAGGACCACGAGTAGGAGCACGACCACAGCAACCAAGGCCATAACAACGTCCATGGACACGGTGACGCCCACGCCCATGACCACAACCTCGACCACGACGATGACACGACCACGACCCTGACCACGATAACGACCTCGACGACGACCATGAACACGACAACAACGACCCCGGACGACCACGACCACGACCATGTTCACATCCACGACTACGACTATGACCCCGTCCCGACCACAACATGACCACGCCCTCGACCATGACGATGACGACGAGAAGACAATAATATCTGGAGCAACGCTCTAGGAACACTAACAACAACAACAACAACAACAACAACAGCAACACCAACAACAAGGGCGACGACGACGATGACAACAACAACAACAACAACAACAATAAGACAGTGTGGATAAAATAATAGTTATGTTAAGTTATTGTGTATATCTATATCATGTATCATTTGCTTATATTTCTACCGTCAAATGCTACAGCTGTAGCCTGAGAGAATGCTAATAAAGATAATTATGGATGATAACAGCGAGTGCGCTTGCGCTAATTATGAAGATCGGAAGGCACTTTACAATCATCCCAAGCGTGAACCGATCTCTTTTGCTAGAGAATAACATAATTATATTGATATCTCAGGGTATTCTTAGAAACAAAACAGTTACCGCCACCATTTGAACATGATAAGTTGAATCCGAAAAAAATCATTTACGATTTAACAAATATATTTGAGAAGATTTGGAAACTAATTTAACTGGAAGCTTTTGCTGCCTATGGCACCAACAGTTCCCAGTCAAATTACTTTCAAAAATATTCAAGAGCGTACCTGAATAGTTACTGATATCTGGAATTTGACAATCTGAGTATTTAGGTTTCGAAGAGTTTAAAATGTTTGAAAGAATAAGATATATAAGAGATAATTGCAAATATGACGAGAGAGTCGTTCAATCAATATGAGTGAGAAATCTTAAAATAAATCACAGAATAGCATATGAATACTATTTGATAATTGGTCCTGATAACACTTATGAATAAGGATACTATAAGTCTATGAAGCAGGGTTCCTATACATGCACTATATAGCTCGTACTTACTGTGAGTATGTAAACCAGTATACTCTGAATTTTAATTCATTACGTAGAACTTAGAAACAGTGACATTTAGTTGCTTATTGTATTAAGAACGCAGGACGTGTAGACCTACTCGTTAAACAGGTCTCATTCGCAGGTCTCATTCACAAGTCAGCGTTCTTAAAGTTCTCTTGTCCCATTAAATATAGACCATTTTGCACGAGATATGAGATGCCTGCATATTTCTGTTCAATTTACCCAGCATGCTATGCTACCCACCATGCAACGCTAACCAGCATGCAAATTCCAGACTCCATAATCGTTGTAACGGTTGGACGCCATATTAGTTTAGTCCATTGTCTGTATAGGCCAGGATTTCTCAAACAAAACCAACCCGCCTGCACATTTATCCTCCAGTTCTGGAAGCGTAAGCATGCACGTAGCGCGTATTCACAGCAGTACAGTCGACTGCCTGCATTTCAATACTGTTCAGCGCAAGTATGGCAAGTATGGCAAATTCCAGAAGAAAATTAGAGAAAACTTTTATATATATTTTGACAATAATGTGCGTGAAAGTTAGTGTTATCAATGAAAGCAACAACATTCAATACAATTATTGTCAAAACAATTATTAGGTAATGCGGTTACTACCTGTTACAGATTTGATACTAATTTGAACGACAATTGCTTTCGGTCTCTATATTCTAAAATAATCATCACACTTTTAGTCGACTATCGCTACGGAATTGAATAGCAATTTGACTGTAAGTTGTTGGTGTCTAATGCACCAGCATAAGTGTTGAATTATTATTCAGACAAGAGCAATCAATATATTACTATTTATGTAAAGTGGGCGTAGGCCTATATACGCTTTCTCGCCAAGAATGAATGCTTAGCACACGGTGTGTATGTTTCGTTGACAGATTTGTGAATTGGCGAAATACTTCCTTCGAGCAGGTAAAGTGTATTTGGACATATACTCACTGTACATAGATAATAATTCTGAGCGCCGCGTAATTCTATGGACAACAATTAGATAACGTTGTTGGTGCCTTAGTCAGCAACAACGTACAGTCAAGTTGCTCTTCAAATCCGTAGCAAGTGTTGACTGAAATTGTTGATGATTATTTTAGAATACATAGACTGAAAGCCGTTGCAACAACACTTTCAATACAATTTTTTATCAAATATGTAACAGGTAGTAATTGCATTACATACTAATTATTTTGACTGAATGTTGGTGCTGTCGTTGATAGCAACAACTTCCACGCAAATTAGTGTCAGTGTATATAAAAGTTATATTTTCTACTGGACACTGACACACTTTCTATGAACAGTATTGAAATACAACCTGTTGAATCTACTGCCGTGAATACGCCCTACGTGCATGTGTACGATTCGAGAGCTGGAGTACAAATGGCTATTTTCACGTGCAAGCAGGTTGGTTTTCTTTGAGAAATTCTGGCTTGTGCAGACAATAGACTAAACAAACATGGCGTCCAACAGTTACAACGATTATGGACTCAAGGCATTGCTTGCTGGTTACCATTGCACGCAGCGTACCATTGCATGCTGGGTAAATTCAACAAGCATATAATATCTCGCGCAAAAGTTTCTATATTTAATGGAGCACGAGAGTTTTAGCACTACAACAGAGCATCATAATACGGCATGCTATTGTCAAGATTCTTTGTCCGGAGCATACGTTCGGACGAGGGCGAGAGCCCGCATTTTGCCATTTTCTAACATAGCGTACACACGCGCGATTTATCTTTTCCAGTATATGCTTAAGTGAGCATGCAGAAATGCATACATTCCATCAATTTAACCTATAACGTGCCAGTTACTATTATTATAATACTATGCAATTAAAACATATGGCTATTTGGACAAGTTTGGTCGACCTGAATAGGGTCGAAATTGCACTCTATTAAAAGAAGACTGGTAACAGATTAAGTATTTCCTAAATTGCCAATAAAAAAACCAGTCAAATATTTCACAGAATTATCGGAATTCAGGAGGCCTGTTAGAAATCCACATCTTAAATGGTCGTCTTGGTATTACATATCCATCTTATCGAAGCGATTGTATCGGAGTATCATTCAACTTGTGCATACATGTAGTCACTAAAATGAATATTAATACTTCATTGCGATAGACTAATGCATCACATAATGATAAATGTAAATGGCAGCTGCCACTCGATTCCAAGGATGTCAATCAAAGACTCCAAAGATTATGTGAAAAGTGTTGGTTCGTATTTTGCTTTCAGCCCGGTAGATATGTCTCGATATGAAGACACGTGTAATATCCAGGGAACGAATTCCATTGGTTAGATAATGCGTAAGAAAAATGTCCATTGGTTAAATAACGTGTAATAATTGCACACTGCCCCGTGATACTGTACATGTTTCATAGCGGCGAAGACACGCTAGTTAGTAATGGATTACGTTTGTAAATGTGCAAGATTGACGTATATATTTTAAAAGTACGATTAAAAGTAATTTCAACTCTGGAATAAGAATGTTTGTCATTATGTTTTGTGTCAGAACTCTTAGCAAGTGATGCGTCATAGCGACGAAAACCAACACCACACAATAGTGTGGTTAACCCTTTCCACTCTGGTGTCAAAATCTTAAATTTTCAGATTAAATTAAAAAATAAACTGGTGTACATTTTTCAACAAGTTTGGTGGGAGATGGTGCTGTCGTAGACAGCAACATCGTCCAGCAAACTTGTTGAAAAATGTACACCAGTTTCTTTGATATTGACAAAGTAAAATATAGAACATTTACATCAGTGTGCTAAGGGTTAAATGGATTTCAGGGACCAACTTCACTGGAAAACTTGTCAAGATATCAGTTTATATGATAAGCAAAATTTCACCCTCGGTCCCATTTCTTATCAATATAATTTATAATAAAAATGTAATAGTGAAACTAGCTATGTATATTGGCAACAGTGGCTTCTATTGTTGTCTTGTGAAAGGTCGATTTGCAGACTAAGAACAGATTTATTTTGGAAGTTTACATCTAGAATGACTGACGCGAGAACAGAGCCAGCCATTCAATTCATTAATATCAAAAATAATTTTATTTTGGTCTGCAAATTAGTTTTCTATCAGAAAATTCGGGTTTACAAAAATTTGACAGGTAAGTGGGTACCCCGCGCGTGTGACATATGTTTTGGTCCCAATAGGCACACAATATAAGCTAATATATGAAGATGCTAACGATATAATTAGTATACGAATTAAAATCGACCATGGCAGCAGCATTGGCATACTATTTTGAATCACCTCTGTCACAATGGGATATATTTGACTTCAATCTCACGACTGATAATGGAAATCGGAAGTCTATTATGGATATTACTTACTGGCTCGAGTTGAGAAAGCATCCAATCCACAGAGCTGCTACGGTCATCAATGACAACTGCCTATTTATTCTTAGTGGTATTGGTGTCCCATTCAACTTATGCCCCTCTTTGATCTAAGGAGAATAAAACCTGTAACATCGGCCATATTGATCATGCTGGTTCTGGCATTAATCGACTCACTGAGGCTAATTATTGAATGTAGTAACAGGGTCGCAGAACTCTATCGTGTCTCATACATGGATATTGGGTGTTCATTGATTACGACGGTTCGCTACTTAGGGCAGTTCTACCCAATTTGGTTAGTTGTGCATCTAACTCTGGAAAGAGTTGTTGCCGTATGTTTTTCAATGAAAGCAGCTACAGTTTGTACGATTTCTAACGCTCGTCGCGTCATGGTCTTTCCCTTCGTCTTGGGCGCCCTCATCTGCATAGTACACACGTTTTCGTATGAGGCAGTGCCACGTGCCAGCGGTTATGTGTGCTACGTCGTGTTCAAATACCAACCCATGATGGAGGACTGGATGATTCTCGACCCTATAACATTCGTTATTATCCCATTGGTATTATTATGCTTCGGAAACTTGGATATAATCTTCAAGCTGAGAACATCGACAGAAATAGCCAAATCATCTGATGGATCCACACTGGAACAAGAGCGTAGACGTCAGAACAGATCAGTAACTATAATGTTATTGGCAGTATGTATAACTAATACTATATGCCTAGTTCCCAATATAGGTGCAAAACTTCACAGATTTACTGGACTGGGACCGGGCATACACCGGTTACAAAAAATAAATGCATTAAAGGAACTGTGAGTTAGAATGATTATGCTTCTTACGTACACAAACAACGCTGTGAACTTCTTCTTGTACGTCAGCAGCGGAAGCCGCTTTCGAACTGTGCTTCATCAAATGGTCTGGTCCTGCCTGGCTTTGGAGCAGAGCCATGTGCACGGATATGAGGGCCGCGTATAAATCTTATTTAGGTTTCCTTTCGCGTATTGAAATTAACTAAAAACAGTATTATCGGACCACCTTTTGGTTTAGGATTAATATACCCACTTGTCAGATGGATTGTGTTCCAAAGCTGTTCCATTACGTCGTATACCATGGTATACGCCACACATATTCGTGTTTGTGAATCCACGTGTTATGTGCAGCAACAATTCTCATAATGTGTAAGTTCGGGAGGATCGTAGGAATAAGGCATCTTTCAGGCGGGTGGTCACGTGGCCCATAAACTACAAATCATAACTATAGACTTGCATTCGCTAACCCGGTGACAGTCACGACCTTTTTATGCTGGCTTGACTATATGTATTATGCTACAATTAAACGCTATTTGCATCATAATTCCTACATATTTGTTTACATATATCATCAGGCTAAGACTTCTTGCAAACTGCCACCTGAACAAACATGTTTACATCGCCAAGGAAATGGACCTTTCCAGTTTATTATTTCCATTATATGATGTCACTATTAACTGCGTGACATAATCAATGACGTCATGAATGACATAGGTAAGTTCGTTCCGAACGCATGAACGGTAACAGAGTAAGCGTGATTGTATGAAATGTATATCTTTACTATTAAATGCACATGCTGCATGTTGAATATTTTGAAACTATTACCCATAGGCAGCAACAGCACCACGTCAAATTAGTTCCAAAATATTCAACAGTTTACCTGTATAGTTTTCTGGAAATTGATAGTCAGGGAGTTCAAGGATTGATCGATTCCAACACGGGCACGGTATGGGTGGAGGGTAGCTAGATATGGGCGGCCTTAGCTAAACCAAGATTGGTAAAAGTAATAGTTTATACCCACTCAGCAAATAAATGACGTTCTAGTTACAACCGTTATGGAGATGACGACATGAGATTGGTTAGAAATTGAACATATCTCTAGATTCATGTTCATCACCTAGATAAATCTAAACATGGGTATCGTTGGAGAAAAGGATATAATATAAAGGTTTGAAATAAGTTAGTCATTTTAAAAAAGACATTCCCAGAAACATGTTAGTTATAAACCCCTTTTGTGTCAACAGCGACTCAAAGCGCTCATTATCCCACTTATATAGGCCATTAATTAACCATTTAACTTTCAAGATTTGTAAAAAAAAGAGAAATGGTGCTCATTAAAGGCACTCCATTTGCAGGCAAAGAAAAGGCAAGGTTAACTTATTAAATACAATATTAAGAGTTATGCATGTCAGACTGTATAACCATTAATATATTATTTAATAAGTATAAATTAGTATGTCATTAATTACAAATAATATGTTAACAGCTATCGATGATCTTGATTATGTAGTTTTAATATGCGCTATTACGTCATGACAAACAAGTTGCCCAAACCCTCTATCATGCCTTTGGTACAACAACTCCGTCTTGAAGAATCAAGAGGAAGACTTGGTTAGATGTCACATAAGGTATGGCTGGTAAATATACTAAAGTGGAATCAAGATGGAGACTGCATTTTATAATTTATATATTATAGTATTTTATTTCATGTAACCAAACAAAATTCTTACAATTTTAATTTGATATGTTAAGATGGTAGTATTATAAGAAACAAATAAGGAAAGTTAAAAAGTACTCAGAATAATAACGATATAAATGCATATGCATATCAATATCAGTACTAGGGGTACCGATTTCCATTGTTATGATATATCGCAATGACCAGGCATTTCTAAGAATACGCTGTAGTATAATTGCCTTAAAATATCTGATATATTGTCATACACGTTAGGTAAATACCCTTTTGCACAAGTAAATTTCTTTAGCATTAAGCATGTGTAGAACATTTTTGAAGACAGTATTACTTACAGCAACAATGACTGACAGTCATACAAATTTTTAAAAAGTCAACATATATACATGAAAATACTTCTACAAAACTTGTTATGCTATGGCAATGGAAGATATAGATAGTTATATACCAAAACATACTCTACATATAAGTGCATCCTGCGTTGGACGGCTGGAAGATTTATACCTTAGCACGATGGTCAACACCGACACATTCTGAAAGTTTTAAAGGACATGATGTGAGTGTGTTGGCTTACGGAATAATTTGTATTCTAATATTCCAGAGGAATCAAATTGAGGTCCCTTATAGATCGTGACATCTAAGAAGTCCACTGATATTCGACCAATAGCAGCTCTTAGCATGATGTTTGGGTTTTGCTTATATAAAATACGATTCTTCTGAATGTTGCCAGCATATGAAGATGCCGTCTAGATATCTGTAGTAAAGAAGAGGTCTTTAGGTTGATATGTTCAGTCCCTCCTCTTCCCACTCTGCAACATGAATCGTGCCAAAATGTGTACTGACTCATTTACCCGTTGCACATCCAAATATTTGACTGTAATTTTCACCGTTAAATTGGAAATCATTTCTTTTAAGACTTAATGCTAATAATTTTGGGATTTCTGTATCTGTTCAATCTGAATCTTTAAATTTGACAACAACATTTTAACAGCAGACTCCGGGGTCAATATAGTAATCAATATATGCTGAAATGCCACACGGCCCAATACCACAGTCTGAAAGAATCGGTCGTCCAGGTGGTGTTAGGGGATCTAACCAATCACTAATTGGTTTATCGATTTTAAGAAAGATATAAAATGTTCGATTTTGTGGGTCATTATGATGTAGCGGATATATTAGCTGTTTATTATTGCTGTACTTATTTGTATGTAATGAATTGATTATTTCAATAACACTTAGTCGGGTTTGAGGCAAATTAAATCAGCAAGTTTTCTATAATGATTGGTGCTGCATAATTGCATTCGGCTTCACGGATGTAGTTTTCGCTAGACATACTGACAGGCTGGCAACATTCAGAACAATGACACCAAACTACGCCAGAATCTATAAACCATATTCTATCGGTGCAATACAACATTTGAGATGAGATTAGCATCGCTTTAATTGCAAAGCCATCCACCTGGCTATGTTTACCTTCGAATGTGGAGGAGATCATCTGAGAGCGTGTAGATGACGGAACATTTTCGGTGCTGGGTGCGGTGGTGTAGGGCTAACCACTGCCCACATGTGCGGTGATCATTTTGTTCTTATTTTATATCATGCCGCCATGTCCATAACGAGTGCAACTAGAATGGCCTTTATCCGCTGGATGGCTCTAAAATATTACTTTTAACAATGCAGGAATCCGGTTTTAGCTATGCCCCGCCCATCTCTAGCTAAGCTCCACCCACACTTCGCCTGTGTTGGGATCAATCAATCCCTGAGCTCCCTGACTATCAATTTTCAGGAGAAAAAAAAAAAAAATATATATATATATATATAGGTAAGTTGTTGAATATTTTAAAACTAATATGACTGGGCGCACAGTCAAATTAGTTTCATAATATTTACAAGCATGTTTATTAAGTAGTAAAGACATACAATTCCTACAACAACGCTTTAGGCCTTCATCAATTCGCGTTTTCAGAGTATCCATCTATCATCTGACGTCATATGATGTCATAATCAGCTAAGCGGCATGTAGGATGACCTCAAAATCAAACTCTTAATAGTCCGACAGGTTGTACGAATTGTATGTCTCTACAATTTAATGAACATGCTGTTGACTATTTTGAAACAAACTATTGAATAGCTTACATGTAGGTCTATAGGTGTTTGGAAATGGATAGTCATGCAGGAAGTTTCGAGATCGATCGATCGATCCCAACACGAGCGAGATGTGGGTGGAGCTTAGCTAGAGATGGGCGGGGCATAGCTAAAATGGACAGATCCATTATGCGGTCGTGATGACCCTAAATACGTCATTCATGATGTCATTGATTATGACGTCATCATCAACGTCGCGTAGTTGATTATGGCGTCATGTGATGGATGAATAAACTGGAAAGTGACATTAAAATCATCTTTAATCTTTAAAACAATAATAGTATGATTTGAATAAATTATAAAACACAGCTTTTGTTTAAAAACAATAAATAGACCGTATGAGATAAACAATGACATAGAATAATATGCACTGCAGAATGACATACTTTACGTACATGTATGTAAAATGACTGAATATTTTCCAATATATCATGTTCAATGAATTATGTATCAATATACAATATAACAATGAAATGGCAAATAACAGATATAGTGTGTTGTATATGATATACCGTCCGCTTGACCCATGCCGTCACACAGTAATCTATGCCAGACCAGCTAAATCACCATCATTGTTTGATCACTCAGAATGCAGTGATACCCACGAATTCCTGGAATTTCAATCATCATATACTATGCCATTAGCACGAAAAAACATACGAGATGCTATTATGGCTGCAGTAGCTTCAACGCAGGAGCCAAGTTTACACAGTATGTCAAATGACGTATCTAGGTCTGCCATGAACGCTTAATAGTCCGTCAATTGTATGAAACGTATGGCTTAGCAATTTAATAAACATTCTTTCAAATCAGTGTTTCTCATGGCATCTAAATGTTGGAGGTCCCAGGACCCCACACTTAGAAATCTAGAGGTCCCAACCTGAAACCTTGGGGGTCCCAAACTGGAATTTTGGATTCCCGTCCAATTTTCTCATCCATGCTAAAATTATAGTCTCCCAATGGTGTACAGCTATGCATTATGGGGTGGGTGGGTAATATGTAACAATCAGGCAACATAGTCAGGGGCCAATGGAACTCACTACCACAACTTTTAGTGGCCCCAAGTTACATTTTGGACGTCTATGCCCTTACGACGACCCTTACGAGAAACCCGGTGTTGAATGGTTTGAAACCAATTTGCAGCAACATCAAGCAGTCAAATTAGTTTAAAAATTGTCAATGTCTTACCTGTGTGATTACCTTAAAATGGGAGTAGGGTTCATATAAATACAACCCATGTTGATTATTTGTTGACGGAACATATGGGCAAGTATATAGTATAATTACATTTGAAACCTGCCTGTATGGCTTAGACAACAACAGCTCCCAGTTAAATTAAATTCAAAATATTCAACAGCTTAACTGGATAGTTACCTAGAAAATGTGAGTCTGAGAATCCAGTTCCCGTCGTATCCACATCGATCCCAACACACGCAGAATGTGGATGCAGATTATTTAGAAATGGGCGGGGTCTGGCTATAAATAGATTCTGCCTATTCCTGACATTTATCACATACTATGGCATTAGCGAGTAGCACGTTTAGCTATGCCCCACCAATCGCTAGCTAAGCTCCGCCCATCCATTGCGCTTGTTGGAATCGATTTATATATGTTGAATCCTGAATTCCCAGAATCCCAATTTCATGGTAACTATATACAGTTAACCTGTTAAATATTTGGAATTTAATTTGACTTTGCGCTGTTGCTGCCTATGTGAAATTAGTTTCAGAATATCCAATATAATCTTTATTGAATAGTAAAGACATACAATTCGTACAACTGACGGACTTAGCTACGCCATTCTGTACGTAGTTGACTGTGATGTCAGCCTACATGTTACGTAATCCATTATGACGTCAAATACGTGAGTGACAGATTGTATTCATCAGATACTTGACGTCGTCATCGAATACGTCACACGTTTGCTGACCTCACACACACAATGCAGTCATTATCATAAACCCAATCGCGAATATCGAGAAATCCGTAAGAAAACATAATTATATTAGCCGATGTCGCAGTCAAGATGATGTAGAGAAGATATTCCTCATGACACGCGAAAATCGCGGCAAGTATACGAATTGTAGATTCTATGTCTTTGATGTATTTAAGATTTAATAAAGCTTCTATTGGATATTTTGAAACTAATTTCACTTGGAGCTGTTGCTGCCGTAGGCCGTAGGCAGCAATCACCTGGTCCACCTGTTAAATTCGTGGCATACTGTTCAATAGCCTACCTGTATAGTTAACCTGAGAACTGGATTCTGAGAAATCCGGTTTAAAATCAAAGTATAAAATCGATTCGCGCTCGCCTACATAGTGGGCAGGTCTTAGCTAGAAATGTGCATGGTATAGTAAGAAGTGGATAACTCTGTTGCAACGTAAGGATGTTCTCTCCATATTATGCTCAAATATCGTCACTTAACCACTCGTGTACCAAGTTAACCGTTTAATGGTCAAGTCGGCAAAATGGCATCTGAAGGTGTATTTATATGGTACCGGGGAGAATTGGACGGGTGGTCCCGTTGGTGGTTCTTATTGCGATTTAGCTCGCCACCGTCATAACCCGCGTACCGACCCAGATCTTCCTTTTAGGGGAGATAGATGGAATGGATGACACAATGCTGTATTCCATTAATTATGACGCGTTTACGGAACTTTCGTAATTTGATAGTTTGCACATATAATTCAAAATTCTAGTCACGTGTCGCTTACCTATTCTAAACCTATTCTACTTAATTACACTCGATTCCTAAGAGAGAAGTATTTTACTAAAACATAACGTTAACCTTAAAGGATAATTAACCTCATCTCTTTATGACCAGTCAGGTGATCGAATATGCCACTCATAAACTGTGTAGGTAGTTGTAAGCTTTTGATCATGCCGCTAAAGAAAGATATTCAGGCCTTAGTAGCTAAATGTTGGTACAATTATACACCGTATGATGGCTGTCATGATTTAGATTTCAACCAATCAGAAAAAGCCTAGCGTGTCTGCCTAGGGTATACACTCAGTCACAGAGGCTCAAGCTATAGTTTGGCACTGTGTTATAAAAGCAAGCATGCAGGTAAGCTGTTGACTATTTTGAAACTAATTTGACTGGAAGTGGTTGCTACCTATGGCAGCAACCACTTCCAATCAAATTAGTTTCAAAATATTCAACAAAATGAGTATTACATAATAAAGAATGTAATCCATTGGCACTTACATGACATCACACACTATCGCTTGAGGAGACACAATGGTGGCGATCACCGTTCAACATTTATGCGATATTGCAAAGCAGATACTTGTGATAGAGTGACCGGAATGTGACAATACGTTAATGATATGGCATCTATAAACCATAATCCATCGGTGCAGTATAACATTTGAGATGAGATTAGCATCCCTTTAAACCATTCGCTATAACTTAACAGCCAGCTAACTACATAGCTGACAATCTCTCTACTTACTAGCTGTCACTAGCGGTCAGAGATCGCTGTCCAAGTCTATCCGGGTCCGTAACCTTAACTCTCCCTATCTAACTGCCAGCCGCCAACATTTGTCCACTCTTAAATATGATTATGTCGTTATGTCAACTAAGTTGTGTGCATTATGTGATGACGTGCATGGGCGTGTATGTGGCATAATAGTATAATTAACTAATGTAACTAATTTAACTAATTAAACTAATTAACGTATAATACAATCGTATAACAGCATATTATAGCATGGGTACATTGAATTACAGGAGGTATACGCTGCACGTGTTCATTCCGACTATAACTGATTGTTCCATTGATTAATAGTCTATACATAATATATGTGTCCGTTTATTGCTGTACGGTTCACGACCTGTCCCATCGAGTCTGTCACGTGCCACGAAGCGTGTCGATCAGCTAACCGTATCCTATAGTGTAGTCGCGTGTGCGTGTCTGGGCGTGGCTATTGTCTATGCGTCCGTGTGCGAGTGTGTCTCCATGTCCGTCCATTCGTGTTAGTGCGTCAATCCATCCATCCATGTGGCGATGCCCCTGTACCATAGTTAGCCGTGTCCATTTGCCCATGTACAGTCCAAGAAAAGACTATTTTTGTAATTTACCAGTGGAAAGACTGGCTCGGTAAGCGAACCAGTCCCTCCAGTGGTAAATCGTTAAAATCGTCAACAATTAATCTTCGCTTCTCCTGAAAATTGAAACTAAGCGAGAAATTAGGCTTTTCTTGATGATTAACACATTCCTGACCAAGCCGACCAAATGCGACCTCTGCAGTTGATTTGAGGAATATCAAATATATGAAATTCCTGCAGAGGTCGCTTTTGACCGGTTTGATCATGAATGTGTTAATGGTCAGGAAAAGCAAGTGTCTCACATAGTTTCAAGAGAAGCGAAGATTAATTTGTTTATATATTGGGCCAAAATAGCGCTATAAGCAGGACCAGACATGGTTCTTCTCGGATCTTCGCCATCAACTTCGGGAGAAGGATGGTGAGCGGGTACGCGTGCATCCGTTTCCAGCTTATCGCCAGAGCGTTCTTATCGACAGCATCTTGATTTGGAATCGGCAAGAAATAAGTCATGATTTGAGCATTTTCCTTTGTGGCGAACAAGTCCACGTCGGGTTTGCCCCAATGCTGGAAGATTCTAGACCACCCCGTTGGCATAATTCACTGTCTGCGAGACAAAGTATCCGCCAGAATGTTCAAACGGTCAGGAATGTGCGCTGTTTTCAAAACAACTGATTAATCCCTGCATCATTGA
This sequence comes from Chaetoderma sp. LZ-2023a, assembly GCA_034401795.1. Taxonomy (NCBI): domain Eukaryota; kingdom Metazoa; phylum Mollusca; class Caudofoveata; order Chaetodermatida; family Chaetodermatidae; genus Chaetoderma; species Chaetoderma sp. LZ-2023a. The sequence goes on along the minus strand of CM067361.1, from coordinate 13,392,760 downwards.
AACAGGTTCCACACTTTCATGCACAGTGTTGGAGAATTTGTCCCGCTTTGGAGATTTATGTCCGAAACTACTGTCGAATTGTCCGACCATATCAATATCTGACTTCTGGAAGAACTCTCTCCAGAATGTATGCATGCGTACTATAGTCTGCGGCTGTAGTAGTAGAAACACCCTACACACCTTGTATAGGGCATCGGGGGGAAATTATGTTGTCTGGTCATCGGCGCCCACTGAAGGTGTGTAGGTGTTTGTGGTGGCAGACACCGAGGGTGTCTAGAGCTGACTTTGGAGCTGCCCAACTGTTTCAGTTATATATCATCCAGGATACACCGGTTGCGTTGTATAAACGCAGCCTTTTTTATCAAGGGCATCTTTGATCTACGAATCCATAGCTTCCAATGCACTGGAAAGCTTTGCTTCCCATGACGCAGCGTGCAGCAATCTCAGCTGTACTACAAAGCAGTGAGCCCAGGATTTTATTTTTCCTCCATGGTTCGCCACCATGAAGTGGGTCGTCATTTTCTTTAGTTTCATGATGTGTAGATAGGTATATGTGGGTGAACTCTTGGTGATCTCTGTTTTGGATTCAATCATAAAGAGATCCTCAATTTTTAGTTTGCTCGCAACTATTGGGAGAAGTTCCTCATGGGGTTTCTTTTCCTCGTCTATGAAGTCCACATCATCGGCATATTCCATCTCTAGTTCCATACACAGTATTGACACTGGAGGGGGATGGGTGTGTTTGGTCTTGTGAAACGTTCCCGCATGGAATTCAATGCAGCAGCAAGGTAACGGGTGAAAAGTACCAGAGATAGACCATCGCCCTGTGGGCCGCCGATTGATGTCTCAAACAGACTTCACTGACTTAACTCGTACTATCAGCTTGGTGTCTGCAAGCAGTAGTCTCACTAGTCGTAGCTCATCTTCAGTGCAGCTGGCCTGGTGTAGTACATCTAGGATCGTTGAGCGTTTAATTGTGTCGAATGCACGAGACATGTCAAAGCCCATTTTGTGGAAATCCCAGTGTTTGGACATGATTACCGACACAAGCATGCGTTGAGCCCATACAATTGGTTTATGTTTGAAACCACTTTGACATGATCCAGTGAAGTAATCGATCTTGTCTCGGATGCGGCATAGAGTAACATTGGATAGGAATTTCCCTATGCTGTTAAGGAGCGCAATGGGCCGCAGATTGGCTGGGGCACCGGTGGCTTCTTGGACTTGGGTAGTGCAGGGTAGACACTCTCCAGTGCCAGTTCTAATATCATAATTGATTGATATGCATCTGTCTCTCGTGAATAGGCCATGTGCCCGAGACCTGGGTTTCTCCAAGGCAGCCCCCACCCCTCCAGCGATGCATCCGTGTAAACGGACAGCTGGTGTGGGGTTAGTGAATCGAAGCTTATACTAGGAGATTCCTCTATGCGAGATGCGACCGGATTGGCTTCAAAACCAGTATCTGCTTGGATGGAATGTCTGTCTTATGTTTCCAGAGAGACATCATATATAACTGGATAGGTATTCTCATTAGAGCAGCATACGTGATAACCTGCTCCATGGAGACCATCATGCACAACATCTGAAGACACTTCCTCACCTGAATGCGGTTTCCCACTCGATTTCTCTTGAGAATGGCTTTCAGCGAATCCAGTCTGGACTCCGATTGGTACACCATACCTTTATTCAGATCGAATCACATCCACAAATAGACGAAAGTTTGAGTTGGTTTCAAATCGGATCTCATTGTTCACTATCCATCTTCGGTCTGAAAGCAACTTCAGAGTCAGAAAAGTATCCATCTCTAACCTGACTGGCGTGTCTGCCGTGATAAGCCAGAGGTATATGTGGGTGTGAAGTGCCACGTTCTCTTTCCTGAGAAACGCTGTCACCGCTAGTACTACACTTGTGAAGATCCTCTGGGCTGTCGACGGGCTGAAAGGAAATGCAACCAGCTCCAGGACGCGATTCTGGAATACGAATTGTAGATACCCATGACAGCCTTCCTTCATTGGAATGTGGAAATATGCATCTTGCAGATCGATTGACAAATACCAGATTCCCTTCCTCAACCCCGCCATTACTGACCTCCATGTTTCTATCTGGAAACGAGGCATATGGATGAACAAATTCAATGGTCTGAGAGTGAGTATGGGTCTCCACCCCTGTGCTCTTGGGAAGAACGAACGTGTTCGAAGAGAAGCCGAGAGAGTTCTTGTTTACTGCATGGCGCTATTGCTCCTTTCAGAAGCAAGCCTGCCACTTCGTTTTGAATGGATTCTAGTTTGCCTGGCTCTCTTTGTACGGGAGCACAGATAGGTGACAATGGCAGGTTTGTAATGAAATGTTCCAACAGTCAGACATGTAATCCGTACCAGGGTGTTCTACGTCCCATATTGCCAGGCCTCGGGGAAACGAATTTGCCTTCCACCCATGATAGGCGCATTGACGCTCACAGATGGTGGCTGCCCCACCAACCCCACCCCGCTGTTGCTGTTGCATAGGTGCGGTCCAGACGTATGTGAAGGGAGCCATCGTACCGCCAGGTACGATCCGTTCCCTTCTATCCGCCCTTGGAGGGCTTTCGCTTACCCTTCCCGCGTCTAGGGCGATCAGGGCCGCCACTAGGACGTATAGGGCCGCCTTAGTATTCTTGGCCTTCTTGGCCTAAGGCAGATTGGAAGGCCCAGCGCTCACTGTAGAAGATGGCGCAGCTTTCGCTATGCTCTTCTTGTGTTTCAAAGACTGACCCACTGGCAGCTGGCCCGCAGCACCTAGTACGTGCGGTTGGCATGCTATGTCAAGTTAACGTGACATAGTCATTCTTGCTTGCACCCAGACAAGTACGTCCATTGTCAACACGAGGCCGTCATTGACGCCCAGTACCGCCACATGGAGTGGGCATTTAGTCCAGATTTGCGTAGCATAGATTGCATCCAGTAACTCCTGAACTTTAGCTCCAATACAATGCTCTGGACCCGGGCCACGGGCAAGAACCCCATCTATGTGGTTGCCACCGACGGAAGGGGGGAGTCCTCTTCAGAAGTAGATGCTACCACAGACAGCTCAACCCAGGCTAGCCAGGCCACGGCATCGACTCAGCCCGTCTCTGAAGTGGACACTCCTGTCACCCGTTGATGCACTTACAGACCTACCAACAATAGCCTCCCCGCAAGGAGCCACTATTGGAAAACGATAGGCATTAGTACCATATGGTTCCGCCGCCACCCCGTGGATCAATCCCGTCCATGTTAATGGCCAACATGGAAAACCGTGTGGACCCATGATGGTTCTAGCCCCGGTGCCGGACACGGGTGCCATTGGCACCCCGCGTCTAACCACTGGCACAGGCATGGTAGGTATGAACTACGGTTGGCCAGCAGCACCCGCCACCATGGCAGTTGACCATCATGGGATGTTGCCCGGTACCACTGCTGCCTTCCGCCACGTGTGACTGCACCCCAGTCTTCAGGATGAGCGCCCACACCATAGTGGAAAGGTCGCTATGCAGGAAACCTTGCCTAGCAGTCCCAAACCACGCAGAGGGTGCCGACACCTCTCCCTCCAACAGAGGGCGGGAACCACCATCCTGAGTCAAAACAGGTAGTTCCCGATTTTACTTTGCACTGGCTGACACCCCGTCAGAGCCAGCCGAATCCTTCTGGGTAAAAAACAGACAAAAAATTCCAGCGACCAACGTGAGCATATAAAACACCTTTTGTCAATGTTACACTTACGACACTTAAAACAGACATGGAACACTTACATTGTTTCCACAAACTTATGGCATTCAACAAATGATGGCAGGGCGGGCTGGGTCTGCAAGGGAAGAATAAGGTTTCAATAAGCAAACGAGTCAAATATGAATGGAAGGCAGACAAATAATTTTCAAAATAATTGAATAACACAATTACTTGATCAACCTTCCAGCACCCATACAACGCTAAGGCGAAGCAAAGATCGCTATAACAGGCGACATAACAGTAACTCCCTACATACACCCATAACAGTAACCTAAAGGATGTATAAATATGATTCTTCACTGGTTGCGCTAAAGAGTACATCACTCCAGAGATAGGGAGCTAAATGGACGTTTCCAGAGCAATGACGTCAAATGACGTCATACTCAGCTAAGCGGTATGTACGATGACGTCATAATAATTAAGTCATAGTTGATTCTATATGGCCCGTCTTTAACTCTTAATAGTCCGACACGTTGTAAGAATTGTACGGCTCTACTATTTAATAAACATGCTGTTGACTATTTTGAAACTAATTTGACTGGGAGCTGATGCTGCCATAGGCAGCAACAGCACCCAGTCAAATTAGTTTCAAAATATTCAACAGCTTACCTGTATATTTTTCTGGAAATTGATAGTCAGGGAGTTCAGAGATCGTTATATCCCAACACGAGCGAGGTGTGGGTGGAGCATAGCTAGAGATGGGCGGCGCATAGCTAAAACTGGAAAGGTTCATTTACTAAATAAGCAAAAAGACATAGAGATAAAAATGGGGCAGATTCAACGCATGTGTCTGGCTCAAGACGTGTGATGAAAACCAGTTAACATACTGTACAATTAGACGGTATTGAGCAATTTTAGTCATTCTCATCATTGAACATAATTCTTCTTAATCTACCAAACTAATATTTTATTTATTTTTATTTGCTTATTTATCTCTAGATAAATACTGATCGGTGATGGACTGACTAACTCGTTTAGCATTACCCTTATCAACAGGGGGAGTACAACACAGCAACAGTAAGAGCTTGCAAGTATAGACAAATGTGAACACAGTTTCAAGCGACTGTTTACTAAGTCTCCTGGAAACATGGCTAATTTCGCTATTTTATTAACATAAAAAACGTCATGTGAATGCGTGACCTAATGAGACCTGAATTTAATTTCAGTAGATAACGACAGAAATCGGAGATTGCAGAGCCTTGCCCTCGCGGTGCTGTCACATTTTAAAAGAGTTTTAGGATTTATCAGATTTTCCAGAATTTTTTTAATTTTCTTGATTTTTTCAAGAGATTCCAGATATTTTCGGATTTCATCCAAAGTTGTGAAATCCGAGTGTATGGTCACACAATTTATCAGTGTGTTGAAATTTGAGCAACAGCAGACCAAATGTTTACAAGATATCCATAGATCCAGAATTTGATCAGATCCTGATCCGAGTTGCTATCCGAATAACAGCCAATGTCTGGAAATCCTCTTGCTCCGCATGTTCCTTCTTTGTGCTTAAATTGGGCCAAATCGAATTAGAAGTTTTTAAGTTACAGCTTACGGGCAGACACACACGCGCACGCAGACACACACCTTCGGCCCACGCATGTAAGCACACACGCTCACGGGAGCGCACACACAGACACGATTGCAATCAGTGCCTGATTAAGCTAAGTCATGGCCAGGGGTGGGTGGCTGGCAAGGACTATATAGTCCCACTGCGGGAAAGCGAAAACGAAATCAGACTTGTAGTCCGATTGGACGCCTCGCGAAAATTATGAACAGTTAGAAGACAATAAATAATATGAAACAAAAAGTAAAAGTCATCATGACTAGTTATTTTATAACACAGAACCGGCAAATGACTGCCTTATTGTCATATTCTGATATGATGTTGCTCTCTTTACAACACTAAAATAGATCACGCCCAGACATATATTTTCGTTTGTTAAATGGTTGCTAATCTCATCTCAGATGTTGTATTGCACCGATAGATTGTGGTTTATAGATTTCATATCATTCATATCCTGCCACATTTCCTTATCTGTATCACAATTATCTGCTTTGTAATATCGCGTAAATGTTGAACAGCGATCACAACCATTTTGTCTCCTTAAGCGATAGCGCGCGATGGCATGCAAGTGCCAACGCATTACGTTCTTTATTATGTAATACATCTCCCGTTTTTAAACTAATTTAGCTGGAATGGCAGCAACAACTTCCATTCAAATCGGGTTCAAAATATTCAAAAGCTTACCCGTATGATTGCCTTCATACGAAATTGAAAAACTATAGTTGGCACCCTTATGACCGAGCTTATAGACAGAGGCGGGAATGCTTGTTTTCTGTAATTGGTTGAAAAGTAAATCATGACAGCCATCAGATGGTGTAGAAATGTACCAACATTTAGCTACTACAGCCTGCATATATTTCTTTAGCGGCATGATAAAAAGCTTTAAATTACCTGCATGGTGTATGAGTAACATATTACATCACTTGAATAGGTATCAAGAGATGAGGTTGGTTATGCATTAAAAGAGAAAATGGGCCACAGCCCACAAAGCTCACTTGGTGAATGAGGAAATGGAAGCATGTTTACCTTAATCAGTATCAGAAAAGGTACCTTTGGTCAATCGGCAATCATAACGTGTCCCATATACCAATTGGGCAATGCCCCTTGACAGTAATGACTAACAACGCAAGTTTAACTAGCACGATTAACTGATGTCACTGCCCAATATAACTTGGCCGCCTTATTGATCAATGAGTCAAGTATCCCTGACACAATATACCGTTCCACTTTATCAACCTATCCTATGACGTAATCAACTACGCCACGTGTAGGATGACATCATAATGAATGCCGTTTTGAATGATGTCGATAAGCACGTTATGAACGCATATTTGAAGAATGACTGTGCGTTGCTGTAGGAATTGTTTATCTTTACTACTTAATAAATAGTATGTTGAATTATCATGAAACTGATTTAACTGGGCGCTGTTGCTTCCATAGGCAGCAACAGCGCCCAGTCAAATTAGTTGCAAAATCTTCAACAGCTTACCTGTATAGTTTTCAGGAAATTGCGCGTTATGGCATTAGGGGATCGATCAATCACAATACGGCGAGGTGTGGCTGGAGCCTAGCTAGAGATGGGTGGGGCATAACTAAACATGGAAAGGTCCATTGACCATTGTATTCGCATAAGCGGATGGCATTCAGCAACAGAGTACCTGTTTCTCGCATACAAAGGAGCCAATCAACCCACACACTAATGACCAATAAGTCGAGTGTCATTTACACCACCGACCAATAGGGCACGCTGCGGTGGTCAATGAGGAATGCACAACTGATTTCTATTACCAATGTGGTAATGGTCCGCGGAAAGAAATCTGGCCAGATATTTGAAAATGTGTGCTAAAAACACAAAAATCTGTATGATTACTGTATTCTGTGGTTATAGCAGTAGACGAAACACCATACATCTGGAATCAGTACGTCTTTGCATTTGCGTCTAGCCTTCAGCCAAGCTCTATAATCTGTGTATGCCTAACCCTATTTATCCATCAGTTAAAGCCTAATTGACTAATGGGGCAAGCATAACTCATTCCAGTTGCCACTGGAGCAATGGTAACATGCAACGATTTCGAGAGAAAATGCAAACATATTGGCATCCTTGACATTATTGACCAGTGCTCAATGTGGTAGACATCCCTGGCAATATTGCTCAATTGTTCAGGTGTCCCAACATATGCCATTTATCACTGGGGAATGGTCAGAGACAAAAAATTGAATGAGAACTGCAGAAATATTGGAGTCCGTGACATAATGAACCTTTCCGGTTTTAGCTATGCTCTGTCCATCTCTAGCTAAACTCCACCCACACCTCGTTCGTGTTGGGATCGATCGCTCTCTGGACTATCAATTTCCAAAAAACTACACAGGTAAACGGTTACATATTTTGAAACTAATTTGACTGGGTACTGTTGCTGCATAGGCAGCAACAGCGCCCAGTAAAATTGGTTTCAAAATGTTCAACAGCATGTTTATTAAATAGCAAAGAATTACAAAGACATACACTTCATACAACGTGTCGGACTCTGCGATTTGCTGACGGTCTATATGGATCGCTTTGTGTGACGTAATGATTGTGACGTTAGCATACACGCGCTGAGCTGAGTGTGTGTGTGTGTGTGTGTGTGTGTGTGTTGTAATATTTGAGGCGTGTATATGCTAGTTCCCAATGCTAGGGTCTAGACTCACGCCTGGCCTTTATGGTTTCTGTTGAATTCGTGTGAATTCTTGTGACGTCGGTTTGTGTGTCCGTCCGTGCGCGCGAAAATAAATAATTAAATGCATGTTGTGCGCAAGACAGTCTACGGTTTGAATTAAACCTTTAACATTTAATCTGGACAAATTCGGCTTCTACAATGGTCTTAAAAAATATCATGTTTGCAGGCTGATAGACTATTTTTGAAAATTTAACACTGGAATGACTTATTCGATAAGTTGGTAATTTTCCAAAATAGTCTATCGGTTTGCAGACTTAAATTTCCTATAAGACAGAATTTTATTTAAGTTTAATTATAGCCCATGCAATTCTACTCAAGCTGCTACTAAAGTTTAGTAACTATCATTGAGTAAATACTATGCGTAATTACAAAACAATGGATTAATCAGCACGGCTTGAATCAAAGTGTATCCAATTTGCCCCACGCGCTGTACACGCAAGCCAATGTGCTAAATCTTCAGTTGAGTCACCACTACCACAACCACCACCACCACCATCACCACCACCACCACAACCGCCACCACCACCACCACCACCACCACCACCACCACCACCAACAACAACAACAACAACAACAACAACAAATGTATGAATGAATAATGTAGAAGAAAGAATGAAGGAATGAAGCAGAGCAGGCACTCATGTCATAGAACGATTCAGTTGATTACCACCAAACAAACCGCCACCACTACCACCACCCAAACGACCACCAACACCCAGACCACCACCAACACCACCCAAATCACCATCACCAACAACAAAAAATGTATGAACGAATAATTTGGGAGAAAGAATGAATGAATGAAGCAGATTAGACACGCATATGTCGTAAAACGATTCAGTTGATTACCACCACCCAAACTGTCACCACCACCGCCGCCACCCAAGCGACCATCAACACCCAAACCACCACCAACACCACACAAACAACCACCAACACCAACACCGAAAACAGTTAACTAAAAAAACCTAGTTAATTTGCCAGCGTTCTTACTTAATCAGTAATGAGTGCATTATGATCAGTCGGTATTACAAAGCAGGGATTCAGAGTTCAGAGAGCAGACCTGGGCATAGCTGATGTCCACTGCACATGTATGAGTTGAAAATATTATTATACAACAACCTATTTGTTTGATGTCGCGATATAATTTTTTCTTGCTGTTTCAGTCCCCCCCCCCACCTCCCCGGTGTGGAGCTCATTGATGTTTCAGATCACCGATCATTATGGTGATATTATTTTGTTTGTTGTCGGCGAACTTTCTAGGCATATTTAAGATTTTCGGAGTTCTTTCCAATTGGATTGTTTCTTCCAATGATGCGTAATTTCATAATAGTCAAACAGCTTAACCGCATCAGATTGTCAGGAAATATAGGTGTAGCGACCCAATAATCAATTAGGCCCGTTTGTGAATGATGCAGGACAACGGCGCTGGCCCATACACCAATTTGATATCGGCGCACCCGCTTTGTAAATGGTGCATGTCCATGTGTCAATTGGTTATTGGCCGCACCCGTTTGCAAATGGCACACTTCCCATATGCCAATATCTAACTTGTATATGTACATGTGGATCAAAGTGATTAATGAGGGGTTTGATAACGCAAGGATCAAATGAAGTGACTACTAACATTGGATGGAATTCCTGTGCTATTCGACTACTATTCATAAACATTTAAAATAATGCTCACATTTATGAAAGAAAATTTAAATCGTCCCATGAGAAAATATCTATTTGCAGAGTGAGAGACTATCCTTGAAAACTTAACAGCACTTATATAATTATTATTTAATAAAACAATTCTTTGATTAAAATCACAATTCGTTTACAGTTATGTACATTTCCCATTGGTGCAAGTATTATATTGGCATATGGGTATTGCGCCATTTACAAACGGGTGCGCCAATAACAAATTGTCATATAAGTCTGAGCCGTTTATAAATGTGTTGTCATTGAATGTTGAGTGATGTAACTTGATCCGGATGTTTGCATTTCTAGTACCGGGTACACATAACACGGAAATAGAGGTCACATGCTCAATAGAGGAATTCAGTGTATCGATCAATCATATGACGTAATACATGTAGGCAGCAACAGCACCCTGTCAAATTAGTTTCAAAATATTCAACAGCTTACCTGTATAGTATTCTGGAAATGGAGATTCAAAGAGTGCGGGGATCGATTGATCTAAACATGGACAAATTGTGGGTCGAGCTTACCCCTTATTTATTCAAGAAAATTTAAATTTTCTCAAAGAAAATGTCAATTTGCAGACCAAGAGAAGACTATTTTGAAAATTGTACCCCTGGAAAAAGGCTCAATGATTAAATCATGCGAAAAACGTAGAAAGGCGTAAGAATGTGAAGGGTATTTGATAAAAAAAAATCAAGTATGTTGCTGCGTAATGTAGCAACAACGTTCAGTCAAATCTGTGTCAAAATAATTAGCCGTTATGTACTACTGGCCGTATCACAGCTTTTGAATCGATGGATTTTAAATTAATTATCTAGCTGAAAGCTGTTTGACTCACCGAAAGTTGTTGCTGTGATAAATTTACTATACAGCTTCGTGTTTGTATATTCTTACAAAAAGCTGTGGCATGGCCACGCCCCCCACTCAAAAACAATGATTTAACCCTTTCCTCATGGAATCAGCAAAAACCCGGCCTCGATTGTGAGTTTGATGAACGACCATTTGCAGACCAAGAGGAGACTATTTGAAATATTTTAATCTAGACTGACTGGCCCGATACCCCAGCCAGTCATTACAGTGGTAACTTTTCAAATCTAGACTTCTCTTTGTCTGCAAATAGACATTCAATAAGCAAATAGTTTTACTTTCTTGACTAAATTTAGAGATTAAAGGGTGATATAGCAACCACTTGCCTTGTGCCCAAACTTCAATCATCTCTAATTACCACGTAATCAGTCTGAAACAAACAGAGCGTAACCATCATTAACAGTATTAAGTAGATATCACGCCTACGACAACACTGTGCATGATACACACAGCAATTTTCAGTCAGATAATTTTGAAATCCATTGATTGAAAAACCGTGAAACAGAGACAAGTAAAGCAGAGACAACTGCCGCTCACTCAAACAATGATTTAATGCCATTTATGATAATTTTATATTCGCATATGGCGGTCTCCCCTAGTTCCCTCACCTCCTGTCCCGTAATCATAGTTGCGAAACGACCCAGGGCGAGCGGGAATATGGGTGAACCAGCCCAGGGCGAACAGAAAAAGGTGCGAAGCGACTCGGGGTGCGAACTGAATTTGGGGCGAACCGACCAGGATTCATCACGCCGGTTACAAAAGTACAACATAAATTATAATGTATTAACCAATAACAAAATGTGGCCACCCATGTTCTCATAGGAGTGAGTACCCTCATAGACTTCAGTTTTAAGTCATCAACATTTGAGGACACGTGCCACAAACATACTTTCATTATACGGTACAATACTTAAAAAATCTAACAAGGGATATAATTCAGATTTTTCAGACTTGACAACTTCATATTCCTAGCCCAAATATATAATGCGCAAAGGAACGTATCCACCAAATTTGGTTTTAATCCATCAACACAATGTGAAACGTGCCACAATAGAGAAATCCAATCTCTCAATCAAGTACATGACGCCATAATAAGTTACGTCACATGTAGGTTGACGTCACAATCAAGTAATCATCAAATCATCTAATGAATGACGTACCTATATTTGTCAGCAACTGTTTAAAAGAGGTCAATTGTAATAATTGTATGTCTTTGCAATTTAATACACATTCTCTTGCATATTTTAGAAGTAATTTGAATGAGCGCTGTTGCTGCCTGCACCCAGTTAAATTAGTTTCAAAATATTTAATAACCTGTATATTTTGTTGTCAATTGGGATTCAGGGATTTCGTGGATGAATCGATCGCAACACGTGCGCGGAGCTTAGCTTGAGATGGGTGAGGTATAGCTAAAGTGGATTCACCACACAAACACACGACAGTCGGCAGACAGACGCATTGATATTGTATAAACACGCGCAAGTGAGATAAAAACTACATAAAAATATTATTCATATTTCCATAAAAAGGAATTGCGTCCGTGTCATGATCTGGCACCGTGTAAAATATCTGCTCCTTGTTGCCTACAGTAATGCGTGATCGTACTCAATACTTAACCTCCAGGGGTGGGGGTGGGTAGGGGGTGGGCGGTGGAAAACGACACACCTTATCAAAACATGATCAAACACATGTCACTAACTAATTCCCCATTTGCAAAATAACCGTGTTTATTTAAACTTGTGCAAGGTTTTCTCATTTCATATCAGGAGACTATTGTAATATTCTAGATTTTCGTTTTTAACTGGATGCCGCAATATTTGCTTGATCATTGTACGGTTTTTCTATTAATTCATTGCTCTGTGTTACACGTTTGTATCGGTAAGTCACACCGCGTATCAAACCAGTGTGTATGCTTTTAGGGTTGACCTGATTTACAAACGTTAGGTAAAGATTCAATAGATGTAAAGATACATTCTTTTCCAAAATAAAGCATACTATTATAAGATTAAGAAACATAACTAGAAACCAGCGCTGCTTAAAACTCTTAATGGTTTCCAGTCATTTTACTCTCAAAATATTCAACAACTTGCATGGATGTTAGCTTCCTAGTTTCCTAGTTTAGATACATAGTATTTGGCTGTGAAAGTATTACAGTAAGTAATATACCATAGTATGCTTGAACGATTACGTGATTAAATCAAAAATCGCGATTATTTTTTAAATCGTTAATTTATATGATTAAAAATTAAATAATTGAATAATCGTGAATAATTTCTACTGTATATAATATTTCAATTCCACCCTTTTAATTATTTTTTTAATGAGATCGGTCACGACAATTGCCATTTTTCTCAGTGAATGCATGCCGGTTTGCAGGCCAAGAGAAATCATTTTTGAAAATATATCGCTGGAATGACTGGCTCGAGTATTGATCCAGGCATTCTAGTGATACATTTGCAAACATTGTCTTCTCTTGGCATGCAGATAGACTGTTCTAAACGCCATTGCGCCTTTCGTCATTGATATGCTTTTGTTGCTATGTCTTGGTAATTTGTATCCAAGCTGTTTAATCGAGTAATCGCGATTATTCTTAAATAATCGATCGTGAGCATTCAGAATAATATTCGCGCATGCCAAGACAATAGTCATTTGGTTTGTTGACATTTTCAGTTCATTATTTTTTAATGGTGCATTTATACCAGGTCTACAACTACGATGGCTTATACACCGCTACCCATTTATGGACAAGTGTGGAGTGGGCAACTGAGTCGACGAGATTGCCCATGTAATCAATGTCGATGCTAGCAATGCCTATAACAGTGGAAATAATAATAATAATAATACTAATAATAATAATCTTTATTTATGGGTGGGTAAGGTGGGGGTTGGGGAGGTGTAGGTGGGGGTTGTGGAGGGGTGGGGTGGGGGGGGTGGGGGTGGCAAAAGTGTGTGGCACTTTAAGAGAGGTGACCGCATGAATATTGTTAATTCTCCTAAAAATTAACATATTGCTTATAGCAACAACAACGTTTAGTCCAATTGTTACATTAACCTTTCGATGGCCGAACCGACCAAAGCCATCCTTTGGCGTGGTCTTTAGAAATGCCCGTTTGCAGGCCGAGAGATTAATCACTGAGTCAATCATTTCAGGAGTCTGTTATGTAAGGGAAATTATTTTAGAAATAAATTAAGTAAAATGGGTTGGCTTGCAACTGACTTAAGTCAAACTAATTTCAAAATATGCATGATTTTACATATGCGTATTGGGAGAGCTACATGATACGATATTCAGAATGAGGTGAGTTAATAAATCAAAGAGAATTAAGTTTATAATTTCTAGAAACAGAAATGCCATTTGTATGATTTAAAAACTACTTTGGTTGAATATTTTGAAATTAATTTGACTGGGAGCTGTTGCTGCTATTTGCAGCAGCAGGTTCCAGCCACTTTTGAAATGCAAAATGAGAAACTTACATGTTACTGTAGCAGCATGCACCTAAAAGTGGCTTAGTTAGTGAGCTACCCACTCCGGAATTATACTAAAGGCTGCCATATATCAAAATGATGGCAAGACATTTGGCAATAAGGAAATACCGCATGACAAGCTTGAAAAGTATTACAAATCAAGTTTGAGGGTTAGGTCAGGGTGCTTGGGTAGAAAGGCGTCTTTCTCACATCAATTACATATTCACGCGTATGTTATCGCTTTTCTGGTTTCAAATATCATGATAATAATTAAATATAATGTTGCTATGTTGCGGTGGAGCGGCTGAATGGGGTATGGCTTGGTGGGGGTGGGGTGGCGGCAGCTTGCAGCATTAATTGTCAATCCATGTAACTTGCCTTTCTTTGATTCTACAACGGCCGGATCACTATATAAACCTCGAACATCAATTAACTTTTTTAACACAGGATTGATATTTCATTTTGTACAAGTTTAATCACGTGTTTTCAACTAACCGCAACCTTACACATGTGCGCATTGTTACCAGCATGGCAGAGTTGCACGTTACTATCCTTGAAAAGAAAGCGAAGCCGGATATCTTTAATGTTGATTTATGTGTGTTTTCCTCTGGTTCTTTCACAAAGAACTTGCTGAAAGAACTGTAGGTCAGATTCTAGCTGGGAAGGACTTTGTACGTGCACTCTATGCCTCTCCATTTCCTGTTCCCGAGGAGCTTCAGTGCATGGTGTGAAAAGTCAAGATATCATCCTCAAGTCGATCTTATTGGATGCCTGAGCGAGGTAGCGGTTCAGTTTGCAAATGCAGAAAGTCTACCACCTACTGCCGCTATAACTGACATGATAAGTGAGATTGAAACGAAAGTACTAGCCGTGATGAAGTTATACCATGATGAGGGCAGACAAAGTGTTCCCACATTCAAACCCTGGTAGGAATATCTGTGGAAGGTCTCGATACCTTTCACGATGTTCTTGGCGGCTTCACGGAATGGAGACCTGGAAATCTGCTAGTGATCAAAGGTGGAATTCACACCGTTATCGTTTGCGTCAAACAGAAGCATATATGCCAAATATATGCCACCTTTACCGATCACGAAGAACAGACTGCCATTTGAGATTCTTGATCACTTTAAAAATGACAAGCAATTTGTCACAAAGATATCCAAAGGTAAGTCCAACATGATGTGGCCTGTTTACGTCCTAGAAACTACATTGAACAGATTGCTGAAAGGAGCAGGTGGGATAATCAAATTGACGTTGAGAGGGTCAGGTCAAGTGCAGTGATTTCTAGCTCGGCCAATAACAGCTCAGTATTCACCCAATTTTTAGACTCAATTGTGCCGAGCCAAGAAACGTGAGCCTTGCTCTGACATTCAACACAGTTCTTCCAAAGCAGCAATCAAACGGTGGGACAATGATTCTAAGAAGATGACACGCATGTTTTGGAGCTATTCTGACTTCAAGATCCACTATCACAATGTACATACTTTGCAACTGGAGTTGTGGCAACTGCCAAAGTTCAAGTGTGTCTTGTTGGTGCTCTGGGAAAAGGCGATGCTTTGGCGATCATGTTTGTCAATGAACGGCTTGTGCCACCTGGAGTCCAGAGTGTGCCAGTTAAGAGTTTATATGAGACAATGCCAAGGTCTTGTGTGAAAACTATGAGTGAAATGTCAAAGGCAGTTACAGTTGGTAAACGTAGTGCTAAGATGAACGCTGAAGTTATGTACCTTAGATTATTGGCAACAACTGCAGAAAAACAAGTGCCACTTCAAAGAGTGATGGCGTACGAAAATTCTACTGTAACTTTAAACATGTTCATCGAAGATGGAATGAAGCAATCCAAATATTGCTGATCCCTAGGGCAGCCAGTACTTGTTTCACTGATATGGCATTAGCGTCCATGGATCACGTCATTTGTGTAAGCAAACAAACACCACAAATCCATGTTGTGTTCGATCGTTACTTAGAGAATAGCCTCAGAGCTCACACCAGAGAAAAACGAGGCAGAGCAAAATAAGGGAATACTGTCAATGTACTTCCAGAAGCTACTGCTCCCAGGAATTGGAAATTGTTTCTTAGTAGAACTAAGAGCAAATCAACACTGGAACAGTTATATATGGAATATGCAAAGCAGAATGATAGTGAAGTAATATCTGACGATCAGTCACTCATAATAAGTGGTGGTTTGGAGGAGTTTGAAGTGATAATTATGTGTAGCTGCGGCGCCGCGCTACTTCGTTAATTCCTCCTCGGTTCCCGCCGATGCTGTTTAGCTGACCTCGGGGATGAAGATCGGAGACTCGGGCTGCCTGTACAAAGGGTTAGTTCACATGTGTGGTGAGACAGCGCTTTGGCCTATCAGCTTATCAAACAGCCTCTTGTGCGTGTTTGCTAGGCTGATAGCTTTCATGTGCATCATAATTTAGGGTATGGAAATAGTGTTTTAATGAATGTTTTGCAGTTGTGATCATAAAGACATTTACTGATTGAAACATGCTATCCGCAATCGATTTTCAGAACATTGCAACAGCTTAATCAAGATTGGGCCTCCAATTTACCAGTCTTCTTATTTGGCAAAGATGAACTCCGCTTCATCAGAGAATCTCAATGGACCTATTAGATGATATGCAGTGACAGCTATTCATGGGTACCAGGTTTGGGTGGAAAGACACCCCCGCTCATCAAAGTGGACAGTTTTCAATTTGTGCAGAAATTACTTCCCTGCCGTTCGAGGAGTTCAATGAGAAAATAGCCCATGACTTCCTTTAATGTTATCCTGACCCACTGGGTCACATACACATGTAGAGGGGCCTCCCTTGGAACGCAATGTAGTCAGTTTTCGTTTCCGAGTGAAATGACGTTCCATGGGTATAGTAGTAGATACTCTATTGCATCCTTTAATGCTAGCATAGCCTTTGGATCACATAACCAGGCGGGGAGGGTACCCCTTGGGCATCAAGTTTACCTGTTTCTGACTAAGACCAGATCTAACAGGACTAAAGACCCGAGCCCCGAAATTGACCCACAGATCAAAAACTAGTATCGCATTTTACCTATTTGAACTTGGAATTACACTAT
Organism: Chaetoderma sp. LZ-2023a; assembly: GCA_034401795.1. Lineage (NCBI taxonomy): Eukaryota > Metazoa > Mollusca > Caudofoveata > Chaetodermatida > Chaetodermatidae > Chaetoderma > Chaetoderma sp. LZ-2023a. Next base: position 13,375,643 of record CM067361.1, on the reverse strand, counting down.
CTTACTATTAAACTCATGATATACGTAAGCTGTTGAATATTGTAAAGCCAACTTGACTGGAAATTCGTGCTGCGCTGCACTCAAATTAGTTTCAAAACATTCAACATAATTTCGACATTCAGCAGAACTCCCCTTAATCAGAAAATATCAATGAACATATTAGCAGTTAACCTGTGATATCCTGTGATAATCTGATCCCTGGGCTATATACCCGGTGTGACGGCCATCAATCATAATTACCAATTTTCGTGTTTGGAAGAAGTGAACACCCCGTCATCAGAAAGGCTCAATAGCCATTCTAGATGATACCCAGTGGTATCATGCCATGGCTCCATCTCGCTTGAGTCCCTGGCCAGGTTGGAAATGTATCAACTGTGCCACCCACACAGTTACCAGGTTTCGTTTTTGGCAGAAATCACCTCCACTTGCCACAGATCTAGTTAGAAGTTATCATAGAATATACCTTATACCATTTCTTAATGGCCAGGCATCGCAGATTTACAGCTACTTTAGTAAACGACTTCTAGTGTTATGGTTGTTATTACAACATTCGGCAACAAAAAACATTTGCATAGATGTTTTTTAGGAACTTTCATGTGAGTTGTCAACTTTACAGCGTGTCAGGAATTTTCTTGTATGTAAAATTTAAGACAATCGTAAGCCCGCTTGTGCCAAGTTAACGCTTTAAATGGAAATACAAATTGTCTAATTGCCAATCTGGAAAATGCCATAAAATTTAATTCGTGATCCGATGTTGATGGCAACGTTTGTTTGACATATAATCATTAAAGTAAATCGTCTCAGCATTTTGTTTTCACAGGATGTCAATAAAATAATTTTGATTAAGCCGTACACAGCCTTTTTGTTGCGAGTGGTAGGGACGTGGGAATTCCATGTTTTAATTATCGGGTTGTCGTATTTTGCATTATCTCGTAATCATAAATGTTTAACGGGTCTATATATCAGAATATGACTAGGAAATAATAATTTAAAGCTCTGGCCACTACTGAATATGTGAATTAGTTAAGCTAAGGAAATGATGACACCCATCCATCCATTCGCCCACGCATGTGTCTGCTAATCTGATTTGATCGTAAAATCGTTACTCCAGCTGCCAAATTGGCTTTTTCACTGAACATGGAAATTTTATACATTTTCTTTTGATTGATGTGTATATAATAATAATAATAATAATAATAATAATAATAATAATAATAATAATAATAAAAATAATATTCTTTATTTTGCGAGGGTAATTCGTCAGTTGCCTGATGTTAACGAGGCCCTCAAACATATATACACTATGTACAATAATATATAATATACACTGAATGTTTGTACAAATATCGAAAAATACAAAACACAAAAATTCCTGCACGATTAGTAATAAGAAGAAGAACAGCATTATTATATATAGCCTGAGTTGGGATCGATCGAATAGGTAGGGCCCTTAACTCCGTAAATATATTTCTTTATTTACATAAATATATACCTTTATTGTGGTGTAGGTATGTTGACTGAATAATTTGAAACCAATTTGACATGGTGCATTTTCTGCCCATGGCAGTAGATGCGCCTAGTCAAATTGGCTCCAAATTATCCAATACAGTTTATTAACAGTAAATACATACACTTGGTATAGTCTGACCGACTATTTAGCGTTCTTGATTGACTAAGATGGCATGCATTGTATTGGATTCATTAATGGTATAAGAATTATTTAGCGGTTTCAAAATGGCTCAGTGATACATCATATAAGAAA
>CM067361.1:13366381-13368881 GCA_034401795.1 Chaetoderma sp. LZ-2023a | reverse complement strand
CTAGGAAATATTGAATTTGCAGGAAAATTAGGTAAATGGTCTAAGAAACGAGCGGAAAAAACCAAATCAAGTTAATCTAATGATGGCGGTTGTAAACATCATTTTACAAATTATGATTATCTGCACCATCAATTGCAGAGGATTAAATACCGAATTCAAGCAGCGCCACTTGCTTGAAGAATTAGCAAATGAGAGAGTTGATATTGCTTTTCTACAAGAGACCAAAATTAAAAAAACTGAAGTGTATGACTCTCTCAAAGATATTTCAAAAGGGCAGATTTTTTTTCTTTATCACAAGATAATAGTGCGGGAGTGGCCATTCTTATCCTGCCCCGCTGTCTCAACTATGTTGACGTTAGATCGTCGTCATCAGATATAAATGGACGATGGATTTGTGTATCAATTGATGTACTAAACACAAGTTTAAATTTGATGTGCCTTTATGCACCTACCTCTCATCAATTGCGCCGTGAATTTCTAAATGATGTTTCCACAATAATTCAAGACAGAACGCCTGAAAACCTAATTATGGGCGGGGACTTTAATTGCATATTAGACGAGGCTAAAGACAGAAACTCTAGGTCTAATTTTAATGACACATCGCATAATATTTTGAAACAGATTTGTGAAAATAAAAGCTTGTTAGACACGTATTGGATTGAAAATCCAGAAGGCCAGGAATTTACTTGGTTTTCAACCGATGGAAGGTTAGCTTCAAGGTTAGACAGGATCTATGTAGAACGTTCATTGAAAGGTTACATGTGTAAAACTAACATAAAACCAGTAACTTTCTCTGATCACAATATGTTTTCCATCACATTAGACAATGCTCACTGGGTCAAACGTGGAGATGGAGTTTGTAAACTTAATGTAGCATTGCTACGAGATAGTTGCTATCGCAAATGTGTGGAAAGTTGTTGGAGGCATTGGGATGAAAGAAGAGGTTCGTATGAATGTATAACAGACTGGTGGGAATATGCTAAATCAGACCTGAAATATATTTCAAGGCAGTATTCCATTAGGAAAGCACGTGAAATACGAAAGCGTAAAAAGGCGCTTCAGAGGTCGTTGTGTAAAATTAATAAGAAAATTAATGATGGGGAATATAATTATTACGAACTATTAGTTAAATTAAAAGGTAGACTAAATGAAATAGAGCAATATCAGTTTGATGGCGCCAAAATAAGGTCAAGAGCACAAATGCACACCGAGGGCGAAAAGCCTACACGTTACTTTTGTAACTTGGAAAAAGCAAGAGGTATAGAGAAATTAATGCGCTCACTGAAGACTAATGATGGAGTATCAGTGTGCTCAAATGCAGAAATGATGGAAACAGTATACGAATTTTACAAATCATTGTATAAATCTGAGGGAAGCGATGAAACTGCAACTAGAGATGTTTTAGCTAATATAACGAAAAGACTTCCAGATTCATGTCGCGAAAGCTGTGACCAATCAATAACAATTGATGATTTGACAAAATCCCTCAAAGGTATGAAGTTAGAAAGGTCTCCTGGATGTGACGGACTTCCAGTTGAATTTTATCAAACATTCTGGCACATATTTGGGCCAGTATTAGAAGAAATAGCAACCAACATTTTTAAGCACGGTCATCTCCCTACATCGATGGCCCAAGCATATGTTCGGCTTATATACAAGAGAGGTGACAGAAATAAAATACAGAATTATAGACCAATCTCTCTACTCTGTGTAGATTATAAGATTATTACTCGGGCACTAACATTAAAACTTGGCGCAGTCCTAGGCGAAGTCGCTCATGATGATCAAACCTGCTCTGTGCCAGGAAGATCAAAATTAAACAACACTTTGCTTATACGGGACCTTATTCAATTAGTTGAAAAGGATTGTATCCCAGCAGCAATAATAGCACATGATAACGAGAAGGCGTTTGACAGACTAGAATGGGATTTCTTGTTTAATTCTTTAGACCATATTGGCTTTGGTTCAAGATTTATTAAATGGGTCAATATTGTACATACTGATATAACAAGTTGCTATTTAGTAAACAATCAGCTATCCAAACCTGTAGTGTTGGAACGAGGTGTCAGACAGGGTTGTTCACTGTCCACGCCTCTATTCGTCATAGCTATAGAATCGTTGGGGGCCACATTGAGGCAACGCAATGACTTTCAAGGAATATGTATACGTGGCGTAGAAAGGCCACTAAAGGTTTCTCAATATGCAGATGATATGACTGTGTTTGCGGGTAAAAATACGGATTTTAGAATTTTAAATGGAGTATTAACAGATTTTCAAAAGGCATCAGGGCTTAAAGTCAATAAAGATAAATCTAAGGGATTATTTTTGGGCGATTGGAAGGGCAGAACTGATAATGTGATGGATATTAACTGCTCATATGATGTCATAAAAAATTTGGGTATTTACTTTAGTAGAGAACAAAATGTATTACTAAACTGGGAAGAAAGGATATCCAAGCTAAAGTGTGCATTCCTAAATTGGAAACGACGTCGCCTAACTG
>CM067361.1:13348881-13361381 GCA_034401795.1 Chaetoderma sp. LZ-2023a | reverse complement strand
TCTTCTTCTTCTGAAATTCCTTTTGCGAGGTACCGACCTTAGTGCTAGTTGTCGGCAATCAAGTATACTATAATCAATTTCAGAGTTAACTAGCGAATGACATTCAGAGATATAAAAGCAGCTCACTTGATTGAGGATAAAACACGATTATCTGTCAAGTTTGAGAATCCCCTTTTCCAGACGAGGGGATAACACGATATATGAAAATAATAATGCAGCAGTTTGTGCTCGTAAGACAGGATGCTGCTACGAATATAAGCGGAAGTTCATATGCCTATTACTATTTGATCCAAATACAGGGCGAAGCATGTCATAGGCGTGGTATTAGTTGAGTGTAGCTGATGTAAATTATAGTTCATTGATTAGACCTAACAGTTTAGTAGCAGCTTCTATTATAGTGTTCTACCAGCAACAGTGTGTTAATTCTTGCATTTAAACGACAGTTCATTTTAACAGATCTTACACATGTACTTTGCTTTGCAGTACTGCTGACATTGCTGCACGCTGCATCATGGGGAACATAGCTTTCCATTCCTTCTGGAAGCTATGGATTCGTGGATCAAAGATGCCCTTGGTAAAAAGATTACGTTTATACAATAACACCTGCGTATCCTTGATGATGTATAACTGTAACAGCTGGGCAGCTCCCAGATAAACGTGATGCCTGCCATCACAAACATTTACGCACCATCACTGGATACCAATGGCCAGAGAGCATAATTTCCAACGATGCACTATACAAGATGTGTAATACGCCGTCGCTGCCTGTAAAAGTCGCCCAACAAAGATGGTCCATGTTTGGCCATGTGCTAAGGATGCAGGAAGACACACCAGCACAGAGAGGTTTGGAATTTGCCCTACTCGGAGCCAGCAAATACAGAGCCAGGAGAGGACGTCATTGCATAAATCTGCTAAGCGTGCTCCGAGGTTACCGCAAGAAAGCAAGATTAGGTACACTCAAGTCAAGAATGGACCTGAGGAAGCTAAGGATTTTGGCTGAGGACAAGACACAGTGGGCAAAAGCGAAGAAGGACTGATTGCAGCTGTAGGATGTTTCTACTACTACAGCCGCAGAATACAGTCACCATACATACACATGTACAGTGCAGCCTTTTAAAAGCTAATTAGCAGGTGGAAGAAGATAGGCGTGTGCGATTACGCGATTAAATCGAAAATCGCGATTATTTCTTAAATTGTTAATTTATATGATTAAACATTAAATAATTGAATTATCATGAATAATTTCTACTGAATATAATGTTTCAATTCCAACCTTTTAATTATTTTTTTTAATGAGAGCGGTCCGGTAAATTGACATTTTGCTCAGTGAATGTATGACCAAAAATTACAGGCCAAGAGAAGACAACTTTTGAAAATGTATCGCTGGAATGACTGGCTCCGGAATGGAGGCATACATTCCAGTGATACATTTTCAAAAATGTCTTCTCTTGGTCTGCAAATGGACTCTTCTACACACCATTGCATTTCGTAATTGATATGCTTTTAGTGTTATGTCTTGGTAATTTGTACCCGAGCTGAGTAATCGCGATTATTCTTAAATAATCGATTGTGATCATTTAGAGCAATAATCGCGCATGCCTAGAAGACGATGCAGGCTTCTCCATATGTATTACTTCTAATACTATGCAGTGCATAGCAGAGTAAACGGTTGATCCCAAAAATGTGTGTGGCGGTTTTTTGGAGATAGTTGAATACCACGCTCTGACTTCACATTTTCATGATCTAAAATTAGCTGTGCCTCAAGTGAAGGAGTCGTCATAATGTGTTTGATGATCTCTGGGTGATTTTCGTCTTGCAGTATGATTTGAATGTCATTTATGTAGGGCTTTTTGCAGTTTTCTGTCGATTTTTCGGGTTACTAGAAAATGAATCCAATCCTCAGGAGCATCGCGACAAAGCAGGCGTGTATCCGGCGTGTTATGCTGATTGAAGCGAGCACGATTTGATTGACGTGTATATGATCCAGTCAATAATTTTGCTTATATGGCAGCATGTCTAGCATCTCTAACGTTATTATCCACTGAGCTCCTACAATGGTGAACTGATATACTATGATGTGATCCAACTTTAATTAGCAAATAAATAAATGATTAAATAAATAAATAAATAAATAAATAAATAAATAAATAAATAAATAAATAAATAAATAAATAAATAAATAAATAAACGAACGAACGAACGAACGAACGAACGAATGGACGAACGGACGGGCGGAGAGGCGGACGGACGGATGGATGGATGGATGGATAGATAGATAGATAGATAGATAGATAGATAGATAGATAGATAGATAGATAGATAGATAGATAGATAGATAGATAGATAGATAGATGGATGGATGGATGGATGGATGAATGAATAAATAAATAAATAAATAAAAGATTGGACGAATGAATGAATAAATGAATAATTGAATACATGAATTAAGGAAGTCAATAATTCATAAATGAATGAAAGAATGAATGGATGGATGGATGAATGGATGGATGGACGGATGGATGGATGGATGAATGAATGAATGCATGCATTGAATGAATGGATGGATGAATGAATGAATGAATGAATGAATGAATGAATGAATGAATGAATGAATGAATGAATGAATGAATAATAAATAATAAATAAATTAAATAAATAAATAAATAAACACACATATACTTTAAAAAATAAATACATGAATAAACGCATAAATAGCAGCATGAACAAATGAACCAACGAATATATGAATAAATGAATAAATGAATGAATGTATGCATGAAAAAATAAATGCATGAATGGGCGAACAAGCGAACAAACAAACTAATGATTGAACAAAGAATGGAAGGACGACGGACTGTATGCGCGAACGAACAAACGAATGAATGAAAGAGCACACGAATACAGGACAGAATAAATACACGAATGGAGACACGGAGGAACGAATGAAGGAACTCGCGAACGAATCAACCACTGAATGCACATGCATATATTAAAAAACCTATTTTAATGAGTGTTGTTGCTAAGTAACAAAGACTTGACTTAAATATTTTAACACGCCGTAAAATTCACTGTATGACGTCATAGTGTGAACCATTGCGCGTGTTTCAGATTAGAATATATACTTACGTTAGGATATCCCTGTTGTACGACTTGAACATAGATGATGGACAATTGGCAATGAAAGAATACCTAGCTGCTAAAACATCCATGGTAGAAGACAAAGCGTGCTGAGAATATGATATAACTCCAGAAATCGTTAAGCTGTGCTGCCTCTATGAGGAAATACTGCAAGTCTACAACACAGCCATACTTTCTAGAAACATTACAGATCAGTCGGCAATAATGTATATCAAACATATCTTTAAATCCTGTGATCTGAGTGACAGAAATTACTGATGTATCAGTCTGAGCTCCATTGTCGCCAATACATTCCTTAGGCTCATCCTCAACAGAATAAAGAGAACAATGGACCGTTCCATCTCTAGCTATGCCCCGCCAATCTCTAGCTAAACCCCACCCACAACTCGTGCTCTTGTTAGGACCGACCGATCTCTGAAGTCCCTGACCATCAATTTCCATAGACTATACAGGCAAGCTCTTGGAGATTTTGAAACAAATTTGACTGGGTGATGGTGCTTTCTATGGCAGCAGCAGCGCCCAATCAAATTACTTTCAAAATATTCAACATCATGTGTATTAAATAGTAGAGACATACAATTCTTACAACGTGTCGGGCTATTAAGAGTTAAAGACGGTCCTAATATGTCCTCATTTATGACGTATGATTATGACGTCAACTTACACACCGCTTAGCTGATTATGACGCCATATAACGTCAAATAGTCGATGGATACTACAAAAAGGTGAATTGACTCACACCTCAGAATTAATCAAAATGGCTTTAGAGATGGAAGCTCTACAGTAAGCCAGATCCTATCAATGAAGAAGTAAAGGCAAATCAACTACGAGATGTATTAACATTCATTGATTTCAGAAAAGCTTTTGACCCCATCCACAGAGGGAACTTGATTACAATCCTAGTGGTATATGATATCCCATAGAGCCCAAGCATTGCCATCGAAACCGTTTATTCTAAAGAACTAAAACCAGAGTGCTCGCACCCGACGCTGGGATATATTACTTCAAGATCATAGCGGGTGTCCTACAAGGGGACAATATGGCCCGCTACCTATTCATACTTTCTTATATTATGAACTGTGGAATACCCTAGAAGGCGGTGAACACCGTGGCATTACTCTTGAGAGAAGGCGATCTAGACATGTCAGCACCATCACAATCACTAATCTAGAATTTGCTGATGACATTAGTATTGCAATGCTCTGCAATGAAGTGGAAGAAGCCCAGGAGACGCTTCGACGGGTTGAACAAGCAACTTTGAAAGTAAGACTAATAGCACACACGAAGTACACCGAGGTTTTAGACTACAGCCATGCATCCGATGATGTAAGAATGAACACAACTGTAAGACACTTGCTAGAAGGTGTCTCCTGTCTTCAAGTACCTTGGGTCATGGGTAAACAGTAACCAGAAAAGGGTTATGAGCAGGAAGGGGCTGGCCTGGAAGGCTGGCGAAGGAATGGTACAGATCTGGAATTCAAGCCCTCCCTAGCAAATATGAAGATATCTTTTTCAAGCTACTGTCGAGTTCGTACTCGTGTATGGATACAAGGCATGCAATAATAACAAGCAAAATCCAGACAGACCTAAATGGACGCTTACCAAGCCTATTTCAAAAAGCACTAAACATACAGTGGCAGAAGCCTAGAACAAACATGTAGTTGTATGGGTTTTAAGATCTCTCGCCTTAAAAGACAAAAATTAACAGAGCACTGCCAACGCCACATTGAAGAGGCTGCCTCAAATCTTGTGCTTTGGACACCTACTCATTGGAAGCTGAATGGCGGCAGAACACAATTACCATACGGCAATGTGTGCGTGAGAGTTACACACCTCACCAGTACTGACTAACTGAGGTGATGCATGTTCGACCAATGGTGACTCGTCACTGTTTAGGATATATGCTCACAACTTAAATACGCAAGAAAGCATACAGTCGATTCAAGCTCTAGGTTAACAACGAATGCATCTCATTAATATGGTGGTCTCTTAATGAGCAGAGGTAAGTTATCAATAAACAACAAATAGGTACTGTTCAAGCGATGACGTCAAACCACACGATGACGTCACTAAGTGATTCGCATGAGAAATAGAAGAAAATAACATTTTGAGGCGAAATTTACTATTAAGGAATTTGAAAAATGCAAATAATATATTTTATTGTATCTAAAGTATACATACGCATCGCGTGGCGTGCTGTTGGCGGTTATGAATTTTGATGGCGTATATCAGGTCTATGTTTAGCCGGTCCCATTCACGCTACTGTGACCCTTCTCCCTTTGTTTTCCCCTTTAAGCAAAATGACTCCAGACTTTACCTTCCCAGAGAATGTGAGTGCAGAGAATGTGAGCGCAATGGGTGACCATAGTGAGCTTCAGGACATTAAGGTGGCCATGGACGTTCTAAGAGGAAATATTGACATGTTCTTTCGCCTAATCCTCGGAATTGTGGTATACTGTATGTATATTAGTGTTTCGCATACGCAAACATTTTAAAACATTTTATTGTGCCGTGTTTACTAAGGGATTTGGTACACGTCCCGCCACAACCTATTTCAGCCCACTCGCTTCTGCATAATGGACCGTTCCAGTTTTAGATATGCCCAGCCCATCACTAGTTAAGACCCGCCCACACATCGCTCGTTTTGAGATCGATCGATCCCTCAACTTCTTGACCATCAATTTCCAAAAAAACATACAGAGAAACCTTTTGAATATTTCGAGACTAATTTGACTGGGGGTTGTTGCTGCCCAAGGCAAATTAATTTCAAAATATTCAACATAGTGTATATTAAATGGTAAAGACATACAATTCATACAACGTGTTGGACTAACTGTTAAAGACGGAATATATCGAGTCATTCATGACATCATGATTATGACGTCAGCATATACGTCACGTAGTCGATTATGACGTAATATGATTGAGTGAGGAAATGGATTCATGAATTACATGACAGCAAAAATGTAAAATAACAAACATGTATTCCATTGCATTGTGATGGTTAATACTTTACAGTGCACACTAGTCTGCTAAGAAATAATTTACCATGTTTCGAAATATCATTGTTTTAAACATGCAATGGATATTTTGAACACATTTGGATTGGATTTGCTGCCATGCTCCAAATATTTAACCGAACCTTTCTTACATCATGTTCAAAAGTATACTAACTTCAATTACTACTATTATCGTTACTGCTACTGCTGCTGCTGCTGCTGCTGCTGCTGCTGCTGCTGCTGCTGCTGCTGCTGCTGCTGCTGCTGCTGCTACTGCTACTGCTACTGTTACTGCTGCTGTTGCTACAGCTACAGCTACTGCTACTGCTACTGCGGCTGCCGCTGCCGCTGCCGCTACCGCTACCGCTACCGCTACTACTACTACTACTACTACTACTACTACTACTACTACTACTACTACTACTACTACTACTACTACTACTACTACTACTAATACTACTACTACTACTACTACTACTACTACTACTACTACTTCTAATGCTGCTGCTGCTTCTGCTACTACTACTGTTACTGCTACTGCTACTGCCGCTGCCGCTGCCGCTGCCGCTGCCGCTGCCGCTGCCGCTGCCGCTGCCGCTGCCGCTGCCGCTACCGCTACCGCTACCGCTACCGCTACTACTACTACCACTGCTACTACTACTACTACTAATACTACTACTACTACTACTACTACTACTACTACTACTACTACTACTACTTCTGCAGCTACTACTACTACTACTACTACTACTACTACCACTACTACTACTACTACTACTACTACTACTACTACTACTACTACTACTACTAACACTACTACTAACACTACTACTACGTTGGTCGGGTATTGAGTAGCACTAGCCAACCCGGAACCAGTAAGAACGCTGCCTCGGGCTACGCTACTGCTACCCTGTCAGATACCAATTCCCTGAGGCGCAGACCCAGGCAAGATAGACGAAGTCCCGATCTGCCTCCTCTCCACATGCGCCGGCCCACTGGAAGTACTCCCGTAATAGCCAGATTTTCTCAGAGGGCAGGACGCGTTATTGACTGGATGGACATTTTTTTAGGTTGTACATATTATCTTTACACAACTTCCTCCTCGGAAATACGGCCTATGGTCAGAAAATATCCCTCGGGGTGTTCAATATTTTTTAGAAGCTTGAGAAAATCGAAATTTGAAATAGACATCATGAAGATATTTAACAAGAAACCCGCCATGGATTCGGCACAAACTATAGTTAGAAGCAAGATAATAAAACCAGCGACTTAGCCACGCCATTGATCGCCTGTCTCCGGTTCGGATTCAGCTAAAATCTAGTCGATCTAAGCGACTAAGGATTGGTACCGAACAAACCTCAAGACAGTAACCAATTCTCAAACAATAATGACATGCAGAGCTTACCAATATAAAAGCAGCCGGCTCTGTGTCGTCAGACCGCCTGAGGAGGCGATAGCGCAGGTGGTAACAAGCAGAGCTGTGAAACCGGCGACCCCAAGATCGCATCTCTGTTTAGCCAACTGACGATCACTGGAAACATAGGCAATCTTCTTCTCCCCTCGCCGCCTCTGTCGACCCATGAGTATAAACGGGTAGCAGTTAAAAGCTGGAGAAGTTACCAATAATAGACTGAAATAAAACCAGCATAGAATGGTATGAATGTGACCTGGAATCAGGGACTCGATAGACGGCAACCAAACCAATAACTTCTTCTTTGTCAGGCAGCCGCGTCTAGGTCTGAGTGTTGAGAGGTTCGACAAACGCCTCCAGTCGATGGTCTGAGTATTCCCACTTCACCAGATTTACTTGTAAAATCCAACATGGAAGAACAATTGAGCGGTCTGACCAAGCGACATTTACAAATCCTCCTCTCATATCTAATTGTTGAACGCAGCCCTAACTTAAAGTGGTTCAAACTAACAGTCTAAATGGTTCCGCCCTCCTAAGAACATTCTGCCGCGCCTTGTGTTTCTCAAAAAGACGTGTGTATGGAAAAACGTTGTGCCTTCCCCTGGATAGAGAGGACGGACTGAACCCACCACCAGTGTGGTCCACATTGCCCGGGGTCACCTTGTTTCCAACCGTGTCACCGACCAAGAAGCCCTGCCTCCGTGGAGGAATGGTGATACTCTCATTTCAGTACACATCTGTGACCAAGGAAGAGGGCATTGCATCAGCAACCAAACCGGGCCCATCCAGTGGGACTCGTCTGATTCAGGTACCCTGCCATGCTGGGAATGCCCGACCAGACCCGCGTGTCTCCAAGCATACAATTGTAGTGGAGCCCCAATAAAGAGTCCATGAGATGGCGTCACAAGCCCCAAGACCAGCAGTAACCGAGAGTTACCTGGGAGGAGCCCAAGTCGTGGACGGCCATCGCTTCGATCACCTCATAGGAGCGGCACCCTGACCCAGTGACTGAACGGAATGACGTAAGTGGGGAATGCGTTCGCAGCGACCGACTACCGGTCCCCCCCCCCATTCTCCCACGCAACCCCTCCCTCCACCCACCCACCCCCACACACATACACACGCGATACCCGGCCCGGTGCTGCCTACGGCAGCAACAGCACCCAGTCAAATTCGTTTCAATATATTCAACAGAATATTATTAAATAGTAAATACATACAATTCGTACAACAACGCAAAGTCCGTCTTCAAATATGCGTTGATTGTGATGTCATTATACACGTCACGTAGTTGATTATGACGTCATATTATAGATGGATATAGTGGAAAGGGTCATTAAGCTGACAGTTATCTGTGGGCTGCACTCTCTTCGGTTCAAATTTGTCTAAAATTAGTCAGCAATTTAGCAGAATGCTTTTCTTGAAATAGTGACGATGAGATGTTAGGGTCCAATGGTTTAATGAAAATGATTAGGTGTGTTTGATAGTGTAGTACATTTTAGTATTGTACACTGCTCCTAGTATTTATTTAATTGTGTTTTTTCAGTTATGCAATGCGGATTCGCATTCCTTGAGGCCGGTTCGGTGAGAAGCAAGAATACGGTCAATATTCTCATTAAAAATCTTCTCGATACTTGTAAGCCATATATAAACGACGCACGCACGCACTCACCCACTCACCCACTCACCCACTCACTCACTCACGCACGCACGCACGCACGCACGCACGCACGCACGCACGCACGCACGCACGCACGCACGCACGCACGCACGCACGCACGCACGCACTCACTCACTCACTCACTCACTCACGCACGCACGCACGCACGCACGCACGCACGCACGCACGCACGCACGCACGCACGCACGCACGCACGCACGCACGAACGCACGAACGCACGAACGCACGAACGCACTCACTCATTCATTCATTCATTCACTCACTCACTCACTCACGCGCGCACGCACGCACGCACGCACGCACGCACGCACGCACGCACGCACGCACGCACGCACGCACGCACGCACGCACGCACGCACGCACGCACGCACGCACGCACGCACGCACGCACGCACGCACGCACGCACGCACGCACGCACGCACACGCGCGCACGCGCGCGCATATACGTATATATATATACTAACACAGCCTGTAAAACCTTCGAATGGGGCACATTTCCATTTCACACCACGAACATATCGCATATCTCATTTGGTAGCTAACCTCACAATTGGATATTTTGAAACTAATTCGGCTGGGAGGTATTGGGCTTACCTGTATAATTACAATGAAATATAGATTCTCGAAATTCAGTTTTGAAAGTTTGAAATCGAATCAAACACGCTTAAACCCGCTTGAATCTTGTCTGTTATAGTTTATAATGGTAAACCCGTCCAATACTTCCCCTGCAGTTGTCTTAAGGAATGTCTATTTTCAGGCTAAGAGAAGACCATTTTTGAAAGTGTATCACTGGAATGACTGGCTCGGTTACCGAGCCCGTCATTCCATTGATAAATTTTCAAAAATATTATTCTCTTGGCCTGCAAATAAACACCGACTAAGTAAGCAAAAATCAAGATTTCCTAAATGATTAACCCTATAATCGCCAAGCCCGTCAAAAGACCAATTCTGTAAAAAAAATATTTTCTTAAATAACAGTGGTACAGTTGCAAAAATGCAATTCTATTGGTCAGCAAATGGTCATTCACTGAGCAAATATATGAATTTTCTTTTAAAACCTTGACAAATGAAAGGCTCAATTGATAAAAGTAGAATTGTGAGCGCTTTGAGGCGCTTTTGACACAATAGAGGTTAATTAATCAATTGCGTCACTCGTTTGCGGGTGCCACACTATTAATGCCGTATCTAGCAGCAACAGCATCCACGAAAATTAGTTTCCAAAATAGTCGGCGGCTTTCCTGTTAGCTTGAATTAGTTTTTCTGGGAATTCAGGGTTCAACGTATATAAATCAATTCCAACACGCATACAAAGTGGGCGGAGTTTAGCTAGAAATGGACACCTCCCTGGCTGGCTGGCTGGCTAGCGGCTGACTGGCTGACTGGCTGGCTGGCTGGCTGGCTGGCTGGCTGGCTGGCTGGCTGCTGGCTGGCTGGCTGGTTGGCTGGCTGGCTGGCTGGCTGGCTGGCTGGTTGGCTGGCTGGCTGGCTGACTAGCTGGCTGGCTGGCTGGCTGACTGGCTGGCTGGCTGGCTGGCTGACTGACTGACTGACTGACTGACTGACTGACTGACTGACTGAATGACTGACTGACTGACTGACTGACTGACTGACTGACTGACTGACTGACTGACTGACTGACTGACTGACTGACTGACTGACTGACTGACTGACTGACTGACTGACTGACTGACTGACTGACTGACTGACTGGCAGGCTGGATGGATGGATGGATGGATGGATGGATGGTTGGCTGATGCTGACAGGCTGACTGGCTGGTTCGCTGTCTGTCTGTCTGTCTGTCTGTCTGGCTGGCTGGCTGGCTGGCTAGCTGGCTGGCTGGCTGACTGGCTGGCTGGCGGGCGGGAGTGCGGGCGGGCGGATGGGCTGGCTGGCTGGCTGGTTGGCTGGCTGGCTGTCTCGACTGACTGACTGACTGACTGACTGACTGACTGACTGACTGACGGACGGACGGACGGACGGGTCATGGCGGTTTATTGAGCTAAGAATCACAGCTATAATCACGCATAACACGTTAATGCCGTCTCGCCTTTCAAATATTACAGGGAACAAAATCGCTCTCAAATGGATTCCAGGCCAATGTATTATTAATTGGAAATAATCCTGCTGATGCATTGGCAAACCGAGTAGAAAACAGTAACAATAAGGCTCTCGCTGGCTTGAGCTACGAAGAAGCCCAAACTCGCATCGATAGACAGAGCCCTTTATCCTCAAAACAATTGCCCAGATCAGATGATTTCTACTACAAAGAGAGAAACTCGATAGAGGGATCCATTTCTAGCTCTACCCCGCCCATTTCTAACTAAGCTCCGCCCCTCGCTTTGCGCGTCTTCGGATCGATTTATATATACTCTTAAATTGCCCAAATCACAATTGTAGGGTAACTACACTGGTAAACTGTAAAAATAAGCGTCAAACACCTCCCAGTTAAATTAGTTTCAAAATATTCAACAGTATATTTATTAAAGTGTACCTCCATCAACGACATGCAATGAACCTTTCATGTTTTACCTATCCCCCCCACCCCATCTCTAGCTAGTCTCCACCCACACGTTGCTTGTGTTGGGATCGATCGATCTCTGAACTCCCCGACTATCAATTTCGAGAAAACTGTACAGGTAGTCTATTGAATATTTTGGAACGTATTTGACTGGACTGCCTATGGCAACAATTGCGTCCAGTCAAATTAGTTCAAAAACATTCAACAGCATGTTTGTTAAATAGTATAGACATACATTTCGTACAACGTATCGGACTATTAAGAGTTAAAGATGGGCAAAATAGAATCATTTATGACGTAATGATTATGACGTAATCCTACAAGACTCTTAGCTGATAATTACGTCATATGACGTCAGATGATAGATGGATACCATTGACAGGTGAATTCGTACACTTCATAACGGACTTTTCAAATCTTCATGACAGAGTTAGCGTAATAATAATTGTGACGTCAGCTCACCAGTGACGCAATTGATTACGATGTCACTTGAGAGAGATCGGCGTCTTGTAAATGCGGATCAGAGTATCAATTTCACACTGCGAACCGACCAAACCAGGTTAAAACCATCATTCTGTACACAATGAATGAACCCACTTGTAACGATGCCCCCCCCCCCCCATCTCCAGCTAAGCTCAGCCCACGCTTTGTCTGTGTTGTGATCGATCTAACCCTGAACTCCCTGAATCTCAATTTCCAGAAAACTATGCTGGCAACCTGTTGACTATTTTGAAACTAATTTCACTGGGTGG
>CM067361.1:13223881-13343881 GCA_034401795.1 Chaetoderma sp. LZ-2023a | reverse complement strand
TCCAGTCAGTCGGTGCTATGTCACAACCTGGCCATTGTTGCACCTGGTGATAAACAGGCAAGGAATTCTCATTTGCTGCTTCAGATGTTGGGAGAAAAGAGAGGAGCATAAGTTTAATGCGAATCGAACACTTTGCAACTGATTACATAAGGCGGTGATAAATGTGCTTGCTCAGCATGATGGCGTCCTCCAAACCCCCATAAAGTGTAGGTAGGAACTATTCTCCAGCAGAGGTGATGGAACGCTCTGTAGGTGAGTGGTCATTGTAGACTGCAACGCCTTTTCTTAGATCTGGCGGCTTAACTGATAGGGTGACTGCTTTTTACCCCAGCCCCTGTCTGTAAATTGTGTCGGTGGTGTCACAACCTGTTATCGCGTGCAGAAAGCACAGCCTTAATTAGAGTCTCATCGATTAACTATGCTGAACATGTCTGATACCATACAATTTTGGGTGTGTATGTCTTCCACTGCCAGTTTTCAAGACGTAATGGTGTTTGTCTGGCTGAGAAAGTTGTGTCAGCAAACTGATGAAATAGCTATCTATGCCTACAACGACAACGTTTTTATCATGTTACAGTTCTATTGCAGTGAGCACCATCGTCATATCATCATGTGCATTTTCCCTTTTTAATAGTATCCCAGCTGGTTCCCTCTGCACCCTCGAACGCTCAATGAACCTGGACATGTCCCCCTTGTCAAAAATTGATCTTGTAGAATGGCGATATACTTGGCATTAGGGAACAATATTTGTACTAAGAGTTTCGGAACAACAGATATGTCCCTTTCAAATGCAGGATCTGCAGAGCTGTGCTCTTCTATTGTGTATGCCATTGAACGAACATCTCCTCTGCTTATTAGAGGAGCCTTCTTAGCGATTCGTTGGCGCTCCTGCTTCGAATCCATTGATTTCTGTGCGTACCATGAACAACTTAAAATCGTATACCCGACTTCCTGGAAACACACAGACACACACACGCTCGCACGCACGCACGCACGCACGCACCACCACCACCACCCCAGCCCCCGCCTACAACCCCCTACACTGCAGACTTGTAATGATGACATCGGCACCAATTAAAGTGGTCTAAGAATTGTTGCCTCAGTGTTTTCTTTGAACAAATACTTGTAGAATTTGGAAGATACCCTCCAAGCTTCTGAAGCACCTCTTACAGACAACATTTCCAATGGACTTTCCAGTTTTAGTTATGCCCCGCCCATCTCTATCCAAGCTACACCAATGCCTCGCTCATGTTGGGATCGATCGATCTCTGAACTTCCTGACTATCAGTTTCCAGAGAACTATACAGGTAAGATGTTGAATTTTTTTAAACTTATTTTACTGGGTGGTGTTGCTGCCTATGATAGCAAAAGCGCCTGTCAAATTAGTTTCAAAATATTCAACAGCATGTTTCTTAAATAGCACAAAACATACAATTCGTACAGCGTGTTGTCGATTAAGCGTTAGAGTTGGGCGTAATCGAATCATTCATGACGTCATGATTATGACATCAGCAAACACGTAGCGTATTTTATTATGACGTCATATGATTGAGTGAGGAGATGAATTCAAGAATTATTATTTGCTACAGATGTCCAAAGAGTACAGTAATTTCAGCATCTTTCCGACGACCACGTTTACTACCGGATGATCTTCTAACAGCTGTTGTGATATTTACACGCAGAGGCGACCAAATCAATACCGGGGTATACTCGGGCATAAACAATCTGTCACCACTCATCATTGCGATCCGTAATTCCGCATCCAGAATTGGCTGCTTACAGTCTATTCTTCTCACTTCAAACACACCGCGTCTGCCCAGAGGTCGCCTTATCGCATTCATCACCAATAAACACGCAATGCAGCATAAAAGCAAATGGCGGTAGTGATGATCTGAATTTTGACTTTTTCGGACAAGTGTGTATCGCAGATACGAGGCTAGAATCTCAAGTATACGTTTTTCTACAGGCGACATACACGCAAACAGATGTTAGTCCTACCATCTTTCCTGATATTTCATCTTTTCGCTGTATAGTATTGTTAATAATTATCCTATCTAGATACCTATGTAAAAAATGTGTGCCTCATTTCTGACAGCTTATCCTCATACAACAAACAACAAACACACTTCATCATCACCCCCTACTTGCGCTATCACTGCTGTATAAACACCTCCACCAGTTCAAACAACGCAACTACGTTTATATATGTATTTGGTTTCAATAGATTTGCTAAAAGCAAACTGCGTTTTCATTTTAGGTAATTTGATAATTTTAAAATTTACCCCCGCCTGTGCATTATCATATTTAATCGACTATTAATGTATGAAATTGAAATGAAATTGAAATGGTTACTCGTCCGGGCAGTTGTCGAGATAATGTCTTACTGTTAAAAATTCTTATTTTCTGAAAATAATTGAGAATTGGCAGGAGTCGGGAAGCTTCACAGAGGCATGCCGTCATTTCCCGGTATAGCGGTCGTTAGCTCACAACGGACCTTTCCGGTTTTAGTTATGCCCCGCCCATCTCTAGCTAAGCTCCACCCACACATTCCTCGTGTTGGGATCGATCGATCCCTGAATACCGTAACTATCAATTTCCAAAAAATATATAGGTAAGCTGTTGAATATTTTGAAACTAATTTGACTGGGTGCTGTTGCTGCATAAGGCATCAGCAGCGCCCAGTCAACTTAGTTTCAAAATAGTCAACAGAATCTTTATTAAATAGCAAAGAATTACAAAACATACAATTCATACAACGTGTCGGACGTTGAGATTTGATGACGCTCTATATGGAACCCTTTGTGGCGTAATGATTGTGAGGTTATCATACACGCGCTGAGCTGATTATGATGTCATACGAGGTGAATTGACACACGGGAACATTTAGTATATTATTCCTGAGAGTCAGGCAGGTATCTCCCATGTTTCATGTCTCCCCTAATTTCCTCATTCAAAATTCCCGAATGCACTGGACTATATCGTAATTTTACCAAATAATAAGTGTCAGACCGTTGCATATCTAAGGGAGGAATCCGGATTTGGCTATGCCCCGTCCACCTCAAGGCAATCCCCACCCACGCTTTGTCCTGGTTCCGATCGATCGATCCCTGCACTTTCTGAATCTCAATTTCCAAGAAAATTATACAGGCATGCTGTTTAATATTTTGAATTTAATTTAACTGGACGTTGTGGCTGTTTACAGCAGAAACATCGCCCAGTCAAATGAGTTACAAAATATTTACCAGAATGTTTAGTAAATAGTAAAGGTATACAATTCGTACACCAACCCTTGGCCCGTCATCAAGTAACCTCTTGTGACTAACTTAGCTACCTTGTTCAACATACATGTCACGTAGTTCAGTATGACGCCATATGATTGGGTGGATAAACTGGATTAATTAATTATGATGTATTTGTCGCAGGACTTTGCTGGTAGCGGTGTGCTCCACTCGTGTGGCGGGATGACTGCATTCGTAGGCGCCCTTCTCCTCGGGCCCAGACTCGGACGCTTCGATGAAAATGGAAAACCACAAGACATAAAGGGCCATTCTGTACCAGTGAGTCACATTGTTCATGCATTGTTTAATTGACGGATCCATCCACGCGCATTTCTAGTTAAGCCCGCCCCCACGCACACGTTTAACTAATCGATTGACGTGTGTTGAAAAACTAAGGGTTGGCGTAGTTCAAGCAAATCTGGTTTGTTAGTTACCCATTTGATTCATGATTGCGGGGCAATGATTACTGTAGACTCCGACCACATACCCGTGTATACGTATGGTGGGGGCGAGTGTTGCGCAGCATGGCAACTTTGGCGCAATTCAGCAATATCTGATATGTGGCGATGTGTGCATTAGTCCGCGCGGCCTAGTGCGTGTGGGAGGTGGGGTGGGGTGAAGGTGGGGGTGGGGTGTGTGTTCAGAACGTCATATTGGTGAATGCGCGGGGTTTTGAGACTGCATGATGCTCTATGTATTACACTCAAAGACATACAATTCGTGCACTTAACATACCTTACATGATACATAACGTCAGCTAGCTAATGACGTAATAGATTGTGACGTCAGATACTTGACGGACAGATCGGATCGCTCCATTAGATCCCACCGTTATGTTAGCACTAGTAACTCATGACTTTGATTTTAAGGTAGTCGATTGTGAAGATAAGCTGCATTCATCAATAATAACCAGCCCAGTCAAATTAACCCTTTTATGACGAATCCGGCCAAAACCGGCCTATGGAATGGTCTTGGGGAATGATCATTTGCAGCCCTAGAGAAGATTCCTTTTGAAAACCGAAGACAAGAATGATTGGCTCGGTAGCCGAACCAGTTATTACAGTGGTAAATTTCGAAAAAAATATTTTTCTCTTGACCTGCAAATGAACATTCAATAAGCGGAGATTTGAATGTTCTTGTCAAAATTTGCTATTCAAAGGTTACTGTCTATCTGTTCGATGTACCAGATGCCAACTCTTACAGTATTTGTCCTGTATGGCGTGCATGCAGAATGAAAGGATGTTGTTTGGTACGGTTGACATGTGAAGAACTTACAAAAAATAATTCTGAGAAGCATTGACCCGCTCACGAGCATCTACACGCAATGTGAATTAGGAATGCATTTCAGTTAAGCCCTAGTCACTCCATAGCTTTAACGATAGCGAGAAAAGATGGCGGTCATCGTTTTAATATCGTTACCATAAAATCATAATCAGAAAACGCAGATAACGATGACTATCTCTTGAGAAATCGACATCGTATGAATTATTTCAACAGCTATTTTGTCGCGCGATACCGATAACGAGTTCGATCCAGATTGATACATCTTGCGAAAATAATCCTAATCTCCTACCAATCGCATTCTTTTACATTGATCTCAATGTAAAATAATGCGATTGGTATGAGATCACGACTTTTTCGCGAGATATATCGTTCTGTATCGAACTCGTTATCGGTATAAGTTATCGTTATGACGTTATTGTTTATCATTATCGTTATGGCCATGGTGTGAACATGGACTTAGACTGGTTTGAGAATACTGAAAATAATAATATCATATCAATGGAGGAATCCAGTTTTAGCTATGCCCCGCCCATCTCTAGCTAAGCTCCACCCACCCGTTCACCGTATTATTGGGATCGATGGATCGCTGAACTCCCTGATTATCAATTTTCAGAAAACTATACAGGTAAGCTGTTGAATATTTTGAAAGTAATTTAATAATGGCAGCAACAGCGTCCAGTCAAATTAGTTTCAAAATTCACCAACATGTTTATTAAAGAGTAAAGACATACAAGTTGTACAACAACGCTTAGTTCGTCATCAATAAAGCGTTCGTGACGAACTTATCTACGCCATTCATGACGTTATTATTTATGTCATCATCATATACGTCACATAGTTGATTATGACGTCATATGCTTGCTTGATAAACTAGAATCCTCCATTCCCGTATCTTCTACTTTCAGTTAGCTGCTCTTGGTGGTTTCATCTTAATTTTCGGCTTCTTCGCGTTTAATGGTGGGTGTCAGGGACAAATATCCCAGGCCGGTGATGCCGCGATCGTGTCAAAGGCAATCAGTAACACCGTACTGGCGGGTAGTGGAGGAGGTGTTATCACTCTTATTGTCTATTTCTTCGGAAACCGAAAGTGGAGTTTGTTGACCTGCCTAAATGGATGTCTGGCTGGAATGGTAAGGGATTTGATAAAATGTACTGCCACATCGACACGTTTGAATTTCTTTGATAAATTATTCTTTTTATATTAATCGACTTCTACTAAGAAATAATGTAACATGGCAATGCGTGTGTGTTCGTGTGCGCGTGTGATCATGCGTGCATACGTGTGTGCACGAGCGAGCGCGTGCGTTAGTGTGTGCTGGAGTGAGTGCCGGCGATTCTACTCTAGCTAGTTGAAAGTGACTGGCTCGTGGCTTAAGACATTTCTGCTAATAGAGCGATCCCCCTACAGGGTTAGGGTTAGGGCTATGGTTAGGGCTAGGGTTAGGGTTAGGGTTAGGGTTAGGGCTTAGGGGTTAGGGTTTGGGCTAGGGTTAGGGCTAGGGTTAGGGTTAGGGTTAGGGTTATGGTTAGCACTAGGGCTAGGGCTAGGCCTAGGCCTAAGGTTAGGGCTAGGCTAGGGTTGGGATCAGGGTTAGGATCAGGGTTAGGGCTAGGGCTAGGGCTATGGTTAGGGTTAGGGTTAGGGTTAGGGTTAGGGTTAGGGTTAGGGTTAGGGTTAGGGTTAGGGTTAGGGCTAGGGTTAGGGTTAGAGGTAGGGCTAGGGCTAGGGCTAGGACTAGGGCTAGGATTAGGAATAGGGCAAGGGTTAGGACTAAGTTTTAACCCTAACTATAACCCTAATCCGATCCTTAGTTTCTTTAGTGCAATATTGACTGAGTATATGACACCTTCACGTCTCTCTCTCTCGTGCCCAAGTACCAACTTAGTCGTGAAACATACTTATTTGGGAAATTAGCGTGATCAATGTGTGCAAGCTGACAAACGCATTCAAACGCCACTCTGATTATGCCTAACCTTCTACTTCGACGAAAGTACATTAAACATCCCCAGTAAGTACAATCTCCCTACCTCAGGACTTTACAATCACAATATGGAATGGACCTTTCCAGTTTTACCTATGCCCCGCCCATCTCTATCTAAGTTCCACCCACACCTTGCTCGTGTTGGCATCGATCGATCTCTGAATTTCCAGACTATCAATTTCCAGAAAACTTTACGTGTAAGCGGTTGAATATTTTGAAACTAATCTGACTGGGTGCTGTTGCTGCCTATGGCAATGAAGATCCGTTCCAGATCGACTCTATCTATGCAGACCTAAGTTCTACCATCGCCATTCCAGTCACGTGGCAATTGTTTGTGTTTTCCGACCTTACCTACAAGCTTGGGTACATGACTCAACATATACATGGTGGCATATAACATCGGCGAACGTAATGGCAATGTAGATGCACCGGCCTCGTGCATCAGTGCTCACAGCCTCCTTGCAACACACATTGCCTTCGAATGCCCATGCCGTCGCAGAACAATATGGACAGGATACATCAGGATCGCGTAGAACAGAAACAACCGCAGTCTTCAACCAAATTGTCTGTGCTGTGTAGAATCAGTACAAAGCCACTAACTACTTCAGGAATCGCGTTCATATGGAGGCACATACATAAACTCGAGCCACAAGCCATTGGTCACTAGGCTTCAAACGAAGCAGATGTGGCTGCATACTTCATAGGCGCCATGGCAGTTAACGTAGAAAAGACACATTTGATCTAGAGAGGCTCGGAAACAACAGCTCCCCCCCACCCAACTGTGATGTAAGAGCGTCCTCGAGGAACAGGTTGACTTAAGCTCAAATCCAATCGAGGCTTTACCAATAGTAATCAATTGCGTTGAAACATTAGTTGGTTTACACCGACAGTTGTGGAATATTAGTGAATGCTCACATACTCCACTGTGTTAAAGTTTGAGACAAAATCGGACCAGCAGTTTCCAAGATATGCACATATCCGCGAATTTGATCCGTTCCTGGTACAGCAGCTTTTATCCAGATCACGCCCAGCGTCTAGCAATCCTCTTGGACAAGAAGGTATTTGTGGTGTTAAGATCTATTACATATTTGATCAGTAGTTTTTACGATACATCTCAGGACATATAGCCAAAGAGAGAGAGAGGCAGAGAGAGAGAGAGAGAGAGAGAGAGAGAGGGAGGGAGGGAGGGAGGGAGGGAGGGAGGGAGGGAGGGAGAGAGAGAGTGAGAGGGAGAGAGAGCGAGAGAGAGAGAGAGAGAGAAGAAAGAGAGAGAGAGAGATATGGGGGAGGAGGGAGAGCGAGAGAGAAAGAGGGTGAGAGAGAGGGGGGGGGGGGGGAGAGGACAGGGTGAGGGAGGGAATGAGAGAGGAATGGAGCGAGGGAGACAACCGCACACACGCACCCGCTAGCAATGCCGTCTTCACCATATAGGGAGAGCGTAACTAAAATACCGTCCGTATTTACAAGGAGTGTGGTTCCATGGCAATTTGCTAAGTTGATGGATACATAACGGCATAACAGGTGCAATGATAATGCGGACGGGCTCAACGCTTCGTACCCAAATCGCTGGATCTCGCTACACCATGAACCTGTATCCGTGTGAATGTCAGTCTATGTGTCTATCTGCGCAATGTGTAATGCGTGCATGATGTTGAGCATGTCTTAGAGTGACCCATTTCTAGCCAAGCTCCGCCAATTTTTCGCACGTGCTGGAATCCATTCGAAACATCAAAACCGGAATCCGGAGCATCATTCACCAATTAATATATGTGCATAACGTAGGTGTCAGTGTGCGCCGGATGTGACGTTGTACACAGCTGGTCTGCATTCGTTATCGGGATAAATGGAGGACTGATGAACATGTTTATGTCATGGCTAGTACTATCTCTCAAAGTGGACGATCCGCTTGATGCAACGGCAGGTATGTATATATGATGAGTCAGCCTGCCTCTTACTCACTCACTCACTCACTCACTCACTCACTCACTCACTCACTCACTCACTCACTCACTCACTCACTCACTCACTCACTCACTCACTCACTCACTCACTCACTCACCCACCCACCCACCCCCCTCCCCCCACCCCCCACCCACCCACCCACCCACCTACCCACCCACCCACTCACTCACTCACTCACTCACTCACTCACCCACCCACCCACCCACCCACCCACCAACCCACCCACCCAGCCACCCATACACCACCCTCCCACAGACCCATACACACTGTCAGCATGCCGGCGTGCATTCGTTCGTTCGTTTGTGAGCGAGTACACGCGTGCATGCTGGCGTAGAGAGACACCTTACTGTCATGTCTTCACTACTTAGCACTAGCAAATTGTGTTTATCCTCAGTTAAGAGAGGTAACTCAATGCAAGTGAAGATAAGCGTGTATCGCATTAGTCATCTGTACCTCTCGTTCCAGTTTCATGTGTTTGCCAACGTCCCGTTTCCCTTATCATTTACCAGGTTCACGGTCATTTAGCGAGGCGGGGCCTCAGTAACTCATCAGTATGCACAATGTAGTCCTATCTTATATTTATTACAGTACACTTGGGCGGAGGGATTGTCGGAGTGATTGCCATGCCTATATTTGATGCCAAAAATGGACTCGTACACAACGCAAATTGGAAAACCGCATTAGTAAGTCTGTCGAAACCGCTGTGTTAATCAGATACTAGAGGGGTCCGATCTGGCCCTCAAGTGTATCAATTTAACCATTTACGTCACTGATGAGCTGAAGTCACAATCGTTCTTACGTTTAGCTTCGTCATGAGAATTGGAAAGCCCAGCATGAAGTCGAAGAGTTGTTTGATTTTGATGGATTTACACTTATTTTGAATATTTTGAAAAATAAGTTGATTGGAACTACAACATCTCCCAGTCAAATTAATTTTAAAATATTCAACTCGTTCTATGTATTGTTGCCTTGGAATCAGAGAATTGATACCGCAACCGCATACACGTTAAATTACGCCGCCTCCATCAGCAACACCATCACTGACACCACTGACTCCGCGAGTGCTAACCGCAACAACAGTATCACTAGCAGGAAGACAAGCGTGAATAACAACAACAACAACAACAACAACAACAACAACAACAACAACAACAACAATAATAATAATAATAATAATAATAATAATAATAATAATAATAATAATAATAATAATAATAATAGTAATAATAATAAAACAACAACAACAACAACAACAACCACAACCACAACAACAACAACAACAACAACAACAACAACAACAATAACAACAACAACAACAACAACAAACACAACAACAACAACGTATCAAACACTTGTCAGCCGTTAACACAACGTTCACCAACGCATATAACCTCGACGCCATCATAACCACCGTCATCACCAATACCAAAAGCATATCATGTAGACAATGTTAACGTCAATACGGTTGAGAACAAAGAAGACAAACATGTCGACATGTATGTTATGAAAATGTGGATGTGCAGAGCCTGTCTAACGGGGATGCAGCAAGGATAATGGGGCCCCTAAAATCAGAAACAATTATCGCATTCACCCATTTGGAGCTTTTAATCCCGGTATCGCACTTTTACAATAATTATGCTATGCATAAAACGTCAAATATTTTGAAAACAATTTAACTGAAAGCTTTAAAAACAATATTTTGGTAGTAGTAGTAGTAGTAGTAGTAGTAGTAGTAGTAGTAGCAGTAGTAGTAGTAGTAGTAGTAGTAGTAGTAGTAGTAGTAGTAGTAGTAGTAGTAGTAGTAGCAGTCGAAGTGAACGCACGCGTTTATTTAGCTCTGCAATTGCTGCCCGAATTTGCTAGTTTCTAGCGCGATTTTGTAGATAAATTTTATACATATATTTCGTATTAGTATTTCCTTTCAAACTTTATATTTAATTTGTAAATTCTTGTCTTGGTTGGAGCGCATTTTGTGTCTCCATTTTCTCAAGGCATTCCTCTTAGCTGGCGGTTTCCGCCATTTAATAGGGCTCCTCTTACTGTGGTCAATGCAATACATTTCTCGCTGCGCCAGTCTGCTATTTCTATAGTTCGTAGGCTAGCGCATTATATTTGGCAAGATCGCTTGAGTGAGTGGATTTAATTCCTTTGTCATTTGTAAGCACAAGCCTAGTTCTTTAACTATATAAATCCTTATAGTCAGTTGGCTGTCCCCGGTCAACTCGAACAGACTAACAAATATATGACTTGACTATTTAATCATATATTTGTTAGCATACTTTAATCGGCTAGGTGTTAGTGAACCACTTAGAAAGTGGTTCAAACTAACAAGTATACGACTGTACTCTCTATTCGTATACTTGTTGGTAGACGTCAGGGTTTCAAAAGGGGACACTATTTATTTAGTATTTAGCTCTTTCCCCGACGTCTTGGTGTTATATATTTGTATTATATATTGTAGTAGTATGGGGTACTGCTTTTTATAAAACACCATGGCCACCTCATATAAGCGTGCCCTGAGTCTTAAAATCACGACAAAGGCGTGGGGTGTTTCGGCAATTGAGGTGTATCATGGGTTGAAGGATGTAGTTGGGGCAGGGCCACGGGTCCTTCAAGGTCTTGTTAATGTTTCCAAATCTGTATGGAATGTCACCGTAGTTAATGAAAGTGTGAAGGAAAAGTTGCTTGACGAGGTCCTTGTCGTGAAGGGTGAGGTGTGTAATGTGGAGGAAATAGATTCTGATCGTCTATTAGTCAAGATGAAGGTTCCATTAGAGATCCCAGATGAACGGGTTATCATTGAATTGACCAAGTATGGCAAAGTGGACAAAGTAGAACACGAGACCTATCCATTTGATCGAACCTTAGAAAATGGCATCAGAAGAATTTGGTTTGAAAAGGTAGAACAACCTCTCCCAAGCAAGGTCACCATAGATTATCTTGCCATTATGGTACAGGGGGCAAATCAAGGAGTGTAGAATCTGCTTAAGCACAGAACATCTTGCAACAGATTGCCCTAACAAAAACAAATGTCTAGTTTGTGGATCATCTGATCATTTTAAGTGGCGATGCCCGCAGAACAAATATGTCAAAAAGGGTGCTGATAAAAGTGCAGAGCAAGTTGTCTCTAAAGAGAATGTCATAGAACCGGTAGCTTCTGAGATTGTAGCTGAAATCCATACTAATGGGAAGCACGTTGCTAAGGAAAATGTCATCGAACCAGTAGTTGCTGAGATTGTAGCTAAAGTCCATGTTAATGAGAAGCATGGGGAAAAAACTAAGAATCCAATCGCTGTAGTTGCAGGCGATGAAATAGAGGTTCTAGATGAGGGGCTAAGTCTTACTCCAGTAACAAGTCAATCCAAGTTTGATGAGAGAGAGGCTAGTTCCACACAAGTTGAAGATGATGATAAATACCCTCTGGAAGAGAGTTTTAATTTAGGACAAGTAAGATTCAGGTCGCAAGATACTGAAACTAACTTTGATTTTCCACTGAGTACACTCAATCTAGACGATTTAAATAATATAGAGAAAGTAATTGGTGTCTCGGATCGATTGAGTGGAACAAAGCGACAGAAAGATGGAGAGAGTTCTGAATCAGAAATAGAGGAAAGTGATATAGAAGACGATAATATGTCAGTCGCTGAATCTGATATATCCATTCAAACACAGAGTTCTAAATCACCTGATGAAATGGTCATGTACAGGTCAGAGGCAGGAGAGGTGTTAGTTCCATATGTGACGGCAAAGGGTGTTAAATATAGGCATCTGCGTCATGATTCAGATATATTAAAATATAAGCATTTGGAAAAAGTTGAGCTAAGTAATGCAGCGTTTGTGAGTAAAATAGGTAAATGGTCTAAGAGAGGGTCGAAAAAAACAAAATCTAGTTAGCTTAATAATGGCGGTTTTACACAGCATTTTATTACCTTTTATGCTAATTTGCACACTCAATTGTAGAGGCTTAAATAGTGACATAAAGCAACGTCACTTACTGGAGACTCTTAAAAATGAGCAGATTGACATTGCTTTGATACAGGAAACAAAAATTCAGAAGTCAGAATTATACGATAATTTAGAAAAGATTTCTGGATCCAGAATATTTTATTCGTTATCTCAAGATAATAGTGCAGGCGTAGCAATTGTTATACTCCCTCGATGTTCAGCCTATGTAAATATTATCTCTTCAGTATCAGGTGCAAATGGTCGCTGGGTGAGAGTCACGCTAGATATACAACAAACACGTATCACGTTGCTGTGTATATATGCACCTACATCTCATCAACTACGTCGTAATTTTTTTAAGGAGATGTCTAAAACAGCACTAGATAACATCACTGAAAACTTAGTAATGGGTGGTGACTTTAATTGTGTCTTAGACAAAGAAAATGACAGGAATGCAACTTCAACTTATACTGATACATCACATAGACTCTTAAAAGAAATATGTGATAATGAAAATTTAGTGGACACCTATAGAATATCAAAACCTCATGGTAAA
The DNA here is from genome assembly GCA_034401795.1 of Chaetoderma sp. LZ-2023a. Lineage (NCBI taxonomy): Eukaryota > Metazoa > Mollusca > Caudofoveata > Chaetodermatida > Chaetodermatidae > Chaetoderma > Chaetoderma sp. LZ-2023a. The sequence goes on along the minus strand of CM067361.1, from coordinate 13,330,874 downwards.
GATCTTACATGTTTTTCGGTAGATGGTAAAGTTGGTTCAAGGATCGAGAGAATTTATGTGAATAGTTTGTTAACAGGGTACTGGAGAGATGTTAATATTAAGCCAGTTGCATTCTCCGATCATAACATGGTTTGTGTAACCTTTGCCAATGCTGACTGGGTAACAAAAGGGGTCGGGTTTTGGAAATTAAACACAACACTGTTGGGAGAAGAATTTTATAAGAATAATATAGAGAGTTGTTGGCAACATTGGATTAATAGGAAAGCATCATATAAGAGCACATTGCAATGGTGGGAGGATGTTAAACTGGATTTAAAGTATGTTTCCCGAAAGTATGCTATTAGAAAAGCACAGGAAATACGCAAACGCAAGAAAACACTTCATCGATCACTGATGAAAATTAATGCTAAAGTAAATAATGGTGAAGAGAATTATTATGAATTACTGGTTAAAATTAAAAGTAAAATAAGAGATATAGAACAATATGAGTTTGAGGGTGCAAAAATTAGAGCAAGAGCCCAGATGAATGCAGAAGGGGAAAAGCCAACCCGATATTTTTGCGCATTAGAAAAAGCACGGGCAATAGATAAGGTGATGTGCTCATTAAACATGCCGGATGGTTCAACCGTCTTTACCAACAATGAAATGAGTACTATTGTATGCAATTACTATGAGTCATTGTACAAGTCAGGGGGAATTGATGAAGATGCAAAATTGGATTTGTTAGCAAATATAGACAAAAAGGTGTCAGACACAGGCAGTGAATTTTGTGATCAACCCTTAACACTAGAAGATTTAACTAAATCCCTTAAAGGTATGAAACTAGAAAAATCACCGGGGTGTGATGGCCTTCCAGTTGAATTTTACCAAACGTTTTGGCACCTTGTAGGTCCAATAATGGAAGAATTAGGCACTGAAATTTTTTAGAAAGGCCATTTACCACCAACTATGGCTAGGGCATACGTAAGGCTAATATATAAAGGAAATGACAGACGTCTAATTCAGAACTACAGACCAATTTCTCTACTATGTGTAGACTACAAAATAATATCCAGAGCACTAACATTGAAACTAGGTAGTGTTTTAGGAGAAATCATTGGAACAGAGCAGACATGTGCTGTACCCAGGAGGACAATTCTAACCAATACCCATGGTAATAAGAGACCTTATACAATTGGTTGAGAAGGATAGCATCCCTTCAGCTGTGATTGCCTTGGACAATGAAAAGGCATTTGACCGTGTGGAATGGGATTTTCTTTTTAATTCTTTGCAATCGTTTGGGTTAGGCTCAAACTTTATTAAATGGGTAAAGATTTTATATACGGATATCAAGAGTAGCTATTTAGTGAACAATCAATTATCCAGAGAAATTGTCTTAGAACGTGGGGTTAGACAGGGGTGTTCCCTATCGCCATTATTATTTGTTATTGTGATGGAATCACTTGGCATAGCATTGAGGCAAAATAATAACTTTCAAGGCATATGTATTCGTGGCATAGAAAGACCACTTAAGCTGTCACAATATGCTGATGACACAACTGTGTTTACCAGTTCAAACAATGATTTTGCAATTTTAAACCACGTACTAGAAAAGTTCCAAAATGCATCTGGTTTGAAAATCAATAAAGGAAAATCCAAAGGATTATTTCTGGGGCCATGGAAAGAGCGGAATGACCAGCCACTTGAAATCAATTGGTCTAATGATACCATTAAGATTTTAGGCATCTATTTTGGCAGGAAACCGAATACAATACAAAATTGGAATGAACGAGTATCTAAGCTTAAGAGAATATTAGCAAATTGGAAGCGTCGTCGTCTTTCAATCTTTGGTAGAGTGTTTGTTGTCAACAACTTGGCATTATCTGGGCTATGGTATACAGCATCTGTTGTACACATGCCAAAACATGTAGAAAAGGAGGTTAATGAGTTGATATTGTCATTCATATGGGAAGAAAAGAATCATTTAGTTTCCCATCGTGTTCTCAATAATGCTAAGTTAGAAGGAGGACTTGATTTAATTGATATTAAAGTGAAATGTGTTTCTTTAAGGTTAAAATTTTTGGATGATCTTATTACATCAGATGAGACGTGGGCATGTGTTTCACGAGCTCTCATGGAGAGAATTGTAGAACCATTTCTGGCGGAGCATGTTTTTACCTCAAAGAAGCCACCTCCGAATAGCCAAATGATACCAGATGTGTTTAAAGATCAAGTTAAGGAGTTAGAAATATTTGACAGATACATGCCTCCACCTACGTGCTGGAAGGAAGTACTAGAACAGCAATTGTGGGGCAATAGTAATATATGTTATAACAATGCAGTACTTTATCTACCGTCCTTTGCAAAAATATGGCATTCAACATTTATCGGATATGATACACCCTCAAACACGTAGATGGATTTCAATGCAAGACGTAGCTAGAAAAACACATATGAGGCATATAGATGTCCAGCGGTTGCTAAATAAAATAAAACATGCTGTACCAATTGAATGGTTTCGTCTGCCAAATGTAAATAATAATAGTTTGACTCAACAACCTGCATTAGTTCTGGATGATGAGATGTTAAAATACAAGATGAGATCCAAGGAATGGTACCATATTATGAGACGAAAACAAGTAACACCTCCCATAGCAATTAGGAGATGGGATGACTCAAGCTATAAACCATCCAGTTGGAAAAATGTATGGAAAATCTTACATTCTCCATCCATACCAAATATGGCTCGTGATTTATTGTGGCGATTACTACATCGACGGCTATGGGTGGGACACTTGACATACAAGTGTAATATTACGACTTCTGATAGGTGTTACTTATGTCAAACAGACGAGGAAACAATCGAGCATTTATTTGCGGAATGTCCAATATCGTCACAATTTTGGGACTATATCAGCCAAATCTTGGCAAAATTTGGAGCGAAGCCCATTGTTCTAGACACGCATGTAGTCTTGTTTAGAGAGTTTGGATCAAGCGGTGTAAATATCATAAAGTCTGAAAGGACTATTTTAATAACAATACTAACCATAGGTGTTTGGGCCATTTGGAAACATTGGTGTGCACAGACGAAAAATCCATCTATGGGCAATCACAATAGAGCAATAAAGGCAATATTTCGTTCATTGCTGCTGAATCATATTCCTTGCGAATATTTTAGATTAAAGCAGCATGGTAAAGAAAAAGTATTCAAGGACATATGGTGCAAAACAAACATAGTTTCAATGGAGTTGGGAGCTGTAAAAATAAATGAGCCTGCACAAGCTTAAATCATTTAATTACTACAGCTGATTTATCTGTGTCTTTTAATTGATCTGTGTCATGTAATTCATTTTAGTCTGCACTTTGATATTGTTATGTTTAATAATTCATGTTAAGAAATAAACAGACTGGGGTAATTTAATAATCAATCGATAAAGTAATTTGCCATTGAATTATAAAATTGTCCCAGGTAATTTTAGGAATTTGCACAGAGTTTTATAGGGTTATTTGTTCCCGGGTAATTTACAAAACCTTACAACAAAGTAAATCAAAAATGGAAACAAGAGCGCCATCTATTTCCATCTATTTTTCTGTAATTTTCCTGCTGACTATATATGTTATGCTACCCGAATGCTACTACGCCCGCTGATCTTTAAGACTCAGCCCACTGGCGTCAATGATTGACTTATTTGATTGACGAGTCACTTTTCATTTGTTGAATAGTTGCACTCGCCACACGGGTCTACTACCACACATGGATTGAATGGTAATTTACAAAACCTTACAATAAAGTAAATTGAAAATTTAAACAAGAGGGCCATCAATTTTTCTGGAATTTTTCTGCCGACTATATGTATTATACTACCCAAATGCTACTACGCCTGCTGATCTTTAGAGAATCAGCCCACTGGCGTCAATGATTGACTTATTTGTCATAGATTGACGAGGCACTTTTCATTTGTTGGATAGTTGCACTCGCCACACGGGTCTACTACTACACCTCGGTTGAATAGTAATGCCTTTGTTAAGTTTTGTTTTGCTATCGGAGCTTTATCAGCATATTGTTTTGTATCTATACCTTTTAAGCCATATGTATTTATAGATTGTATTAATGCTCATTATTTATCATTGTTTTGGTGTAATATTAATCAAGATTACTAGTTCACCAGGTTTTTTTCTGGGGGTTTGCAAGCCTTTTTAAAGGAGTTCCTCCGTGAAGTTTGTCCGACTGCGTCAGCGTCGGTTTTTCAAAAAAAAAAAAAAAAAAAAAGTAGTAGTAGTAGTAGTAGTAGTAGTAGTACTAGTAGTAGTAGTAGTAGTAGTAGTAGTAGTAGTAGTAGATTTGGTAGTAGTAGTAGTAGCAGCAGCAGCAGCAGCAGCAGCAGTAGTAGTAGTAGTAGTAGTAGTAGTAGTAGTAGTAGTAGTAGCAGTAGTAGTGGTGGTAGTAGTAGTAGTAGTAGTAGTAGTAGTAGTAGTAGTAGTAGTAGTAGTAGTAGTAGTAGTAGTAGTAGTAGTAGTAGTAGTAGTAGTAGTAGTAGTAGTAGTAGTAGTAGTAGTAGTAGTAGTAGTAGTAGAGGTAGTTTTAGTAGTAGTAGTAGCAGCAGCAGCAGCAGCAGCAGCAGCAGCAGCAGCAGCAGCAGCAGCAGCAGCAGCAGCAGCAGCAGTAGTAGTAGTAGTAGTAGTAGTAGTAGTAGTAGTAGTAGTGGTAGTAGTAGTAGTAGTAGTAGTAGTAGTAGTAGTAGTAGTAGTAGTAGTAGTAGTAGTAGTAGTAGTAGTAGTAGTAGTAGTAGTAGTAGTAGTAGTAGTAGTAGTAGTAGTAGTAGTGTAATAAATAGGCCTCATCTGGCTCTACGTATGTGTCTCGTCTTTCTCTACCTTATAGATGCTAGGTTGGAACCTGGGTGGACTGTTTGCAGTAGCGCTCTGGACCCTAGTTTTGGCTCTCCTAATCTTCGGCGGATTGAAGGCATGTGGTTGGCTCAGAGTAAGCCCGGCGACAGAAATAAATGGTACTTAATTAGACCTATAGGCAGTAATGAAGCTTGTGTTTAGTATCTCGTGTTCAGCCAGACAAGGCAGTAAACATGCTTATTATCCTGAAGAGACAATGGAGCATTCGTGTCACTGCATTGGTCAGGCATTACAATAGACCTTTCCAAGTTTATCCATCGATCATTTGATGCCATATGACATCATATGTAACTAAGTGACGTGTATGATGATGTCATAATTATGACGTCATGACTGCTTCCAAATACGCCGTCTGTAACGCTTAATAGGCAGCAACAGCACCGCAGCAACAGCACCCAGTCAAATTAGTTTCAAAATCTTTAACAGCTTACCGATATAGTTTTCTGGAAATTGATAGTCTGGGTGTTCATAGATCGATCGATCCCAACACGAGCGAGGTGTGGGTGGAGGTTAGCTACAGAGGGGCGGGGCATAGTTAAAACTAGAAAGGTATATTGCCAACAAGAACAATCTGAGATTGCAGACACTCTCCCTCCAGTTTTTCTCACATTGGAAAACATTATCAGATTTTCTGGATTCTTTCGGATTTTCCAGAATTTTAACACGCCCAGACGTGTGACATCCTAAAGTGCATTAACAGATTTTTTTTATGTCTTAATGTGAGCCAAATCTGAACAGCCGTTTACGAGATATTCATAGATTCAGAATTCCGGAATCGGGTTCTTTTATAGGGATTACGGATAAAGTCTGGAAATACTCTTGGATAGCATTGTGTGAAAATTTGAGCCAAATCTGCGCAGTAGTACTTGACAGACCAACAGTCGGTCGGTCGGTCGGTAGGTCGGTCGGTCGGTCGGTCGGTCGGTCGGTCGGTCGGTCGGTCGGTCGGTCGGTCGGTCGGTCGGTCGGTCGGTCGGTCGTTCGTTCGTTCGTTCGTTCGGTCGGTCGGTCAGTCGGTCAGTCGGTCAGTCGGTCAGTCGGTCAGTCGGTCAGTCGGTCAGTCGGTCAGTCGGTCAGTCGGTAAGTCGGTTAGTCGGTCAGTAGGTTGGTCGGTTGGTCGGTCGGTCGGTCAGGCGGGCGGGTGCGCAGACTGACTGACAGACAGACCAACAGACCGACCAACTGGCCCACTGAAAAACAGGCAGGCAGGCAGGCAGGCAGGCAGGCAGGCAGGCAGGCAGGCAGGCAGGCAGGCAGGCAGGCAGGCAGGCAGGCAGGCAGGCAGGCAGGCAGGCAGGCAGGCAGGCAGGCAGGCAGGCAGGCAGGCAGGCAGGCAGGCAGGCAGGCAGGCAGGCAGGCAGGCAGGCAGGCAGGCAGGCAGGCAGGCAGGCAGGCAGGCAGGCAGGCAGGCAGGCAGGCAGGCAGGCAGGCAGGCAGGCAGGCAGGCAGGCAGGCAGGCAGGCAGGCAGGCAGGCAGGCAGGCAGACGAGCGGGCGGGCGGGCGGGCGGGCTGGCTGGCGGGCGGGCGGGCGGACGGACGGGCGGGCGGGCGGGCGGGCGGGCGGGCGGGCGGGCGGGCGGGCGGGCGGGCGGGCGGGCAGGCAGGCAGGCAGGCAGGCAGGCAGGCAGGCAGGCAGGCAGGCAGGCAGGCAGGCAGGCAGGCAGGCAGGCAGGCAGGCAGGCAGGCATGCAGGCAGACGAGCGGGCGGGCGGGCGGGCGGGCGGGCGCGCGGGCGGGCGGGCGGGCGGGCAGGCAGGCAGGCTGGCAGGCTGGCAGGCTGGCAGGATGGCAGGCTGGCAGGCAGGCTGGCAGGCAGGCCGGCAGGCAGGCAGACAGGCAGGCAGGCAGGCAAGAATACATGCAGGAAGGCACACAGGCAGGTAGGCATGCATGCAGGCATGCTGACAGGCTATACGAAGAGGGTGGTGGAAATCAAATGATTTTGACGTATGAGTCACTATAAAATTTGACATTTAGAAAATCAATGCAAATAGGTACATTGTATGTTTAATGTAAATTGCCAAGACTATAGAGTACAGCTCGTAATTATGTTGGTAAAGGGAGGAGATTGACGCACCTTTTCATTGGTCTTTCCAAGTCACGTGGTTACAAGTGGGTGTGACATAACTATATATATATATATGGTGTGCCCAAGGTTGGTGTGTTCTGATGTGTCTTCTTGAACAAACACGCGCACAAGAACACGTCCTCTTTGGGAACTCCATATATCGTCACTTGTAGCCATGGGGACTTGGAAGGCCCAATGGCTCTATCACTTCCATTTTTTGCGATTTTAATTGAAAAGACGTGTGAGAGTGTACGAATTGGTAAAATAGTCAAATCTTTGAACAGTCATTTCTAACCAAGCAATTCACCTTTCCAGATCATCCACCTATAATATGATGTCATATGACGTCATAATCAGTTAAGTAGCGTGTAGGATAACGCCATAATCATTACGCCATTAATGATTCTATGTGGCCCGTCATTAACTCGTAATTGCCGACACGTTGTGCAAATTGCATGTCTCTATTATTTAAAAAACATTCTGTTGAATATTTTGAAACAAATTTGACTGGACGCTGTTGCTGCCATAGACAGCAACACCGCCGAGTCAAATTAGCTCCAAAATAGTCGATAGCTTTCCTGCATAGCATGTTTATTAAAGAGTAGAGACATACTATTCTTAAAACGTGTCAGACTATTAAGAATTAAAGACGGATATACTGGAATCATTTATGACGTAATGATTATGACGTCGTCATGCACGCCGTTTAGCTGATGATGCCGTCATATAGCGGCACATTGATAGATAGATACTCTGGAAAGGTGAATTGACTGGTTGGAGAGATTGAGGTACATAAATTATAGATAATTGTTATTGCGTAGTGGTATCGGTGATAGTCTCACTCTCACCATTAATGGTGGCAATCAATTATTGTATCAGGTAAACAAAGGACCATTCCACTTTATCCGCCCATCATATACCGTCATAATCAAGTACGTGATGTGTGGAATGACATCATAATCAATCACGTCATTATGACGTCATGAATAAAGACGGACTATGCGTTGTTGTTCGAATTGTATGTCTTTACTATTTAATAAATATTCTGTTGAATATTTTGAAACTAATTTGACTGGGCGCTGTTGCAAAATATTCAACAGCTTACCTGTTTAGTTTTCAGGGAATTGATTGTTAGGGTATTCGGGGATACATCAACCCCAACAAGACCAAGTGAGGGTGGAGCTTAGTTAAAGATGGGCGGGGCATACCTTGAACTGGAAAGGTCTATTATCAGTCACTGGTGCATTAAGTATCACTCCTTTTAATCAAAGAAAATCTGTCTTGTGTGCCTATAGACATGGAATTCTTCTATACCAGCGGCATGTGACAAATCTTCTGATTAACACGCTTAAACATTTTACTCGGACGGTCAAACACGATAGATCATGGAATGGGTGCCTAAAGTAACACGCGTTAATGGACCTTTCCATGTTTAGCTACACCCCGCCCATCTCTAGCTAAGCTCCACCCACACCTCGCCCGTGTTCGGATCGATCGATCTCTGAACTCCCTGACTATCGATCTCAAGATAACTATACAGGTAAGCTGTTGAATATTTTGAAACTAATTTGACTGGGTGCTGTTGCTGCCTAAGGCAGCAACAGCACCCAGTCAAATTAGTTTCAAAATATTCAACTGCATGTTTCTTGAATAGCAAAGAATTACAAAGACATACAATTCATACAACGTGTCGGAGTAGTTGAGATTTGGTGACGGTCTAAACGGAACCCTTTGCGACGTAATGATTGTGACGTCATCATACACGCAATGAGATGATTGGGGCGTCATACGAGGTCAGATGATGGATGGATACTCTGGAAAGGCGAATTATTCAATAGGTGTATTAGTTGTGCTTTAACCATTCCTTACTCCTCTCAATTATTCCAATCAGAGAAAGGTAAATTGACTGTCTGACGCACTACGCATCAATATTTGCAGGTTTGAGTGCTGTATAGACATGCTTCAGGAGAGTAACTGATATATAGACGTATTGCACACTTTTAATGCTGTATAGATATTATTTCACTATCTGACTCTTTATACATGGACTTTGTACTGGGAGACTTTGTGTGTTAATACCGATTTATGTATTTTGAACGCAATATAAGACACGTTTTGTGACTATTTTGAGCATAATTGGAGTGGAAGAAATCGTTGCCTTGAACACCAATGGCTTTCAATAGTATTATTTTTTAAATATTCAACATTGCGTTTTATTTTTATTTGTGGACACATTTTTGGGTATTCCTGGGATATGACTAATTATTTTAAAAATACTATAATGTAATTATAAGTATGATACAACTGTTGTTCCTAGGCTTGGACATTCACAAACACGAGAATGCCTATCCCCAGGAGGCTTACGGTCATGGCTGGGAAGAGAAGACTGACAATTCTATCTATTCTATGACACTGCAGATAACAGGTACCGGAAACTCACCTTTGATCGTCGTCGTCGTCGCAGTCGTCGTCGTAGTCGTCGTCGTCGTCGCCGTCTTCGTCGTCATCGTGACCGTCGTCATCGTCGTCGTCGTCATCGTCGTTATTCTCAGCATTACAAGCATCACCACAATCAGCACCACCAACAGCTGCTCCTCCACTACTGCCAGCTACACCACCGCCACCACCAACACAACCACGGCTAACAAATATATCGCTGTATCAGTCTATCAGTTTAGTGTCAATCAATCCCTTGGTCTGCCTAACAGTTCATCCGTTTATCAGTCTAGTGATCTATTTGTCTAATGCTCTATTAGTCTAGTGGCCTATCGGACTAGCGATTTATTGGTCTATTAGGTTGTCGATTTGTATCGATCTATTAATATATATCTATCAGTCTAGCAACCTAATCTATCTATCTATCTATCTATCTATCTATCTATCTACCTATCTATATATCTATCTATCTATCTATCTATCTATCTATCTATCTATCTATCAATCTATCTATCTATCTATCTATCTATCTATCTATCTATCTATCTATCTATCTATCTATCTATCTATCTATCTATCTATCTATCTATCTATCTATCTATCTATCTATCTATCTATCTATCTATCTATCTATCTATCTATCTATCTATCTATCTATCTATCTATCTATCTAGCTAGCTAGCTAGTGCTAGCTAGATATCTATCTATCTATCTATCTATCTATCTATCTATCTATCTATCTATCTATCTATCTATCTATCTATCTATCTATCTATCTATCTATCTATCTATCTATCTATCTATCTATCTATCTATCTATCTATCTATCTATCTATATATATATCTATCTATCTATCTATCTATCTATCTATCTATCTATCTATCTATCTATCTATCTATCTATCTATCTATCTATCTATCTATCTATCGATTTATCAGATAACTTATCTGTCAATCTATTGATCTAACAGTATATTGCTTTTATTAGTATATCGATGCTCTATCAGTCTATCAGTCTATCAATCTGTCGATCTAACGATCAATCGATCTATCGATATATCGATCTGTCAATATATCGATCTCTCGATGTATCCGTCTATCGACCTCGCACTCTATCGATCTCTCTGTCTATTGGTCTAGTCATATATTCATCTGGCGATCTATCAGTCTATAGATATATCGATTTGTATCGATATGCTGATCTATCAATATATTAGACTAGGAGTCTAATGGTCTATCGATCTCTCAGTCTATCAGTCTATCAGTCTACGAATCGATCCGCTTATTGATCTATCGGTCGAGAGTTCCATTGATCTATCAATGTATGACTCTAGCGATCTATTGGTCTAATGCTCGATCAGTCCATCGACCTTTCAGCCTATCAAACCATCAGCATTTCATTATATCGATCTACTAGTTTATCGATCTGTCAGTCTATCTGTCTAATGGTATATTAGTCGATCGATAGTCTATTGAACTAAATTTCTATCCGTTTATCAATCTATTAGTCTAGTGGGCTTACAATCTAAGTGCCCATCGATCAATTGTGTCTATCGTTTCTTACTCGATCAGTCTACTCATGTATCAATCTATCTGTATCTCATTATTTCGATGTATCAGTATTTTGATCTATCGGTCTATCTATCTATTGGTTTATTTCATCTACTGGTCTATTGGTCTATTGGTCTATCGGTCTATATATCTATGAGACTATCCACCTATCTATCTATCAGTTTATCTGTCTGTCTATCACTCTATCCATCTATGCGTGTATTTGTCTATCTGTCATTCAGTCTACCGGTTCCTTGGTCTATAGAGCTATCAGTCTAGGGATCTATCAGTCTCCTGATCTATTGATCTATCGATATAGCCAGTCTATCAATCTATTGCTCTATCAATTTCTCATTCTGCATTCTCGTTGTTATTCTTATGATACCCACGCCGCCGAGAGCCGGTGCAACGTTTGCAGTTGGTGCTGTCTGTCTCTCTGTCTGCCTGTCTGTCCGCCGATCTTTCTATCCGTCTGCCCGTCCGTCTTGCCATCCGTCTTGTTATCCGCCCATCCATCCGTGGGTCGGTCAGTTTCCCGGTCAGTTGATCGGCTGGTCGCTCGGTCGGTCGGTCAGTCAGTAAGTCAGTTGGTTGGTATGCCTGCATGTCTGCCTGCCTGCCTGCCTGTCTGCCTACCTGCATGTATGTCTGCCGGTCTGGCTGGCTGCCTGTCTGTCTGTAAATCCGCGCTATATCTCCGCCATCCAAGAAAGTAGAATCACTAAATTTTGGCTAGGCAACCATAAGTTTGAGCTAAACGACGCAAATATTAAGGTCACGTTGCCACTTAGGGCATCATAAAATACCCATTTAGCCATAAATCGAGAACGCGAGTAGATAGATTCCACAAATGTGGCACAGTCATCAATAGTATAGTTAGCTAGAAGGTATATGAGTTTCAGGACAGAGCATCGCATATCGACGCCACCAGGTCACTAAGTGGATCACAAAATACACGTTTAGCCATACATCTGGAACGCACGTGGATATAATCACTAGTTAGGCACATCCATTCGTATTTTATATGGCTTGGTCAAATACGAGTTTTAGGTAAAAGACACAGATGCTACGGTCACAGGGTTACTAAGTGCCTCCCAAAATGCACATGTCTAGCCATAAATCGAGACCGCAATGGGTATAATGGTCAGATTTTGAACCTTCATTCATAATATAGGTGTTAGAAGTTTGCTAAATGACAGGATAAAGCATCAAATATATAGGGCACAGGCTCACAAAGGCCAGACTGGTATGCACAATTTTGGTTCTAGCCCTGGAATTCAAGAAGTCTGAATCACCAGATTTAGCATAAGCATTCATATTGCGACAGTGTATGAATGTGTTTAGTTTGAGCTAAACGGATCAACTAGCTAGGTCATGGGTACACTACGTGCATATTCAGGGCGAATCCCAAAGTCGTGAGTCAACATGCACGAATGTATATTTAGAACACGCCTTCATATTGCGACAGTTTATGATTGTTTTGAGTTTGAGATCAACGGGTCAACGAGCTAGGTCACGGGGTGGGTATCATTAAGTCTATTGTCAAGAGAGAAAGATAATGATGGGGGAAGAGAGAGAGAGAGAGAGAGAGAGAGAGAGAGAGAGAGAGAGAGAGAGAGAGAGAGGAGGGAGGGACGTAAATTCGTGAATCAGAATCTCCCACGAGTGAATTCTAGTTATTATTACATTCGTGTTAATCATATTTTCTCAGCTCCCGAAAACAAAAGTAGCGTGCGATATAGGCATAATGTACCAGCTGAACCAATATCACAGGAAAATGGCGTCGCATGTTTTAACTCAGATGACAGCGGTATTGGCAATCAGGCGTAATAGCAATGTGACAAACATCTGTGACGGACTTCTGGCTGCAGACAACCTGATATAATTTGGCCCTGCGGAGTGATTCGTCAGAAGATGGACGCTCGTCTAGAAAACAGTGTTCTTATTGTAAATAATTCCCATTTGCTGTTTACCTGATTGAGTTCTGCAGTTTCCATGGGTATTGACTGGGAAATACTGATAATTTTGAAAACAATTTGACCGAAAGCTGTTGGTGGCTTAGCCACCAACAACTTTCAGTCAACTCTTTTTCAAAATATCCAGCTTTTTCAGAGGTATTGCCCATCGAAATTATTATAAATAATTCACATTCACTGTTTACCTTATTAATTTCTGCATTTTCCATGGGCATTGACTCTGGATATACTGATACTTTTGAAAACAATTTGACTGAAAATTGTTAGCTGACGTCACAATCGGAAATGGTATAAAGCTCCGTCGCGGAAATCGAAACTCCAGTCACGATGTGTACGAATTGTATTTCATCGCTGAATTTACAATTTAATAAACATTATGTTGAAAATTTTGAAACTTATTTGTCTGGGACCTTATAGTGCCCCACAATCAATGAAATTAGTTTCAACATATTCAACAGCTTACCTGTATAGCTACATTGACATTTAGAACCTTGGAATTTAGTTTTCAATGTGTTAAATCAACTCTAACAAGAGCAACAATTAGGCGGAACATAGCTATAAATATGGCTGGGGATGGGGTGGGCATAGCTAGAAACCTTTCCATTGTCAATATATTAATGATTTATGTTTAACCCTTTCACCACTATATTCCCCTATCTCCGTTTTAAAGCATCCATGCAGTAAGACTGTTGAATATTTTGTAATTAATTTGACAGGAAGCTGTTGCTGCCTTAGACTGCACCGTCTTTCAGTCAAATTAATTTCAAAATATTCAACATAATGAGCTTTGTTTTATCAAGAATTAAATTTTTCAGGGAGTTGTCGCTGAGAGGGTTAACTCTGTTCAACCCTATCGACATTACTGACCGAATATGACAAACTATTTCTGAGTGACTATTTTGGAACTAAATGGACTGGGAGCTGAGCTACAGACAAATAAGTTTGAAAATATTCAACGGCTTTCTCGAAATGGTTGGCTTGAAATCGATATACTGGAATATGAAGGGTTAATTGATAACCAGAAACCATATCAATTCGTATTGAATATAGTTATAATATGTTCTATTGCACATTTATAATGTACAGCTGGACTGACCGTACTGTAGGATTTGCGTTGCTGGCACGAAACATATGATATGTATGGTGTTCCGTATTTGCCATCGTGCCATCCGCGGCCTCCAAGGTATAAATTACATGACACCATCTAAGGTGCAATTTATATATCTATATATCAGGATGCGCGAGGCACGACGGCGATTATGGGCCATGATAGATTCAAAACCTTTATTCATCTTCTTTGCATCGTAACTTTGCTTTGTTTAAAACATGCATATATTTCTCCAACCGAGTTGTGTTGCTTTCATTCCATTGTATATACAGTTGAAAGATAATAACCAAGACAATTTCTCCATAATGGGAAGTGGGTAATGCCTGCCTGCCTGCCTGCCTGCCTGCCTGCCTGCCTGCCTGCCTGCCTGCCTGCCTGCCTGCCTGCCTGCCTGCCTGCCTGCCTGCATGCCTGCCTGCCTGCGTGCGTGCGTGCGTGCGTGCGTGCGTGCGTGCGTGCGTGCGTGCGTGCGTGCGTGCGTGCGTGCGTGCGTGCCTGCCTGCCTGCCTGCCTGCCTGCCTGCCTGCCTGCCTGCCTGCCTGCCTGCCTGCCTGCCTGCCTGCCTGCCTGCGTGCGTGCGTGCGTGCGTGCGTGCGTGCGTGCGTGCGTGCGTGCGTGCGTGCGTGCCTGCCTGCCTGCCTGCCTGCCTGCCTGCCTGCCTGCGTGCGTGCGTGCGTGCGTGCGTGCGTGCGTGCGTGCGTGCGTGCGTGCGTGCGTGCGTGCGTGCGTGCGTGCGTGCGTGCGTGCGTGAGTGCGTGCGTGCGTGCGTGCGTGCGTGCGTGCGTGCGTGCGTGCGTGCGTGCGTGTGTTTGAGCGTACGTGTACATATGCGCGTGTACGCGCGTGCACGTTTGTGTGTGGCTACGTATGCACGTGTGCGTGTGTGTATGTGTTCATGTCCACATGCATGTGCATATGCGTGCGTGCGTGAGTGTGTGTGTGCTACGTGCGTGCTTGTGTGCGTGCGCGTGTGCACGTGCGTCTGTGTGCACGTGCACGCGTATGTGCGTATGCCCGCGTGGGTGTGGTTACGTGTGCATGTCCGTGTGTGCGTGCCTGTATATCGCTCTGCGCGTGCGTGCATGCGTGCGTGTGTGTGCGCGCGTGCGTGCGCGCACACGTGTGCCTGTGCTCGTGTGAGCGTGCGTGTGTGTATGTGTGTGTACGTGGCTGTTTCTAAGAAAATATCTGCTGATGCTATTTGCCTCAGATTTAACACAATGAAAAAGCTTCCCATGTAAGAGGATTTCCAGATGTTGGCCGTGGGATAAAGGAAGCCGGGCCACAATCGATTCAACATCGGGATCTATGGATATCTCGGAAACTACTGGTCCAATTTTTCTCAAAACCTAATATACGAGTGTGCCCATACACTAGGATTCCACATCTTGGAAAAATCCGAATACAATTTTAAAATCCGAAAAATCTGAAACTGAGAACGTTTTATAATGTTACAAAAAAGCTCTTGGCAACATGAGGCATCTATAGGCCTATATTACCTAGTAGAAACGGTATTTAAATACCAACGTAACATTATTTTATATGTCCACAGTTATTTTCTAGTAACAGCACAAATCTTCTATCTAAACTGTCCGGGCTAATAAATTCAACGGACCTTTGCACTGTATCCATCCATCATAGTCAACTGTGTGACATGTATAATGACATAATGAATGACGTCATTATGACGTCATGAATGGCATAGATACGTACGTCACGAACGCATATTTGAAGAATGGACAATGCGTTGTTGTATGAATTGTATGGCTTTACTATTTAATACTTATCTGCTAGCTTTCTCATTAAACTGGCTCTTGTACCGGAATAAATACGTCATTTATTCCGCAATTTAATCCCGCAAAATCGGCGGTTTATCGTCCGATATATCGCTATTGCTTCCCTGTGTGAACGCAACCTATTCCCTCAAAATTTGGCGTTTAGCCTTACAGTCAGCATTTTCTCTAGTTGTCTGGCAGGTAGTGCACACCTATGTATTAACCTACACAGTACACGAAACAGTTAAACAGGATTAGGTAATGAGAAAGAGACCTAATGTCACCAACCCAAGTTTATTTCAGATAACAGTCTATATAGCGGCGTCTGTATGGGCAATCTCTTTTCCAATTACCAAAGGAGAATCTCACTTTTGAAGGCAGTATATGCTGCTAGTTGTCAGCGGAAATCCGGCCAGACATGAGCGATTAGTTGCATTTTACTAAGCTCACGTCACCGGGGGTCTGAACAACGCGCTCCGTAACGACGGTACGCGCATATCCCTTCTACGCGTATTAGATTTCTGCTGTATACATACACTAGGCTTTCAATTCAATTCTCCCCGTTTCTTGGCGTTTACATGGCATTAAATAATGTTGGTTTTTTTATTTAATACCATTTTTACTTCTAGATTTAATTTCACAGACTTGCCTTCCCCAGACCCAAAACCCGAGTTATATCTTAAACCAATTTGGGATTCGATTTGGCTGAATCCTGAAATGGTGTCAATGCTGGAAGGGTGCGCTCATAGTACACAACTATGTTAGATACTTTGTCTTGGTTGACTTTGTTAAGACGTGTGGAGAAGCAGACCAGAACCGGCCTCTGCAGAGGTCTCGAGGGGTGTCCATTTGCAGCTTAGGAAAGGACGACTTTCGAAGATTTACCACTGGAACGGCTGCCTGGTAACCAGACCTGTCGTCCTGGTGATACAGTTCGGAACTTGTCTTCTTATGGCCTGCAGATAGACATTAAATCAGCAAATATTTTGAAATTCTCGATAAAACTGTCGAACACATGGCTAACAGATGTAATGCAGCAGCAACAACAACAACAACAACAACAACAACAACAACAACAACAACAACAACAACAACAACAACAACAACAACAATAATAATAATAATAATAATAATAATAATAATAATATGTTCACTTGCCTTCATGTGCAAGTAACCAAACTCTCTCTCTCTCTCTCTCTCTCTCTCTCTCTCTCTCTCTCCGCCAATCTGTCTTTCTATCTCCTCATTTCCATTTTCTCGCAATGCTTTTATTCTCTTATGTTCTATTCCTTATATGTTTCCCCGGCCATTATGTTGCACACTTCCTATAGACCCTTTATGTATATATGTTATATATGCTGCCTAATAATAATTATGTTGGGAGAGGGATTATCTAAGTTGGATGAACTTGTACTCGATTCCATTGTACATTTCTGTGCAATAAAATATATGACAACAACGACGACGTCTGTATAATATAGTCTAATATTAATAATGTCATAATAATAATAATAATAATAATAATAATAATAATAATAATAATAATAATAATTCTTATATCTACTTCTCTACCGCCACAATATGTAACATCGTAACGGACCCCACATGTCACCTTGTAACCTGGGCGTATTAAATACAATGAAATGAAATGAAAATATGTTTAAATCAATTAAACCAATTAAATTCACCCCACTCACCGCCACCCACCCCACCGACGACCACCCCTACTACTGCCCGCACACGTGTCTAGCACCAGTAGACTAGGAACAAACAACAATGACACACACCCCAAGTAGAACATTTTGTTTTGTTTATTTCAGTTTTAAAAATATATATTATTTAAATGCATGAGACCCGGATGTATGGACTATGTACGCACTTCCGGTCGTCCCTGAACAGCCACCACACCCCAGGAATAAACCAACACCGCAACAGCAACATCAATCATATGATGTCATAATTACATGACCTGTAGCAGACGTCATAATCAATGGCGTCATGGATGACGTAATTATGTTTCTTTGCGAACGCTTAATTTGATGCCGGACTGAGCGGTGTCTTACGAATTAAATGGAAGTGTATGTCGTTACTATCTAATAACCATGCTCTTACATATGTTGAATCCAATTTGAATGGGCGCTGTTGCTACAAAAGGCAGCACCAGCGTCCAGTCAAGTTAGTTTCAAAATAATGAACAGCTTACCTGTATAGTTTGCTGGAAATTAATAGTCAGAGAGTTCAGGGCGAAAGGTGAGTGGGGCTTAGATAGAGATTGGCGGGGCGTAGCTTAAACGGGATTTCTCTTTTATAGTATAGTCACTATGTAGTAAATACGATCACATTACTCCAATACTCCGTAATCTACACTGGCTACCCGTCGATAAACGTATCGAGTTCAAAATTCTCTGCTTAACTTACAAATGCCTAGAAGGTACTGCACCGGCCTACCTCGCCGGACTCTTAGTACTTTACAGTCTACGCCGTTCACTCAGATCAGAAAGCAAAAAACAACTTAACATTCCTAAATTCCGAATGAATACATATGGCCAAAAAACATTCTCTTACTCAGCTCCCATCCTATGGAATAAATTGCCTTTGGACATCAAAACATCCCCAAACCTGAGCACATTTAAATTTAGACTCAAGACATGTTACTTTCAAAAATGTTATCCAACACCTTGATCTGTATTTTTTCTAGAATACTCTAGATAAGCTTTCTAAGTGCTTAGAGCATGCTGCGCATGGATTTTGGCGCGTTACAAATGGACTATTATCCCTATTATTATTATATTGTTATCCTATAGCCTATTCAGCAGATTATTTTAACTAAAACTCATTTAAACTTTAGGAAATATTGTGCAGATTATTTTGAAACAAATTTGTTTGAGAGCGGAAGCCGTTGCTGCTTACGTCGGGAACACGTTTCTTTCTACCTAGTTTTCAAAGTTGTGACAGCCTAGCTGTACACTCACTTTAAAATTGAGATTCTGGACCACCAATGCGTAAAAGTTTAAAGGTGCATATTCGCACCAGAATGATTGAAAATAAAAAATTTTAAATTGCATACTTTTAGCCCCTATACGCGTAAATTGTGTACCTATGTGTAATGAAACGAAATAAATCTTAACATATGATGATTCCATTCCATATAGATTAATATAATTTTTTAAGTTGCGAAATTGAAATAGAGGCACGTGCCTCTATTTCAATTTCGCAACTTAAAAAATTATATTGATTTATATGGAATGGATTCATCATATGTTAAGATTTATTTTGTTTCATTACATATAGGCTCATAGTTTAAGCCTCTAAATGTGTATATTTTAAACAATTTTATTTTCAGAAATTTCACTGTGAATATGCACATTTAACTGACCAATCTTCAATGCGCATACCACATAATACAACCAGGCCGACCAGCTCTTCATGATTCTTTGTCCGGAAAGTAAGTTTGGATAAGCCCGAGTGCGCAGTTTGCCCTTTTCGGACTGAGAGCGCGTGAATGGGCTTTTTGTCCTTTCCGATGTTTACTTAGGAATAACTATAATTTGTCCATTACAAATTGCAAAGGCATGCATATAATTCAACAGATTTATTTATTAATACTTATCAATTAATATATTTTAGCCTTCTGTTTTTGATAAGTGAACGAAAAATATCCGGCTATTTCACATTATGTCTGGATACCCGGAGGCCTATTAAAAATCTGCATTTTCCTGGGAAAATGCGGAGAGACGGTCGCCCTGTATATACGTATATACCATACCTCGCGTAGATTCTATAGAACTCATATGCCCACGACAATTTCAAAACTCCATTATTCTGACAGCGATCTAATTGCACTTGTTAGTAATTAGATTTATATTTTCGAACAACTGCCATCCTTAACGGTGGATACTAAGTCTCCCAATTATAAGAACTGAATAAACACGAACGCGCAAACAGAGTGAGATAGTTGCCAATTAGTTGATACAATCTTGTAATTAATTGATATGCCGACAGAACCCACTTGCACGGTTGATAATGTATGACGCTAATTAGGAATACTCGCATATCTCTTGATCAAACGTTTTCCTAAGCGCCTGCAGGGTTTTTTCTCATTTGTTTAAGAACAACTCTCATCCCCAAACACAACTAGAAATTCTTTGATTGCCACCATTGTGTCACGCGGCAACAAGACGACGTCGATGACCATGACAGTAATGATTAGGGACGGTGTGCTTATTAAGATTATTGCTCCATAATTTGGAGAATAAAACATGAACAATTTATTGATCTAAAGCACTGGCAAAGCGTATTTCAATAGCAACACACACAGGTTAATTAGGTCGCTAATTAATTATCAAATCATATATGTAGGTAACCCTAATTGTTGATACACCGAGAGAGGTTGGTCAATGCAATTCACCACACAGCGTGATTTCCGCACTAATTAGTAATTAAGTCCTAGAAGCTATTATAAATACGAGTATTATTATAAGTAAGATATTTGAAAATAAATTCGCTAGTTTATTCTGCACTTCTGCGAGTAAGTACAATACATACAGTAAGCTAAAAATAAGTTAACATGTTTCTAAAACAAAAATAAAAACTTGTTAACTTAACATTTATTATATCGTGCTCGATATTGTGCATAATATTGGTCACCGTTTAATAACTATTATTAACTTGCAATCAAATTAAGATCAACATATTCAACGGTACGTTGTATTTCATTTGGGAAACATGGTTTAAGTTATTTTACGCTGTATGACATTTGTCTAGTTTTACAGCGTCGTGTACGAATTTTTAAAACATTTAAAGATGACCGGCTGGCATCGCAAATGCATTTAAAGGCTAACATTCACATCTGAATTCTTGAATGTAAACTAGTGAACATTGTATATTTTTCGAGGCTTCTCTTATGTGGCTAAATGTAATGAAACGAAATAAATATTACCATATGATGATTTCATTCAGTATAAATTAATAGATTGATTTTTAAATTTATGAAATTGAATTGAACACAGGCGTCCCTAATTCAACTTCACAACGAAGACTTTTATCAATTTAAACGAAATGAAATCGTCATGGCTTAAGATTTATTTCTGTTCATTACATTTAGGTACACAATTTAAACTTCAAAAGGTATAGAATTTAAACAATTTTATTTCATGCATTTTGGTGTCAATGTGGGCCTTTAAAACTAAATCATTTTTGGAAAGACTGCTGAATATTTTAAAACCAATTTAACTG
This sequence comes from Chaetoderma sp. LZ-2023a, assembly GCA_034401795.1. NCBI lineage: Eukaryota > Metazoa > Mollusca > Caudofoveata > Chaetodermatida > Chaetodermatidae > Chaetoderma > Chaetoderma sp. LZ-2023a. The sequence goes on along the minus strand of CM067361.1, from coordinate 13,309,834 downwards.
GAAGCTGTTGCCACCTATGGTAGCGCCAGCTCCAAGTCGAATTAGTTTCAAAATATTCAGCAATGTAGCCTACATGTACATTGTACCTGAACTTGATATTCTGGGAATTAAGCCTTAAACGTGTTAGGCGAATATCTTATACATTATTGTAACGGTAATTGGTATTGTTTTATCTGTAGCGTGACGTCATAGCAGGCACTATTTTTGCGCTATTACTACACTGTGATTGACAACACACGTTTGTCCTTTGGCGTTCCCACGGCGATAATGGGACATATTGACCAGCGAGCGATTTTATAGACGGTATGAAATGTTGTTTAATTCTTTGTTTTAGATAACAAGATTAACCTCGCGTGGCATAGCCTGCAGTGAATGTTAATACGTTTAATTGGTTGGGTATAAAGTGTGAGCCAGATCGGGAAAAACGGTATTAAAATAAGTTTGAGGTGGCATATCTCCATAACCGCTGGGCCGATTGTCACTAGATTTGCTGTGTCGCCTGAATATTACTCTATAAAACTGTTTATCCATATGCCCAGTGAGTTATGAGCAATACCTTCCTGACCACGACCGCCTTCCTAGCGAAATATGCGATTTTTGCAGATTTTAGAGGCCTTTACGCAAATTTGAAGAACCATATATAAATAAATACATGATCGACAGTAAACAGATTTACCCGCTAGCATAGTGATGCAAGATTTATTAAATTCAGTCAAGCCGTTGTCCAGGACCAGACTGCTGAGCACGGCCACAACATAACGAAAATACTTGAAAAAATTAAATCACAGTTATAGCTGTCGAATTTTACCTTGGCCGACCAACTCCAGCAAATCTGGACAATAGACACAAGTCTGCTCAAGAACTATTTGTCTCCCCTAACTTATAGGCCTATGCACAAATGACAACACAACTGTTTTGCTTTACTTAGTCAGCCGCCGTAGTTTAATATTTTCAACTGAAAATACAGTTACAAATGTAATTACATTAACACGCATAGGTGTGCTAGACGCACAGGAAAACCGGATGGCTGTTTCCGGAGACCTGGGTCCGTAACTTTCATTGGCATAGCGCACCTCAGGTAGGATGACTGACGCCATCTACTCGTTAGAAGTCCAATAGGCTATCTCAACGTGGTGCACGAGTATACCGTTTGTATATTATGGGTGGTGACCACTGGTATGCAGGTGAGCTAACAGCATACTACGCAGAATCTGGAGGAAATCGGCCACCCTACCTCGTCGTCTCCTCGGAGAGCATTCCCGTTACTACAGCACTACAAGTGATACAACTGCTGCCCAGTCTGGTCCACTGCCGGTGAGCCGTGTGGTGGAGCTGCCTGTCACCTCGGCAATGTGGTGTCCAGTCGTATAGCCCTTGTACCAGAGGTTAATATGCGCTGGTTCCACAAGGGTGAGCCAACAGCGTGACGTACTGAGCTTGCTCTGTATCTAGAAGTACCAGACGAAATCGGCATGTCATGCTATATGCAGTGGAAATGGTCCAAGATGCCTAGCTAGCTACCTTGATCTATTGACAGATGTGAACACAAGCGGCAGTACCAGAGGCTGCATTATACCATCAGTCACAATCAGGTCGCAACAAGAAACAAGTTTAACAACAACAATGGGCGACAAGAACAAGCAAATCTGCAAGTTTTTGAAAAATGGCCCTTTTCAGAGCCACATAGAAAATCTAAAAAAAATTAAAAAAAGACGTGGCGTGAATGAGACCTGCTAGACAGGGACCCGATATACGTCATCAAAATTCCTATTCAAAAACAGGACTACACACTGATGGCAGGACTCCATCATGAACAATATAAGCAAACTATTTTCTGCGCAGAAATTATTTCAAACCACATGATACATCATCAATACAAATATTTGCCATTAAAATTCTCAAAACATAGCATATACAATAAAATATTACTGATAAAACTTGGTGACACTCCAGCGACTGACAGTAGAATGATTAAACTCGTTACAAAAACGTCCGTGTATGCACGGTAACGGAAAGGAGTGAACGTTTTTGTGATATATGTAACTGTGTAGAGGATGAACTGCACTTTCTTTTTGTCTGTCCCAAATATAACACAGAAAAACAAAACTATATCCCTGCGTACTACACGACCAATCAATCACACACTAGAAAAAACAGAAGGGCTCCTTTCAATATGGAACAGAAAATATTTTGAAACTAATTTGACTGGAAGCTGTTGCTGCTTGTCTCTCAGCCAAATTCGTTTCAAAATATTCAAAAAAGTTTACGGATGACTATCTATAGGCTATATAGCAATATTTCATGAGTGAATGTTAAACGCATAGAAATCAATATGTTAGGGTTCGCTCACTACACAAGCGTTCGTCGCAGTGTTGTGAGCGTACGGCTGTATATGTGTGCATCATAGACACAGATTCACGCTTGCAACATAGCAATCTACATAGTGGTTGCCATAACGCCACTTGACGCGTTCCGTTGACAAGGACGAAATGTATTCCGCTTATTTTGGGTCTATTTAGAAAATGGCATTGCTGTAAGCTGCCTATGGTAGAAACAGCTTTCATCAATAACATTAAAAAATTCAAACTGGTTTTCTTCCAGTAATATCTGTGCATTTGCCTATGCATGTATTTATATTCTTGTCCTCCGCGTGTCAATTGCAATATACTTTTCCGCTGTATCCACACATCATATGACGTCATAATCAACGACGTGACATGTGGAATGAGATCATAATGAATGACGACATTATGAAGTCATGATTTCAGTGGATAAGTACGTCACGAACGCATATTTGAAGACGGACTATGTGTTGTTGTACGAATTGTATGTCTGCTATTTAATAAATCGTCTGTTGAATATTTGAAACTAATTTGACTGGGCGCCGTTGCTGCCATAGGCAGCAACGGCACCCAGTCAAATTAGTTACACAATATTCAACAGCTTACCTGCATAGTTATCAGGGAATTGATAGTTAGGGCATTCGGAGATCGATCAATCCCAACACGGTGATGTGTGGGTGGGGCATAGCTAGAGATGGGTAGGGCATATAGCTAAAACTGGAACGTCCCATTAGAAACACGCGCCGGTGATTAATTGATTGCTACATAACACAATGGTCATTTTCTTGGCCAATGGCAATTTATTAATAAGCTGAGCGTCCGCCGGTGATTAAGTTATTCACACAATTTTTTCTTTGAGTAGTCGCGTGCCCAGATTTGCTGGAGTTGGTCGGCTACATTTTTTCAAGTATTTTCGCTATGGGTGACCGTGGTCAGCAAGCTGCTGCTCGTCAACTGCTAGACCAAATTTAATTATCTTGAAATTGATGTGCTGGCAGAAGAACGTTACATTTGTACAGTACATGTTATTACTGGCGACCATGTATTTATTTATATATCCTTCTTCAGAGTTTCGTAAATGCCGCTGAAACCGACAAAAATCGTGTATTTCGTTCGGAGCGTGGTCGCAGTCAGCAGGCGATTTCCCATGCGGGGGAATAATTCCCTAATTTTTAGATGGTCCAACTCAGTAAGGGATCGTAGATCTGCATATTAAATTTGATTACTGGCGATCATCTAGGATTGAAAATATATTACATGAAAATGGAAAACAGGCCGAAAAACGGCTGGCTCACTAGGAGATGGCCGTGGTCAGAAGGTCATTACTCATAACTCGGTGACCATATTGCAGTTCTTTTAGAGAGTTATATTTAAGAGAAATTCTCACATTTGCAGAACAAATCTGGTGAAAATCGGCAATGTGATTATGGGGATATGCCACTTCAAATTTATTTTAATACCGTTTTTCCCGAGCTGGCTCACATTTCATACCCAGCCCGTTTAATTAATCTTATATTGAATTAAAGGCCGTATGCGATCCTCTAATAAGGTCATAGTAAGCAGAGACTTTACATATATACATTACTATCTGATACCGAGATAGAGAGGCATCTAGGTCCTAACCTACAATCCGATATGACAAGTACTTCGGCAATCGATTTTGAACCAACCCAGTCACAATGGGACAATTTTTATATCAATATTACCATCGGGAATGGAAAGGAGATATCGGTTCTGGATATTACCTATTGGCTCGAGCTGAGAAAGCACCCCGCATACAGGGCAGCTATAACGATAAATGACAATCATCCATTTATTCTTTGCGGTATCGGTGTTCCGTTTAACATACTATCATTCTTAGTTCTGCGGAGAATAAAGCCATTAACTTCAGCCATATTGGTTATGATGCTTTTGGCTGTAATGGACTCTCTGAAACTGATTGTGGAATGCAGCAACAGGGTGGCGGAACTCAATCGGGTTTCATACACGACCACTGGATGCGCGTTTACTATGCCTATTCGATATTCAATGCAGTATATTCCAATTTGGCTAGTTGTGCTTTTAACACTGGAACGAGTTGTTGCCGTGTGTTTTCCGTTAAAAGCAGCCACATTATGTATAATTTCTAACGCTCGTCGAGCCATCATCATTCTTTTCTTGTTGGATGCAGTACTTTGTGTCGTCCACACATTTGTGTATGTAGAATTGGCCCATCCAAGAGGGTATGGTTGCTGGGTCAAGACTAGATACGTACCTTTTATGGGAAAGTGGATGATTATTGACGTTCTGTTTTTCGTAGTTATCCCGCTGGTTGTATTATGCTTAGGCAATTTTGCAATCATAGTTAAGTTGAGAACTTCAAGAGGTATAGCCAATGCTTCTGATGGCACCGCACTGGACGAGGAGACTAAGCGCCAGAACAGATCGGTAACTATTATGTTGTTGTCAGTATGTATAACAACAATCGTATGTCTTCTTCCTAATAGCGTACTTAGTCTCACAGATCTTATCGGGCTTTCGAGAACACACACAGGTGACATCAGAACTGATGCGTTTAATCAACTGGCAAATAGAATGATAGGCTTTTTAACAGATACTAATAATGCCGTGAACTTCTTCTTGTACGTCCTTAGTGGACGCCGTTTTCGTTCTGCACTTCGTGAAATGCTCTTCTCCTGGCTTGGTAAGCAACACACCAATGCCCCAAGGCGTATATAATTTACAATCCTGATTCCAATATATGTATAACTGATATACCACTGCTTATCCTATTACCGTCAATGTGATTATAGAGTGTTACCTGTTTATTTTGCGGATAAATGTCTTTGCTGAAACCGATTGTCACTTAATATTAGTATGTCGCCATATGCATTGGATTGTGTGGTTTGCAAGCTGGTTGTTAGTTAAGGTGGGAAGTCTTACTATGGAGGAATCTGATCTGTTACTCAATTATCTGAAGATATAGTCAATTACATCACGTGTAACTAGCTGACGTCACAATCAAAATCACGCAACTCTGGCGCGAAACTAGAAACGTCCGCCACGAAACTATTCGAAATATTTGTATTTGGCCAATTTGCAGTTTGGTAAACGTGCTGTTGCATATTTGAATCTAATTTCAATGGGGGTGTTGCGCTCAGTCAAAGTAGTTTAAAAATATTAAAGTTTTCGTGCATAGTTTCCTTGAAATTAGATTCTCGGAATACTAGTTTCAAGGTTTCAAATCGATTCCAGCACGCATAGAATAGGATAGATCTTAGCTAGAAATGTACACGCCATGGCAAGAAACTGTTCTTAAACGAACAACCTTATTCTTCCTCCCAAACATGTGGTTTATATCAAGATAGGTGACTGTATACAGGTGTTTACTATGGCAGTGCTTACCCACCGTTCCTAATCTCTTCCACCATACATTTGAATGGGGCCAACCTATGCGCTATTACCTTCACGAGATGCAGCTTTTTCATGTAACCGTTGAAGCAATTTCATCAGAAAAACTTTTTCAAAAATTAAAACTGGCCGCAGCGAATGAAAATTTATCCGAACTAGTTGTCTAGTCCTATGTTTTGAAATGACCAAGAGCAAGTCATACTTTGTGCACTGCACCTAACTCGGGAGAGGTGGAGGGCGAGTGCGTGGGGTGCGGTAGGTGTGCAATTTAATGCCGTTTAAATATGTTACCCGGTAAGCGGCGGAGACTATGTGAAGACACTCCTCAGATTACTGATGAGAGCTGTGTTGTATTGATCAACCTCGTAAGACAAATTGCCACAGAAGATGGCCCCGTGTGTGGCACTGAGGTGCACGGACAACTGGTCAAGAGCGTGCTGTCACAATCAGCTAGCATGAGCCGAAAACATTTAAGATTCATTCGTGGTTATAAACAGTATTTCGAATTGTAGTGTGTTACTGATTTGATAAGTTGTGTAAAATGACAAATGACAATATAATCACACCATGTGAACACTCTTGGACAATGATCAAGCTAGAAGAACCACGCAGAGATTTTCAAATGCCCCTTTGGGCAAATGGACAGGTGTATAACTTATCCTCATAGCGCAGCTTACTGGGACGATGCTGGCCCGATATCGGGCCCGATACTAAAAATATCGGCATGATAACCGGCCCAGCATTGCCCCAATAACCTGCGTTATCTGGACATGATATATACATAGAATGGGAAACTTCATTCTCAGAATTTTGAATACGCCATGAACAAGTCTGAATCATTAACGATATCAGGAATCAATTGCTTATTATAAAGGTCACAATACAGCTATTTACAATGCAGTTACACTAATTTACTGCCGGCTACAAATACACCAAGCAAAATGGCATGTTCAGTCGTAGGTGGTAACCAACTAATACACATCTGAAAATAATTATGCCGCACGTTGTTTGATAAAATCTAACAGTAACTGATAAATCCACGTTTTGTTATGGCCACCTGCGCTTTGACCATCTTGTGATGGATCGATTCATGTACTCTCTGAATATCAATTGCCAGAAAGCTGTACAAGTAAGCTGTTGAATATTTTGAAACTAATTTAACTGGGTGCTGTTACTGCCGATGACAACAACAGCGCCTAGTCAAATTATTTTCTAAATATTCAACAGCATGTTTATTAAATACTAAAAACATTCAATTCGTACAACCACGTTTAATTAGTCACCAATTAAGCGTTCCTGATGAACTTAGCTACGCCATTCATGACGTAATTGATTAAGACGTCAGCCTACACGTCCAGCAGTTGATTATGATGTCAAATGATTGATGGATATACTGGAATCCTCCATTTCTGAATGCCACAAACAAAGACTAGACGCTGATTATAAGTGCTAGTCGTATTTCATGGCCACTTGTTCAGTTGACTGTATATCACCCACGTAACTGTCACGCCTACTGTCACTACCTATACATCGCCATCCTCTTCATATATCTCACTATGAACGCCAAGTTAACTCAGTTGAAGGCTCTGGCTATGGGCACATTGTTCACGCGGTCGAGTATGTGTGAAGTTAGACTAGATTCACAATACTGTAAACAGATAAATGAGGCCCAATGCCCCACGCTCCTCAAGGAAAATCTCTCTGTCATTGTGTTTCATTAACGTATAATAGGTTCATTTGTACGATGCACGATATGGCTCGTGTAGAAGTGCACCTCTGAAGGCACCAAGGGAGATTGCATAAATTGTTTGATCTCGCGCTGCTCCACCCTCGTCCATATCCCTATGTTATGGCTCCCTTTCTATAACAATCAAAATGTTATGAAGCGTTTCCATATCATCCCCTGTTGGTATTATGCACACTGTCAACAATCTTACTGGCAATGTATGACGTGTTCAGGGTAAAGGATGAACATGTTTGTTAATAGTACTACTATAATATGTTCTATGTTTATATGGGGGTTTCGTAATTATTTCAAAATCACAAAGGCTTACCATGGAACTCGGCATAGTGAAAGTCGAATTTCACTTGGATTTATTTATGCATATTTAGTGTGTATACCTTGACATTTTAAGCACCCGGGTTGCACGCTACCGAGGAAATGAAATACCCATTCATTTCAAGTTATTTCTTCTCTATTAAAGAAATGCCAATTCAATATTGCATGTACGACATTCATCAAGAAAGACCAGCTACATTAAAACATTTTTTATATCTCTGAAAAACTTGAAATTACTTCGAAGTGAATGTGTCGTGGTCTGGCCGTCAGCATTATCTACTATTACGATGAAATTAATTCAAGTTTAAGCCTCACTGTATTTCGAGTGGTTTTTTTGTGAATGGTATATGTTGATTTCTTATTTGAAAGTGTTGATTTCTTACTTAAGAAAACATAAACTATACATTATCTGACTCGGTTTAGCAATCTCTATGACGTGGGATAATTCAATTAGCCTACATCGTAATATTCAACTCAGGCAATGATGTAGACATAAAAAATCAAAACATATATGTGTTTAAGGCCAGATGTGCAATGCTTATTTCACTCACTCCATTATAGCAATAGAGGGATCCGGTATGTCACACAAGTATATGACGTCATAATTAATGACGTCGCGTGTAGGCTGACATCACAATATATAGTGGCGTAGGCTTATCTTGCTCCGTCGTGAACGTTGAAAAGTCCGGCAAGTGTACGAATTGTACGTCGTTGCTATTTACTAAACAGTTTGTTGAATATTTTGAAACTAATTTGACTGGGTGCTGATGCTGCCGTGGGCAGCAACAGTACCCGATCAAATTAGTTTCAAAATATTCAAACGCTTACCTGCATAGTTACCTTGAAATTGGGATTCTGAGAATTCCGTGTTCAAAGTATATAAATCAAGCCAACATACGCGAAAGGCGGGCGGAGCTTAGCTAGACATAGGCGGGCATAGTTATAAATGGATCCAACTTTTGCTTATTCTCGTCCCACCCACCCGCTAAATCGCTTAATGATGAAGTTACATGTTACTAATTAACGTACTAGCCGCTGTTACAAGCAGAACAATGCTACTGATCTGTGTCCATTCGTTTTTATCTGCCTATTATAACTCCTGGTTATGACAATGTCAACACGGCGGCCGCGTAGGCGGCGGCGACGAAGACGACGACACCGATGATGACGACGATAATAACATTGATGTTACTGATATGATAATACTGTAATAATAATGTAGCTAAGCAGTTGGTTCTATATATGTCATGAAGTACTGGCTGTGCTCGTATATCATTATATCATTTTGTAATGGTTTGAACAAATACACAAAAAATTGAAAAACAATAAAAATTGGTACAATTCAACACCGGGTAAAATATATATATATGTACACACGTTTGGGTATCATTCGATTAAGCCACCAACAACTTTCAATCATATCGCTTTCAAAAATATTCAGCGAGTTCAGATTTTTTCTACATGGAAATTATTGCTTGGTGGCTTGCGGCAGACAGACCGTCAAAGAGATAATAGACCTTCCCAGCTTTAGCAAAACCACGCCCATCATCATCTAAGCTCCACCCACACCACGCTCGTGTTGGGATCGATCAATCTCTGAAATCCCCGACTATCAATTTCCAGAAAACTATGCCGGTAAGCTGTTGAATATTTTGGAACTAATTCGACTGGGTGCTGTTGCCGTCATCGTGTGCTTGATTGGTGTTTTATTTCCTAACTTGCTTACGGGATTGTTTGTTCGACACTGGAACATTTTCTGAATAATCTATAATGTGTATCTATCACAAATCGTGTTATTGTTTGTATTGATGACCTTGGATACTAGTATAACCCTCAAACACCTTAATTATTGTTTAACTGCCTGACTCTTACATACCACCAGGTAATACTTTCAATGAACAATAACTCTGAATCTGCTGAATACGTTGAAAACAATTTGACTGAAAGCTGTTGGTGGCTTAGACACCAACAACCCTCAGTCAAATTGTTTTCAAAATATTCAGCATATCCAGACAAAATAGTCATGGAAAATATAGTTTGTAGAACTTCGGCAGGCAGACAATTTAGATTTCTCCTTACATACATATATTTATATAACTGTTATGCATTTGTCTTGGTGAGGTGGTGTTATGCGTAGCTTCGGGCTACATAAATATACAACACATTTGTCTTCTTTTTCTCAACATAAACGATTAATGTATTTCATATGATCATATTTGCAGGGAAATATTACTAAAACTGTTTCCATAGAGCCAACGTCGAACAACCGGATGAACATGTTTCAGAATGACTATAAACTGGTGAAATCAGTATTGTCTTGCTATCGCTTACATATTGTCGAACAATACTTATCTCAGGCATTTTAAATATGGCCGGGGTGATGGCCTGTGTCTATCATCAAGGACCGCTACAATAACTGTACGTGTAAGTGCGTGTCAGTGGACGCGCATAAGAATGCGTCAGAGAGTGCGAGAGCGCACCTGTGTGCGTGCGTGTGTGTGTGTGTCAGCATGGGTGTGTATTTACCTAGCCTAAAACTGGTTGCACGTAGTCTAGTATTATTATGTAATTAACTCGATATCTGTACGAATATGCATTAACAATATAACGACCAAATTTTGTCAAGAAAATCAATAGATTTCCTTATTCAATGGCCATTTGTACTGCAAGAGAACCATATTTTTGAAAATATAGCTGACTCGGTTGTCAAAAATATCTTCTCTTTCACTGCAAATGGGCATGCCCCGAGGCCACTACAGAGGAGGGTGTTGGCCGAGTTAGTTCTGAAAATGGTAGACATACACATAATGATATAGACTGATAATGTTAAGCACGAGAACCGCAGATACAGTCTCGCTCAGCCCACTATCCAAGTACTGTATATGTAACGCTTTGTCGTAATGCCACCATCATGTTTTACAGAAGTGTATATACATTATGCAACCTCCAGAACCACGTAGGTGGCATGGGAATCTTACACAACAACTGCTAATTTAGTTAATCTCGAGAAATTTGGAAAAAGCTTACATCCGCATTATTCTTAAATCTGATATTTTACCTAATATTAACCAATTAGCACTCATATCAGCCAAAAACGGCGTCTGCAGTGATCTTGAGAAATTCCCGTTTGCAGACCAAAAGAAGAGCATTGTGTGAAAATTTACCACTGGACTGACTGGCTCGATAACCGAGCCAGTCATTCCAGTGGTAAATTTTCAAAAATCGAATTTTCTTGGTCTGCAAATGAACATTTTCTATGATAAAATTGAAATTCTCTTGAATAAATTCGAGGGTTAAAGATGTACGCAATTGTTGTTAATGATGATAACTGTAATACATATATTATTTAAATATGCTTACTGGTAGATTATTTATTTCATGCCTGCTCAGAAATATGGGTTTGTGTACGCCATGCAACATGGCCGAGAGAACACTGTATCATTAACACAAATAATCATTCTGTGTATGTTCGTAGATGCAAAGCGTATTTACGATAGTGACGTATGGAATCAACATAATAACAGCAACAGCGAACTGTTAAATTAATTTCACATTCTTCAACAGAATGCGTATTAAATTGTAAAGATACAATACACCTTTCCTACATTAGCATATTTTGCGGGGAAATACCTTCCCAAAATGCATTGCGCATACCACTTCCGGCTGGTAACCGCGATAACTGACGCGCAAACAGCATTACTTTACTATTGGAATCAGATACCGCGCACTTTAAGCAGCTTATATGATGAAGTAATATCATAATATTATTGAAGTCATACATAATTGAAAAGCCAAGCCAATTTTCTATTCATTTCTGTAAGCCAATTTTCTATTCATTTCTGCATTCGTTTTTATAGTTTTGTAAGATCTAATACCGTTGATTGTGATTTTAAAATAGCTCTTATTGCCCACTTGATTTGATGAATCTCGGTATAATGGTGTATTTTATACACGCAAATAGCCCAGTGAAAATTGTACAAAAATATAAAAAATAAGCATTAATGTTTGGATACTTGAAAGCGCTTTCCAATGATGTGTGACTTAAATAATATAGTGAGTTTAGTTTATCATGGGAACGGTTGAAATTGCGGTGTATTGTAGTGCAATAGTAACTCAATGCAGGTCATCTGCTCAGCGGTGGCGTTACCAGCCAACAGTTCCACTCTGAGCGTTGGTTTAGGGGAATCCCGGTGCAATGACATCAATGTGTGAACAGATTATTCGTACAACTTGTCGGACCATCTTAGCAGCCTTTAAAATCATCGTAAATCAGACATTATATGAATCGATACCGAATAAAATATGAATAGATTTGAGAGGAGGCTATCCTTGTCATTTTACTGCAGATTTATGGGGTCCTATTCTCCACATTGTTCCAGCACAATAGCTTGTGTTTATTCTGAACTGCTGCTAGAAGCCTCTCTTTGCCAAGGTAGGAAAGCAGCAGTGGATGAATCTGATTTGTTGATTGAGTATATGACGCCATAATCAATTACGTTGGAGGTAGGCTGGCGTCACGATCGACATAGTCATGAACTTTCAAAAGACGCATATGCACAAATTGTAAGTATTTACCATTTAATAACTATTATGTTGAACATTTTTAAATTAATTTGACTAGGGGTTGTTGCTGCAATTTGTTCTCCAGCTGTGCCATGCCATAGGCAGCCACATACCGTGCTCAAATTAATTTCAAAATAGTCAACACGTTAGAGCTGTATAGTTACTATAAAATTGGGAATCTGGGTATTCAGGATTCAAATATATAAACCTATCTCAACACGCGCAAAAAATTGACGGAGGTGAGCTAGAAAAGGGCGGGACATAGCTAAAAGTGTATCCAACTGTTGACATCGAAACGTCACTCGAAATGAACGTGTGTAATCCCCACTGCTTCTTCTTAACGGAATGCAATTTTCATGTTATGATAACAATTCAGGTCATAGAATACAGAAAAAAGCAATGTTAAATACCGTTCCCGATTGACCTCAGGTTTGAGAGGCGGGTTTGTGTTGCAGTATGAGTTTGTCGCAGAGGCGGGTTTGTGTAGCAGTATGAGTTTGTCACAGAGGCGGGTTTGTGTAGCAGTATGCGTTTGTCACAGAGGCGCGTTTGTGTAGCAGTATGAGTTTGTCACAGAGGCGGGTGTGTGTAGCAGTATGAGTTTGTCACAGAGGCGGGTTTGTGTAGCAGTATGAGTTTGTCACAGAGGCGGGTTTGTGTAGCAGTATGAGTGTGTCACAGAGGCGGGTTTGTGTAGCAGTATGAGTTCGTCACAGAGGCGGGTTTGTGTAGCAGTATGAGTTTGTCACAGAGGCGGGTTTGTGTAGCAGTATGAGTTTGTCACAGAGGCGGGTTTGTGTAGCAGTATGAGTTTGCCACACATCTAGGGAGGGCTTTGTTAAAATGCGGCTTTGATGACCTGCGTGACACATACTGAGATGGCAACAACAGTGATAAATTCGTTGCTGATGACATACTTATATCCTGCCCCCTCGACAATTCACCTTTCCAGACTCTGGAATTCCAGAGTATCCATCCATCATCTGACATCGCATGACATCATAATCAGCTCAGCGCGTGTATGATGACGTCACAATTATTACGTCACAAATGGCTCCATATAGACCGTCATCAAATCTTAAACAGCCCGGCACGTTGTATGAATGGTATGTCTTTGTAATTCGTTGCTGTTTAATAAACATGTTGTTGAATATTTTGAAACTAATTTGACTGGGCGCTGATGCTGCCTTAGGCCTTAGGCAGCAACAGCACCCAGTCAAATTAGTTTCAAAATATTCAACAGCTTACCTGTGTAGTTTTTTGGAGTTACTAGTCAGGGTGTTCAGAGATCGATCGATCCCAACACTAAGCGAGGGGTGGGTTGAGCTTAGCTAGAGATGGGCGGGGCATAGATAAACCCGGAAAGGTCCATTCCCTAGATCAGTCGTTGGTTTCCTAACCTCTGCTTCTGTTGTTGGAATTAGTGAACTTGGCTGACCCACAAATATGTATAGTCGCTCATCATCTGTATCGGCTCCGTGTTCATTGGTCCATTCTCTGATTGTGTCAGTCTTCGCCTGGTCATGACATATGAAGTGTCTATCAGAATGGACCTTTCCATTTTTAGCAATGCCCAGCCCTTCTCTAACTAAGCTCCACCCACACATTGATCGTATTGGGATCGACCAATCTCTGAACTCCTTGACTATCAATTTCCGTAAAACTATACAGCTTAAGCCGTTGACTATTTTGAAACTAATTTGACTTGGCGCTGTTGCTGCCTATGACAGCAACAGCGTCCAGTCAAATTAGTTTCAAAATATTCAGCAGCATGTTTATTAAATAGAAGAGACGTACAATTTGTACAACGTGTCGGACTAGTAAGAGTTAAAGACAGTATATAATCATTCATGACGTAATAATTTTGACGTCATCCTATACGCTGCTTAGCCGATTATGGCGTCATATGACGTCATTACTCTGGAAAGGTCCATTGTATGCAGCGAGTGCTCGGTGCTTGATGATGATTCTTAATGGAAGATTCCATGTTATCCATCAATAATATGACATAATAATGTACTAAGTGGCATAATCAATTACGTCACGAATGACTCGATTTAGTCCGTCTTATACGGTTAATAATCCGCCAGGTTGTACGAATTGTTTGTCTTTACTATTTAATTTGCATTCTGTTGACCATTTGGAAACTACCATAGGCAGCAACAGCACTCAGTCAAATTATTTTCGAAATATTCAACAGTATGTTTATTATATAGTAAGAACACACACTTCGTACAACGTGTCGGACTATTACGCGTTTAAAACGGACTAAATTGAGGCATTCGTGCTGCAAACGAATATGACGTCACACTACACGTCACGTAGTTGATTATGACGGCACATTATGGTTGGATAAACTGCAAAGGTCCATTGAGGTTAAACTTGGTCATCTACGAATCCGTATGTTGTCCTTATACAACGGCTAAGTGGCATTGTCATTAGTTATTTTCGAAGATAATAGTTTGTCTTGGATTTTGGTCTTTGAAGAGTACATATGTGATGCATTGGATCAATGCGTGTTCAGATAATCACTGGTTTATCGACCGAATTAATTCACATTAATACCAGAGTATTCATCTATCATCTGACCTCGTATGCCGTCATACTCAGCTCAGCGAGTTTATGATGACGTCATAATAATTGCGTTACAAATGGTGCCATATAGACCATCACCAAATCGCATATGGTCCGACACGTATGAATTGTATGTCTTTGTAATTTATTGCTATTTAATAAACATGCTGTTGAATATTTCGAAACTATTTTGACTTGGTGCTGTTGCTTCCTAAGGCAACAAAAGCGCCCAGTCAAATTAGTTTCAAAATATTCAATCGCTTACCTGTGGATTCTTTTTGGAAATTGATAGTCAGGGTGTTCAGAGAGCGATCGATCCCAACACGAGCGAGGTGTGGGTGGAGCTTAGCTTGAGATGGGCAGGGCATAGCTAAAACCAGAAAGGTCCATTCCTGCACGAATGAAGTTATTGGTTTGGTTGGCGTCTATCGAGTCCCTGATTTCAGGAACCATTCATGCCATATCTCGGTGGGAGTTTCAGTCTTTTATGCTAGCTACCTCAGTTTTTACACTGGTACCTATTTAACCTTCTGGGTGGAGAGAGGCACGAAGCGAAGGAACTTTCCTATACTTCCAACGATGGAGAGATAGCGCACACGCTCAGGCGCGACCCACGTTCTCGGGTTAAATAGTGCTGATCGTTAGCCAGTACACCCCTCCGAGTTATGGCTTTACTTTCACATGGACAAGACGGATTACATTACTAAATTTGGCTCAGAAAATAAAACTATCTGCTGCTTATTGAATGTTCATTTACATGGGACAGAACTGGAGTATCTGATCAAAGTGATTAGTCACTATTGTTTCCTGAATGACAACGATATCCATGATTAAGAAAGAACATTCTCTTCATAGTTTTCTTCTTTTAACGAATTGGCTGGAAATCAAACATTCCATTTTGATAGGGCGAACTCAAATGGACGTGGCGGTTATTGGCTGTATTCGACTGGGACCTTTCCGTTGAGTAAATTTACTCGCGAAGTTGCCAAAATGCGCTCTACGCAAACGTACCAGTCGAATGCAAAAACCCTGGCAGTATGGAAGGTTCGGAAACTGACTAAATCGCCTAAGTTTTACTATCTTGAAAATAAAATCCACATATCAGCGCTGTTTTCAGACATAGTGGATGATGGATAATAAAAGAATTCAGCCCGCATTTTCAAATTTTGCATCACGTGACATACTTCACGAAACATGTCACACGTTTTGGACCTGGCTTGTTTCGTGTTCTATTTTTCCCGGGAAATACCAGTCGAATAAAAAAACATACTCTACGGAGTCAATATACTTTAACTTTTCGCCGAGCCGAATACAGCCATTGATAGTGTGGGACACATCAGTTGTTTGCTTGCTGAAATGTAGACATAATCAGGCAGTTGCCTGAATGCAGGTTCTCTATCCGCAATCCTTGACGATGTTGTGTTTCCCAATGGTATAGGGTTTTGCGAAGTAGACCACGAGGTATCGTTTTCTCATCTTTAAAACACATATCTCTGCAAGATGGGAACCGACATACCACATGCATTCGATACCATCAAGCGACCTTGACTTCTTCAATGCGTCCATTAAGCTAATTGTGATAATGTCACATTACGCCTGCTGATACCCTAGTGACAAAGACAGCATTAACGGTTCACATGCAATCAATTCTTTCTGCAAATTCGGACACATACAAAATTTGATTACAACAGAGAGATAGTATATCACCAGTGCTCTTGATATGTTACGTCAGTACAGCTTCAGCCTCGGTTGGAAATCATTACACAAGAAGAGTTCCTTCAGTCACATAGGCAGATCTGCCGCTGGAGATTGAGTATGCGGATAGACTGGTGGATTCCTGGTTATCCATCGATAATATGACGTCATAATCAATTTCGTCAGGCGTAGGATGGCGTCATTATCAATTACGTCATGAATGACGTAGCTAAGTTCGCCACGAACGCTTTAATTGATGACGGAATAAGCGTTGTTGTATGAAGTGTACGTCTTTCCTATTTAATAAACATATTGTTGAATATGTTGAAACGAATTTGAGTAGGTGCTGTTGCTTCCAAAGTTTTCTGGAAATTGATAATCATGGATTTCAGGGATCGATCGATCCCAACACAAGCGAAGGGTGGGTGAGCTTAGCCAAAGATGGACGAGGTATGGATAGTACCGGATTCATCAATTGATTTCATTATCGAGGAAAAGTGCTCCCTTGATGAACTTCTTACAATAGATGCAAAACAACTGAAAACCACACATATCTTCAGGAATCAAGCCATAATAATTCACCTATATGCACGTCAGGCTCAACGGAAATGAATGGTGAAGGCATCATAGTCCTGGTGAGAAAAATTAGTGGGAGTACCTGATCCTGGTCTCACTCCTCTGCAGATTAACTGACATTGGGAATCAGCATGTAGTAGGAAACATACTTTCTAGTCTTTCTGGATGTTGTGAATGTGTGGATGCAAAGTTCCATTGTAAGTCGACAAGCGATGCTCTATGATAGGAAATGTATCTCAATACAGCTTGAAACATGTATTGCGACAAAGTTTTACAAGTGGGCCTCCTGAATACACACAATGGTTATCGTCGCGAACATGAGCCATCACGAACCACGCTGGCAACACCAGTTAATTTCAGATTCTGCCTTTTCTCAATATGCGCAACACAATTTCGCTCTGTGTGAGGGTTGAATATCAACGATGACAAATAGTTGTACATGTTCAGCCATCCACCCAGCCAACCAGCCAGCCAACCAACCAGCCAACCAGCCAACCAACCAACCAGCCAACCATGCATCCATCTAGCCAGCTATCCATCCAAACAGCCAACCAGCCAGCCAGCCAGCCAGCCGGCCAGCCGAACAACCTACCAGCCTGCCGGGCAACCAGCAATCCAGCCATCCAGCCATCAAACAAGCCATCCAGCCTTACAGCCAGCCGCCCAGCCAGTCAGCCAGCCAGCCAGAAGCCATCCAGCCAACCACCCAAACATCCAACCAGCCAGCCATCCAGCCAGCCAGCCAGCCATCCATCCATCCATCCATCCATCCAGCCAGCCAGCCAACTATCCAGCCAATCAGCCATCCAACCAACCAGCCATACAACCATCCAGCCAACCAGCCAGCCAGCCAGCCAACAAGCCAGCCAGCCTAACAGCAAGCCAGCCAGCTCGCCAGTCGCCAGCAAACCAACCAGCCAGTCAAGCAGCCATCCAATCAGCCAACCAACCAGCCAACCATCCAGCCAACCAGCCAGGCAGACATCCAACCAGGCAAACAACCAGCCATCCAGCCAACCAACCAGCCATACAGCCAGCGAGTCAGCCAACCAGCCAACCAGCCATCCAACCAGCCAACCAACCAGCCATCCAGCCATCTAGCCATCCAACCATCCAAACATCCATCCATCCAACTAATCATCCATACAACCATCCAGCCAACCAGCCAGCCAGCCAACAAGCCAGCCAGCGTACCAGCAAGCCAGCCAGTCGCCAGGCAGCCAGCCAACCAACCAGCCAGTCAAGCAGCCATCCAACAAGCCAATCAACCAGCCATCCATCCACCCATCCATACAACCAGCCAGCCAACCATCCAGCCAGCCAGCCACGCAGACATCCAACCAGCCAAACAACCAGCCATCCAGCGAACCAAACAGCCATACAGCCACCCAGCCAGCCAACCAGCCAGCCAGCCAGCCAGCCATCCAACCAGTCAACCAACCAGCCATCCACCCATCCACCAATCCAACCAGCCAACCATCAATCCAACCAGCCAGCCATCATTACACAAGAAGATTTCCTTCAGTCACATAGGCAGACTTGCCGCTGGAGATTGAGTAGGCGGATAGACTGGTGGATTCCTGGTGATCCATCGATAATATGACGTCATAATCAATTTCGTCAGGCGTAGGATGGCGTCATTATCAATTACGTCATGAATGACGTAGCTAAGTTCGCCACGAATGCTTTAATTGATGACGGAATAAGCGTTGTTGTATGAATTGTATTTCTTTCCTATTTAATAAACATATCGTTGAATATTTTGAAACGAATTTGAGTAGGTGCTGTTGCTTCCAAATTTTTTGGAAATTGATAATCATGGAGTTCAGGGATCGATCGATCCCAACACAGGCGAAGAGTGGGTGGAGCTTAGCAAAATATGGACGAGCCATGGATAGTACCGGATTCCTCAATTCATTTCATTATCGAGGAAAAGGGCTCCCTTGATGAACTTCTTACAATAGGTGCAAAACAACTGAAAACCACACATATCTTCAAGAATCAAGCCATGATAATTTACCCATATGCACGTCAGGCTCAAAGGAAATGAATGGTGAAGGAATCATAGCCCTGGTGAGAAAAATCAGTGGAAGTACCTGATCCTGGTCTCACTCCTCTGCAGATTAACTGACATTGGGAATCGTCATGTAGTAGAAAACACTACTTTCTAGTCTTTCTGGATGTTGTGAATGTCTGGATGCAAAGTTCCATTGTAAGTCGACATGCGATGCTCTATGATAGGAAATGTATCTCAATACAGCTTGAAACATGTATTGCGACAAAGTTTTACAAGTGGGCCTCCTGAATACACACAATGGTTATCGTCGCGAACATGAGCCATCACGAGTCCACCCTGGCAACACCACTTAATTTCAGATTCTGCCTTTTCTCAATATGCGCAACACAATTTCGCTCTGTGTGACGGTTGAATGTCAACGATGACAAATAGTTGTACATGTTCATCCATCCAACCAGCCAGCCAGTCAGCCAACCAGCCAACCAGCCAGCCAACCAACCAGCCAACCAGCCAACCAACCAACCAGCCAACCATGCATCCATCTAGCCAGCTATCCATCCAACCAGCCAACCAGCCAACCAGCTAGCCAGCCAGCCAGCCGGCCAGCCAGCCAGCCAGCCAACCAATCAACCTCCCAGCCAGCCAGCCAGCCAACCAACCTACAAGCCAGCCGGGCAACCAGCCATCCAGTCATCTAACAAGCCATCCAGCCTGCCAGCCAGCCAGCCAGCTAGCCAGCCAGCTAGCCAGCCAGTCAGCCAGCCAGCCAGCCAGCCAGCCAGCCAGGTAGCCAGGCAGCCAACCACCCAGACAACCAACCAGCTAACCATTCAGCCAGCCAGACATCCAACCATCCATCCATCCATTCAACCAAACAGCCATCCAGCTACACAGCCATCCAACCAGCCAGACAACCGGCCATCCAGCCAACCAACCAGCCATACAGCCATCCAGCCAGCCAACCCGCCAGCCAGCCATCGAACCAGCCAACCAACCAGCCATCCAGCCATCCAACCATCCAACCTTCCAACCAGCCAACCATCCATCCAACCATCCAACCAGCCAGCCATCCAGCCATCCCGCCAACCAGCCAGCCAGCCAGCCAACAAGCCAGCCAGCCTACCAGCAAGCCAGCCAGCCCGCCAGTCAGCTAGCCAACCAACCAGGCAGTCAAGCAGCCATCAAACCAGTCAACTAACCAGCCATCCAGCCAACCAAACAGCCATATATCCGGCCAGCCAACCAGCCAACCAGTCAGCCAACCAGGCAACCAACCATCTATCCAGCCAGCCAACCACCCAACCAGCCAAGCATCCATCCAACCAGCCAGCCAACCATCTAGCCAGCAAGTCACCCAGCCAGTCAGCAAGCCACACAGCCAGCCAGCCTGTCAAGCACCAGCCAGTCAGCCAGCCAGCCAGGCAGCCAGTCAGTCAGTCAGCCAGCAGCCAGCCATCCAGCCACCCACCCAGTCATCCAGCCAACCACCCAGACAACCAACCAGCCAACCATTCAGCCAGCTAGACATCCAGCTATCCATCCATCCAGCCAGCCAGACAACCATCCAGCCAACCAGCCATCCAGCCACGCAGCCATCCAACTAGCCAAACAACCAGCCATCCAGCCAACCAACCAGCCTTACAGCCAGCGAGCCAGCCAACCAGCCAGCCAGCCAGCCATCCAACCAGCCAACCAAGCAGACATCCAGCCATCCATCCATCCAACCAGACAACCAGCCATCCAACCAACCAGCCATACAACCATCCAGCCAACCAACCAGCCAGCCGGCCAGCCACCCAACAAGCCAGCCAGCCTACCAGGAAGCCAGCAAGCCCGCCAATCTGCCAGCCAACCAACCAGCCAGTCAAACAGCCATCCAACCAGCCAACCAACCAGCCATCCAGCCATCCAAGCAGCCAGCCAACCATCCAGCCATCCAGCCACGCAGCCATCCAACTAGCCAAACAACCAGCCATCCAGCCAACCAAACCGCCATACAGCCACGCAGACAGCCAACCAGCCAACCGGTCAGCCAACCAGCCAGCCAGCCAGCCAGCCAGCCAGCCAGCCAGCCAGCCAGTCATCCATCCAACCAGCCACCAACCAGCCATCCAGCCATCCAGGCATCCAGCCATCCAGCCATCCAGCCATCCAGCCATTCATCCATTCATCCAACCAGCCAGCCATCATTACACACGAAGAGTTCCTTCAGTCACATAGGCAGATTAGCCGCTGGAGATTGAGTATGCGGATAAACTGGTGGATTCCTGGGTATCCATCGATAATATGACGTCATAATCAACTTCGTCAGGCGTAGGATGGCGTCATTATCAATTACGTCATGAATGACGTAGCTAAGTTCGCCACGAATGCTTAATTGATGACGAAATAAGCGTTGTTGTATGAATTGTATGTCTTTCCCATTTAATAAACATATCGTTGAATATTTTGAAACGAATTTGAGTAGGTGCTGCTGCTTCCAAAGTTTTCTGGAAATTGATAATCATGGACTTCAGGGATCGATCGATCCCAACACAGGCCAAGAGTGGGTGGCGCTTAGCCAAAGATGGACGAGGCATGGATAGTACCGCATTCCTCAATTGATTTCATTATCGAGGAAAAGTGCTCCCTTGATGAACTTCTTACAATATGTGCAACACAACTGAAAACCACACATATCTTCAAGAATCAAGCCATAATAATTTACCTATATGCACGTCAGGCTCAAAGGAAATGAATGGTGAAGGAATCATAGCCCTGGTGAGAAAAATCAGTGGAAGTACCTGATCCTGGTCTCACTCCTCTGCAGATTAACTGACATTGGGAATCGTCATGTAGTAGAAAACACTACTTTCTAGTCTTTCTGGATGTTGTGAATGTCTGGATGCAAAGTGCCATTGTAAGTCGACATGCGATGCTCTATGATAGGAAATGTATCTCAATACAGCTTGAAACATGTATTGCGACACAGTTTTACAAGTGGGCCTCCTGAATACACACAATGGTTATCGTCGTGAACAAGAGCTATCACGAGTCCACGCTGGCAACACCACTTAATTTCAGATTCTGCCTTTTCTCAATATGCGCAACACAATTTCGCTCTGTGTGAGGGTTGAATGTCAACGATGACAAATAGTTGTACATGTTCAGCCATCCACCCAGCCAGCCAGTCAGCCAACCAGCCAACCAGCCAGCCAACCAAACAGGCAACCAGCCAACCAACCAACCTGCCAACCATGCATCTATCTAGCCAGCTATCCATCCAACCAGCCAACCGGCCAGCCAGCCAGCCAGCCAGCCAGCCAGCCGGCCAGCCGGCCAGCCAGCTAGCCGGCCAGCCAACCACCCAGACAACCAACCAGCTAACCATTCAGCCAGCCAGACATCCAGCCATCCATCCATCCATTCACCCAACCAGCCATCCAGCTACGCAGCCATCCAACCAGCCAAACAACCGGCCATCCAGCCAACCAACCAGCCATACAGCCAACCAGCCAGCCAGCCATCCAACCAGCCAACCATCCAGCCATCCAACCATCCAACCATCCAACCATCCAACCAGCCAACCATCCATCCAACCATCCAACCAGCCAGCCATCCAGCCATCCAGCCATCCCGTCAACCAGCCCCCAGCCAGCCAACAAGCCAGCCAGCCTACCCGCAAGCCAGCCAGCCCGCCAGTCAGCCTGCCAACCAACCAGCCAGTCAAGCAGCCATCAAACCAGCCAACTAACCAGCCATCCAGCCAACCAAACAGCCATATAACCAGCCAGCCAACCAGCCAACCAGTCAGCCAACCAGGCAACCAACCATCTATCCAGCCAGCCAGCCAGCCAACCAGCCAAGCAGCCATCCAACCAGCCAGCCAACCATCTAGCCAGCAAGTCACCCAGCCAGTCAGCAAGCGACACAGCCAGCCAGCCTTTCAAGCACCAGCCAGTCAGCCAGCCAGCCAGCCAGCCAGCCAGCCAGTCAGTCAGTCAGTCAGCCAGCAGCCAGCCATCCAGCCACCCACCCAGTAATCCAGCCAGCAAACCAACCAACCAGACAACCAGTCAACCAAGAAGCCAACTAGCCAAACAGCCAATCAACCAGCCAGCCAGCTAACCAGCCAGCCATCCACCAGCCATCCAGCCAGCCAACCAGCCAACCAGCCAACCAGCCAGCCAACCAGCCAACCAGCCAACCAGCCAGCCCGCCAGCTAGCCAGTCAGCCATCCAATCAGCCAGCCAGGCAGCGAGCGAGTCAGCCAGCTAGCCAGGCATTCAGCCAGCCAGCCAGGCAACCAACCCGCCCGACAGCAAGCCAACCAGCTAACCAGCCAACCAGCCAACCAGCTAACCAGCCAACCAGCCAACCAGCCAGCCAGCCAGCCATTCAGCCAGTCATATAACCATCCATCCATCCATCCATCCATCCAGCCAGCCAGCCAGCCAGCCAGCCAGCCAAACAGAAAGCCAGCCAGCCAGCCAGCCAGCCAGATGGACAGACGGACTGGCGGGCTGGCGGGCGGTCGGGCGGGCGGGCGGGCAGACCTGACCGACATACAGCTAGCAAGCCAGGCACTCAGTCAGCCACAAACACTTATTCCGTGCTGTTGTTTCGAGAGTTTATAGCACACACTATAGTTTATAAATCTAACTTGGTGCATACCCGAATTCTGGGCGTGAAGTGTGGGTGACATGTCTGGTGAAACTTTGCATAAATATATCACGCATGTGTCAATATTTCAGAAAATACGCACCGATTCGTTTGACGCGTTCTCCGTTAATAACAAAAACAATTTTCGTTCCATATCTGACAGACTTCCACCAACGAGCTGATTGATTCCCGACTCAAAATGTATCGCGCTAACTTATTTGTTCAGACGGTTCTTATAAGACGACATTTATCTCCCTTCCATCATAATGTCAATGAAAATTAGCCAAATTTGCCGGATTTTCAATTACCTCATTCATAAGCAGTTTAGAATGAATGAATGAACTTATTTACACCCGGACCTCTTTACAAGGCATATAGAGGAAATCAGTCTATTTAATAAAAAGAGAAACACGTACGAGCGTATTCAGCAGGAAAAACTGTACCAGAACCAAGTTGAAATCAGAATCCCGTTTTGTGCGTTTTCAATCTTGCGTTTCTTGCTTATTTCTTACTGTAAGCTCGCACAATTTATATGTGCGTGCCGGATTTTGATTGTGTTTCAGATATACTGTATACATGGCTATTAACATTGTTTGCATGCAGACTTTAAGGTACCTGGCATAGGAAAAGTATGCCAGCGCGACGTAACTGTGCCCTACTTGTCATGCTACAAATTAGTGTCCACTTTTACTTCCGCGAAGGCCTCACTCAGTATGGTGTATGGTGTATAGAAGAAAGGGCGCATCTAAGTTGCTGGCTACAATGAAACTAATTTAACGTAGGCCTCCAGGCAAATTAGTTTCAATTACTGCCAACTTGTTACTACAACACACCTAATTTGGAACTTCCGAACCTACGTGATGTAGGTCAAAGAGGTGTCTCCCATGAGCCAATGGCTCAGGAACAAACAAGTGCAATCCTCGAGATTTTATCACATTCTAAAAACGTTCTAATTTTTATGGATTTTCCGGACGTCTAGGATCCCGAGCAACGATGTGTAATCTGAATATCCTCTCAGCCACATTCATGTGCTAGAATTCGAACCAAATCAGACCAGTAGTTTCCCAGACATCATTAGATAAACAATTTTGCCAGATTCGTGTCCAGATTTATTTTCTCTGGACAACGTACAAAGCGTGTTGCAATACAATTCTTTGGTGTGTTAACATGTAGTTTCCGAGATACATCTGAAGACACACAGACGAAACACCCGTACGCACGCACGCCCATCCGCCTGCGTACACGCATGCACACACGCGCACACGCACGCGCGCACGCACGCCCGTCCGCCAGCCCGGCCGCACGCGCGCACGCACACACACAAAACAGCACGCATGCACGCACGCACGCACGCACGCACGCACGCACGAACGCACGCACGCACGCACGCACGCACGCACGCACGCACGCACGCACGCACGCACGCACGCACGCACGCACGCACGCACGCACGCACGCACGCACGCACGCACGCACGCACGCACGCACGCACGCACGCACGCACGCACGCACGCACGCACGCACGCACGCACGCACGCACGCACGCACGCACGCACCCACGCACCCACGCACCCACGCACCCACGCACCCACGCACCCACCCACCCACCCACGTACGCACGCACGCACAACACGGTATCCCATACGGTCCTCCTCTTACGGGTCTAGACACATTCTTTTTTCTCAACGACAATCTGCCAATGGCCAATCAGGTACCTGTCACTGACTATACAGCTACGCATCCGTAAAGCCGTTTAATATTTTGAAACTAATTTGATTAGACAGTGTTGATGTTTATGGCAGCAACAATTCGGGGCAAATTTAGTTTCAAAATATTCACCATAATGTTTATTAAATTGTAAATTGTAAATTCATTAAATACACAATTCAGACACGTGTGTGATAGAGGTTTCTGTTTTGTCAACGTTTGTGACGTCAAATACAAGGAAGTGTTGTAATTAGGCTTGCGCGATTATGTGATGAAATCGAAAATCGCGATCATTGTTTAAATCCTGAATTTATATGATTAAAAACGCAATAATCGAATAATCGTGAATAATTCCACTGCATAAAATATTTCACAATCTATCTTTTTATTTACATTTTGCTTAGCGAATTCATGCCCATTTTCAGGCCAAGAGAAGTCTATTTTTGAAAATGTATCATTGGAATGCCTGGCTCGAGAATCGA
This sequence comes from Chaetoderma sp. LZ-2023a, assembly GCA_034401795.1. Lineage (NCBI taxonomy): Eukaryota > Metazoa > Mollusca > Caudofoveata > Chaetodermatida > Chaetodermatidae > Chaetoderma > Chaetoderma sp. LZ-2023a. The sequence goes on along the minus strand of CM067361.1, from coordinate 13,283,787 downwards.
ACCAGGCATTCCAGTGATACATTTTCAAAAATAGTCTTCTCTTGGCCTGCAAATCGACATTTCTAAACACCATCGCAGCTTTCGTCATTGATATGCCAAAGTTGTTGTTATATCGGTGTAATTTGTAACCAGGCCGATTAATCGAGTAATCGCGATTATTCTTAAATAATCGATCGCGATGACTCAAAGTAATAATCGCGCAAGCCTAGATGTAATGGAGGATTCCAATTGCTCAGTTAATCGCATGACCTCATAATCAACTTCGTGACGTGTATGGTGATGTCATAATCAATTAAGCCATGGATGGTGTAGCTAAGTTCGTCACGGACGCGTGATTGATGACGGAATAAGCGTTGTTGTACGAATTGTGTCTTTACGATTTAATAAACATGCTGTTGAATATGTTGGCGCTGTTACCTTATCTTGGGCTGAAAATGGACTTTCTCAAGACATCTAAGCAAGAGCTTCGGCAGGCTCAACGGAAAAAGGTGTTACGTTGAATCGGGATATGTGAATACGGTAAATGAATGATAATGATACTATTAGTTAACTTAACAATGTATAGACATATTTAATTATATTAGCTGCATCTATTAAAGCAAATGGTAATACATGATATAGGAATTGAAAATCGTTAACAAAATGTAGTGAATAAAACAGGGCCGGATTTACTACGGTGAAGGCCCACTGGACAGTAATCGGGGAAGGGCGTCGCTTTGGTGGGTTTCTCTCATGATGTGGTAGGGTGGGTGGGTGGTTGGGGGTGGGGGTGCGGGCGGTGGGCCGGTGTGGTGCTGGGTGGAGGAAACGTCAGCGTGTGTACCTCACATAGCCTGGCGAAGCTGGTACCTTTCCCGAAGTAAATTTAAAATTAGATGCTCTGAGAAGCCATTTAATTTAATAGCTTCTCAGAACGTCTCAGAACATCTATTTTTTCAGTTTTCTCCGGGAAAGGCACCCGCACCCCGAGTCAATGTGAGCTGGCCACGGTGCCATTTTTTCAGCATTCTGAAAGATAGGTACCATCCTTATTTTGCACACAATAATTCTCACTGATCACTCATCCTTATGCATTAGACATATATAATCTCGTCTTCACAGCACAGCAGCATGTCTTGCTGGAGGCTCCCGTAGAAATTTGATTTTGTTGCAGTCTCCTGGCCAACTGCCCACTCTATGATACCCTAAATCCGACCCTGGAATAAAACATTACTGGTATATGTACCATCCTTGTCCCAACATCTAGTAAACTACTTCGTTATTGCGTTACACTGGTGTACTATTCACAACATTGAAATACAGAATAACAATAAGTCGACAATAATACCATGGTATTGTGGATTTCTGTTATAACTTTCTTCATACAATAAATACTATGCAATGTTACCCTATCTACAACAATGTTATATAAATCGCCTCGCATGAAATACAGCTAAACTATTTGCCATATAAGCTTACGGACATCGGAAGACGTATTGATAGACAATCTAAAGATGAATATTCTAATGATATCCACGCAGTTCATCTTCACAGATAATTATGAACACTTATTAACAGTCTGACTGCGGTACGCCAACAGACGATAACATACATGAGGATAACTCTGGATCTGCTGACTATTTTGAAAACAATTTGACCGACAGGTGTTGGTGGCTAAGCCACCAACAGTTTTCAGTCAAATTGTTTTCAAAATGATCCCGCATATCCAAAGTTAAACTCCATGAAAAATGTTGAATGAACGAATTCAGTAGGCCGATAGGTAATGCAAACACATATATTCATTCCCAAAACACTAACGTATACAACAGTCACAATGTATCAATGTTTGCAAGATCACATCACGAAATAATACAATCAAAATATACAACTGATCCTTACATTTGTATGCAATTCGTGTTTGTCCTATTTTAACTACTTCATAATTCTATCATAATTATGTACAGAGAAAGTATCGGGTATTCAAACGATATTAACTGAAATTCGTAATGTTTGCAGTTTATATATAGCCCCTTAGCCTAGAAACATTGAATCTATAAACACACATGGCGAATACGGTAATAACCGCCTCATCGGGAATTGTCCACTCCACACTCTGTGAATCTATACTAGTGCTTATTGGAACTATATGTCATGGAGAGCACAGCTACGAAATACTTTAACATGTTTCCAAAACGAAATTGAAAAAACCCTGTGAACACGTTATACATAAATGAGGATGCCAGTTTATCCATGAATTATATGACGTCATAATAAACTACGTGACGTGTATGTTGAATGATGCAACTAAGTTCATCACGAACCCATAATTGATGATAGACTAAGTGCTGTTGTACGAATTGTATGTCTTTACTATTTACTAAACTTTCTGTGGAACAAATTCGCAGCAATATCACCCAGTCAAATACGATTCAAAATATTCAACAGCTCGACTGGAAATTGTGATTCAGGAAACTGGATTCCACCATTGGTGTATAAAAGCATAAACAGAACAGCTGACGTTGTTATGCTTTTGTTTGGGAACATGTTAACTTAGTTATGAGCTGTGTTGAACGATCAATATTATAATAGCGGATGCCATAACATCGGATGACATTATAAAATCGGATGTAATTATAATATCGGGCAACATCATAATATCGGATGACAAGACAGTCTAGTAGAAAAATAACGAATATCTAAAAGTAAATAACGGCCATTTCCATTTTAGCTATGCCACGCCCATCTCTATCTAAGCTCGCGCGTGTTGGGATCGATCGATCTCTTAACTTCATGACTAGCTATTTCCAGAAAACTATACAAGTAAGCTGTTGAATATTGTGTAACTAATTCTACTGGGTGTTGTTGCTGCCTATGGCAGAAACAGCGCCCCGTCAAATTAGTTTCAAAATATTCAACAGGATATGTATTAAATAGTAAATACATACAATTCGTGCACCAACGCATAGTCCGTCTTCAAAGGTGCGTTCGTGACGTACTTATCTAAGTCATTCATGACGTAATAATGGGGTCATTGATTGTGATACCATTCCATACGTCATGTAGTTGATTATGACATCATATCATGGATGGATACAGTGGAAACGGTGTAATATTTTAAAACCCTGATCATTAGGTAAGTCTGCTTGTTTTTGCCTTATTGAGAAGTGACCCGAACATGACAAATTATTAGAGCAGTTTGTAACACAAGGTAGGTTATTAAAAATTCTGTGCTTGAAATTACATTGCCTCGTATTCAAAGCAGCTATAGAATTGAGCGTCAAGCCATGTATCTCATGAACAAATCCACGTTTGGCTATGCCACGTCCATTTCTAGCTAAGTTCCACTCACGATTTGCACGTTTAGGGATCGATTGCACCTTGAATTACCAGAATCCCAATATCAAGGTATATACAGGTAAGCTACTGAATATTTAAAAAATAAGTTAACTGGGGCCTGTTGCTGACCATGACAGCAACGACCCTCCAGTCAAATTAGTCTCAAAATATTCAACATAATGTGTATTAAAGAGTAAATACATCAAATACAATTCGTATAATTGGCGGTCAATTCCAGCTTCAGGAGGTAGTATTGCTGTCAATTATGGGTTGTTACGTCAGCCTAATTGAGATGTACATGCTTATGACGGCATATACTTGAATGCCAGATCGGAGTCATTCATTATTGCCTATATAGCAACCAATATATCTTGGTTGATGCACATTGATATGATACATAGAGTATCATGGTGATGAAGACGACTGTTGTGTGGGGTGTGTGGTGTGGTGGGGGCGGGCGGGCTGTTGGGTGTGGCGGCAGGACAGTGGGGGTGTTCTTTAGGTATCCCCAACCACAAGCCTATGACATAGTCAATTCTGGAAGTAGCTATGTTTGATCCACTGAATAGAATTTTGATCTGAATACTTCATGGTAAGCGACATATAGTAAAACGAAACATAAAACATTGTTAGATGAACAAATTGGTTTCTAATTTCGTAAACAATTAAGTAGCAGTTTAGGCTGTTAATACTCGTGTCCAGGATAATGTTTTTAAAACAATCTTAACATATTTTCGACACACTTACAAGATAACACCATCAGACCATATCAATCACATTCATGTGACAAGCCTTGTCAAAATCTACAAGACGAATATATTAATATATCACATATACATTATCTTTAAGACGTGTTATCATCACCATCGCCGTTGTCAGCATTGTTTTCGGATCGGAGTTTCCATCATTGTTGTTTGTTATTGTTGTTCTTTTTGTTGTTTTTGTTGTTGATGTGGGCTTAATTTCAGTACACCGGTGGCGGCGATGGTGGTTGTTTTTTTGTATTGTTTTTGTTGTTGTTGTTGTTTTGTTGTTGTTGTTGTGGCGGCGGTGGTGGTGGTGCTGCTGCTGCTGCTGCTGCTGCTGCTGCTGCTGCTGCTGATTGTGGTGGAGGTGGTGGTCGTGGTGGTGATGGTGGTGTTGGTGTTGGTATTGGTGTTGGTGGTGGTGATGGCGGATGTGGTGCTTGTGCTGGTGGTTGTGGTGGTGGTGGTCGTGGTGGTGGAGGGGGTGGTGGTGGTGGTGTTGATCATGATGGTGGTGCTGATGGTGCTGGTGGTGGTCGTGTTATTGATGTTGTTATATTTTTCATATACCGATGTAGGATTCAAGAAGCCATTTTAGTTGGCTGCCGGCGCTAGATAGTTTGATCTTTCTGGACTGATAGCAGATTCATGTACACAGGCAGAGTGCATCTCGTATCGTAACTACACATGCGAGACCCTTCGCTAATGGGGCGGTCTCCTACATGATGCGGGACAAACATAATTGAATATATCCTCTCTGATTGTCTTTGCTACAAACATATAAATAAAAGGATTCGCTGCATTATTAAAAAATAAGAGAAAGTTTGTAATAAGATATAGAACCAGATGGTATTCCGGGTATGGGACCCCGAATACTTCGTGGATAAAGTCATGAATAAACGATGGCAGCCAAGCCACGAAGAATGCGATGATCATAATAACGATAGCTTGGTACACCGTACCCTTTCTAGCCTCGCTTGCTAATTCTTCTGATGACGCCTTAACATTAGTTTTAATGTATTTTACTAAGTGTAATGTAATTATTATTATACAAGGCACGACGAATAACACCACGTGCCCAATAACATCTCTTAACCTGTAATCTCCATAAAAGTCACACACTCTAACGAGCGTGTCCTTAAATAATAGGTCTCTAGGTCTACTCATCCAAATGTATGGCATATTAACAAGCAACGCAATTACCCAAATTATAAAACAAATCCAAAAGACTAGTTTCAGTGTCAGATTAACCTTTGATTTCAGTGGATAGATTAATTGGTAGTAACGAATGCCAGAGAACAGGACTAAATGGTAGAGACTAACTGTCATCGATGCATAACTTAAATAACTGAGTAGCGCGCATACACATCCAGGTACATATGCTAACATCTCCGGATACAGAAAGAGATAAGATAAGCTCCATATTAAACAGGTGGCAAAGTCTGACATTGCCAAACTGGTGATGATGCAGAAAGTCAGTGAGCGACATTTTCCAGATCGAATTAAATAAAATATGAGGACGATGTTTGCTGGGATACCAATCCCTAGAACAACACATAAAGGACCCTTATATATCGCACTGTGAATTGACAATGCATAGGTAAATAACGGATCTACATAATATATCGGTCCTGTATAATTACCACTGTTGATGGAGTCCTTTAAGTTAACCATAATGACAGATATTCCTGGTCAAATGTGTTTCTTTTCTTCTAACTAAAATAAGCACATCCGCGTGAAAGTTTATTCTGATAATGTTGGAAAGCAAATTTATTGGAATAATATTTCAAGGTATTATGCAATAACGTATACTACTGTTAATGAAGTATTGGTAACAGTTGCATATTATGTATGTGATGTATTGTGCTAGATGGTTCATCATATTGGTATAGAAAGATGAACGAACATGTAAGAAAAATATATGGATGTATGAATTAATAGGTTGTCCACTTTTCACACTTAGCTTGGAGAAAACTCGTGATGCCCAGTCATATTAAGAGCTTAGTGCATAGTTGTATATGGGTCATGAGTTGAATCAACAAAATTGAATAAGTTCATAACACCTTATCTAGTAACAATTGCTGGTGTTGTTCAGTACTTCGTTGCTTCTCAGATTTGTCATACAGGCTACTGATGAAGCACATCCCTGCGAAATGCATTTAGCAAATTGACGGTGTCCATAATTACTGTGAGTAACTTATAATATTGCGTAGTGTATTGTTGTATTGTTAACCCTTGCATATTACATGTTAATTCTATAATTTGTCTTTCAGGTGTAAGTAATATATTGGTTCAATTTGTAGTTGATGTGAATGAATTTGTGTGCTTGAATTTGAGTTTGCCTGGTCGAATCTTTCTTACCTGCTCAACTGCCTGTCTGATTGCTAGTTAGATTGGACGCTTGTCTGTCTGAATGGCTATTGCGAGGAAGAATGGTCGTAGGAAGAATGGAGATGGTAAAGGGGGTTCATCTGCGCATGCGCGCCTGGTAAAGCTGTATTACCAAATAATTCAGTGCTTCCACCATATTGCTACGCTACGTAGGCATTTAGATGCCGAAACTCTCCCTGATGGGCTTAGCAGGAAGGTGGAAGAGCTGAATGGATTTCGTAAGCCAGCTATGCCAAATGATGACATCTACTTTGCTATCTGGAATGTGAATTTTGAGTGGGAAAAATCTACCATTAAGGCCATGTTAAATCACTATAATGAACAACTGAAGTAGTCCTCACCCAGGCAATGCCACATTTATACCTAGGTCGTGCTAAATCCAATGCTATACGCTGGGCAAAAAACAATTATAATAGGAAGCTCGACATTAATGCGAGTAGTTCTTTTTACGATTTTGTGCGACCGATAGATCCATCTCAGCAACCAATTCAAAATCTCGCACAAGTCACGCCTCTGGTCATGATACCAACTGTGGCCCCACAATCACAAATGAAAAAGCGCCTCAGATCACCTGAAACTTCGCCGCCAGTCACAAAACGAGTAGACAATAAAATCTCTCCATTGCTACCATTAGAGTCTGGCCCTAGAGATATGCTATTTGAAGCATCATTAATCCCACTACCTGACTCTCCACTAGGCAATCTAAATGACCCAAACGAATATCCGACCTTGCCACAGAGGGAAAGGGTTAATGGTAGCATATCTGGTCCACGGACTGGCTCTTCTCAGAAATCTCCTCAGAGCAGTCAACCATCGGGTCTCAAGACCCCATCCCCAACAGGGAAACTGCCACAGCCCAGCTTCTCTCCAACTCCAGGTCCAAGTAATGCACCGGAGGTGCGTCCTATTAAATCTGCGAATAGACCCAAACAACCAACCATGTTGGAGAGAAACATTTTTTGGAGATTTCGTCATGAAATCGAACACAAAATTGACTGGCGACTACCTGTTCTCACGAACAAAGTACTCATCTTTGGAGCTTCGAACCTGAGTCGCATTAATGTTGAGCCCCACCCTGAAACGCAAGTTGCCTGCTACCCAGGAGCTAAATTGTGTCATGCTAGAGGACTAATTCAAAAGTACAATGGATCATTTAAACCAGAGAAAATAGTGATCAACATTGGTATTAATGATATGAATGAACCCATCTCTAGTTCAAAACATAGATTAATTCTGCTTCTCAGTGCTATTAAGTCCAAATTCCCAAAGACTGCGATTTACTTCGCAAAACTTAACTATTCAAGTCGGTTGACAGCTCAGCAGAGGTTGGCGATTCAGTCCCTCAATTCGACGGCTGAATCATCAAAATCTGTGACTGTCATACCTGCACTCAGACTCTCCGAATTTAATGTTGTTAATGATAACATTCATTGGACTGAGAAGACAGCTAACACTATGTATTCTGCCTGGCTTAAATTCCTAAATTTAAACTAGACAAGGACCAAGGTAACATCCGCCCGGAAACAGGACTGGGCAGTAATATTGTCAATCTAACTGGCTCCCCATTAGGTGAAGCAGAGCAGTCACTGCTCAATTTTGGTCTTACATTTGTCCCAACACCAAAACCTAATACAGGTTTGGATGCTCTTTTAGATAATGGCGGTATGGAAACATCTGAATTTAGCCACCGTATTAAGTTAGCAGACTTCTTTCGTAACTCTAATAGTAACATTCCACCATTCATTGAAAGAACTGGCTGGGCACCAAACGTAAAAATCCTGGACCCAGCGATGGGTGAATGCATAGAACTCTTTTCAGAACGTGTTAAAGTTTCTGCATTCCCTAATGATCAACCAAATTTACCCTATGAGGAACGCCAGGCCTTAATTGAATTGTCTAAAAACAGCGAAATTGTCATCAAACCTGCAGATAAAGGGTCGGCGACTGTAATAATGCTTAAAGATAACTATAAACGTGAAGCACAACGACAACTTAGTAACTCAAAGCATTACCAGAAACTAAGCAAACCACGTTGGCAAAATAATTGCAGCAAATTTAATGAGATTCTTCAAAAATTGCTCAATAGCAAGATCACCGAAAAGCAACATAAGTATCTCTTTGCTAAACTTGAGTCAAAACCACGGACTTTCTATCTTTTGCCAAACATTCATAAACCCATAGATTCGTGGTTGGACCCAATGTCACCGCCCGGGCGACCTATAATCTCTGATTGTTGCTCAGAATCCTACAGAATCAGTGAATATATCGATTACCATCTACAGCCAATAGCAAATAGACACCCCAGCTTCTTGAAAAACACAGAAGACTCCTTATCACAGGTCTCTGAGACCTGGATACCTCCAAATTCATTCTTGGTCATGCTTGACATCGATGCTATGTATACAAACATTGACATCGAGAAGGGTATACATTCTATCCGTAAAGCATTCGTGAACTACCCAGACACAAACAGGCCAGACAGAGAAGTAATAGCTCTATTAGAGCTGAGTCTGAAAGGCAATGATTTTGAATTCGATGGCGAAATTTACCAACAAATTTGCGGCTGCGCGATGGGCAAGCGCTGTAGCCCATGTTTTGCCAATATTTACGCAGCAGAGTGAGAGGAGGAAGCGTTAGAAAAGTGTACCAAACAGCCCCTCATTTATCGCATGTACCTTGATGACATTTTCATGATTTGGCAACACACAAAGGCAGAGTTTGATGAATTTTTCGAAATTCTGAACAATCACGATCCGAATATCAAATTAAAAGCAACCAGTGACGAGATGTCTGTAGATTTCCTGGATGTAACGGTATATAAAGGTCTAAAGTATGAAACAACTGGCTACTTAGACTACAAAGTGTATTTCAAACCAACCGATTCGCATCAGCTATTGCACAAACAATCTTTCCATCCACCGCATACTTTTAAAGGAATAGTAAAATCACAAATAATCCGTTTTCAAATGAATTCGAGAAATAGGAATAACTTTGAAGATGCGTGCTCTACCCTATTCAAAGCCCTCAAACCACGAGGTTACACCTCACGATTCTTGCGCCAAATCAAATCTGAAACATTGGACGGGTTGGAAACCATTCCAGATAATGCCTCAAATCGTCGGCCTACAACAATTTCTCACAATCGTCCGATTATAGGTGTAGGCAAATCTCGCAAATGCGGAAAGAAAAGGTGCAAGTTAGATGAATTTCTCCCAAACCAGAATACTTTCAAGAGCTTTCAGAACAACAGCAAGTTCCAACTTCAGTCTAATCTAGATTGTGACTCTGAAAATGTTATTTATCTAATTTCATGCAAATTGTGCCATAAACAGCATGTCGGCGAAACCAAATGTCCATTAAGATGGCGGGCAACTCGACACCTCTCATATATTAGGCTAGAGGAAGACACACATGTTTCCGTACATTTTATCTTCCTGACCATTTAGTCCATCGTGCCTTTGAAATTATGCCAATTGAACAGCCACCCCTTTCAGATACGGCAGAAGAAACGGATAAATAAAGAAAACTTCGAGAATCGTTTTGGATTAAAGAACTCGAAACACAGTGGCCAAGGGGAATAAACTCGGACCCAGGCTTATCTGATCAAAGTGACAAAATTCCATTCATTCTGACCTATAATCGAAAAAACGTTGAAATTTCCAAAATCTTGAAAGATGGGTATCAACACCTACAGGAGAAACTGGAACAACCCTTTAACAAGCGTCCAGTAATTGCGTTTAAGAAAAATCCGAATCTGCGTGACATCTTGGTAAAAGCAAAACTCAAATAGCTATCCAGAATATCCATCTCAAACATTCAACATTAACCCTTGCATGATGGTCAGCCAAAAACGGTCAATTTAGTGATCTTGGGCAATGTCCATTTGCCGGCGGGGATTGGAGTATTTTTGAAAATTTACCGCTGTAATGACTGGCTCGGAAACCGAGACACTCGCTCCAGTGGCATATTCTCGGGAATGACCTTGTCTGTGCCTGCAAATGTACATTAAATAAGTAAGCGAACATTTGGATTTTACTGAACAAATTGAACCAGTAAAGGGTTAACATTAATGCCATATGGCTTTCCTCAAACAAAATGACAAATCTCAGGCAGTAAGATAAACCAAAATATCTTAAATTTTTTAATTATTTTCAATTATTGAAGATTCTGAGCTAGTGCGTTGACAATATTGACTACTACTACTACTACTACTACTACTACTACTACTACTACTACTACTACTACTACTACTACTACTACTACTACTACTACTACTACTACTACTACTACTACTACTACTACTACCACCACTACTACTACTACTACTACTACTACTTCTGCTGCTGCTACTACTATTACTACAACTATTACTACTACTACCACTACTACTACTACTACTACTACTACTACTACTACTACTACTACTACTACTACTACTACTACTACTATTACTACTACTAGTACTACTACTACTACTACTACTACTACTACTACTACTACTACTACTACTACTACTACTACTACTACTACTACTACTACTACTACTACTACTACTACTTCTACTACACTACTACTACTACTACTACTACTACTACTACTACTACTACTACTACTACTACTACTACTACTACTACTACTACTACTAATAATAATAATAATAATAATAATAATAATAATAAAAATAATAGCGGTGCAAAACTGCACGTTGGACATTTAATGGTCAAAATTCCTTAAACTAATTTCCATTTTCTTATCATTTTCTTTCTGTCCATTTGCAGACCATGTGACGACGATTTTTGAAATTTTCCCAATGAAATGACCGGCTCGGTAACCGAGGCAGCCATTGCAGTAGAAATTCATAAAAAATATCCTTCTCTTGGTCTGCAAATAGACATCCAATAAGGAAATATTTTGTTTCTCTTGACCAAATTTGGTGTCTGGTATAGAGAGATTTAGCAGAATTTCATGGGATTCAAACCCACGCCTGGTCAATCCGCTCAATATGGCTTTGCAATGGCATGAGAAATGTCCATTTGCTGGACAAGAGAAGACTATTTTCGGGGCATTGCCCACAAAACCCTCAACCACACCAACGCCGCAAGGCATGCGGACGCATGCGGTGGCTATGATGCTAGGCGCTATCGCCAACTGTGGTTTCGATTCCCAGGCAAAGCTAAAATACCGTAATGCTATGCTCCATTTCAGGATTTTATGAATTAATTATACAGTCGTGGCTGGAAGTGTCTGGATTGCTATTATAGAGTGATCCATTTATAGTTAAACTGCGCACGAAAATAGTCGCGTGTACGGAAGTAAAATTGTACACGTCTTCAGTTTAAGCTGCAAACTCCTCTGCATGGGCCAGTCAGATGATTTGAAGCAGACCGGCTTTACGCGGCTTAAAGTGGCGTCTACGGCCGAATTGCTTGACCATCTAACGAAACTGTGTTACAACTAACATAACTGTATGTTTTATGTATGATAACATATTCGATCGAATCGGCAAGACAGTACTTACTTATAATCCGAATTCTGAAATACACCTAAGCTTATATTTGATGGAAAGTGAAGAGAAAATCTTCGAGTCATGCCAATTATACTTGTATTCGCTATTAATTTCCAGAGATACTATTCATCAGTGTATGTACATTATAAATAGATAACACTAAATCGAAGCATCAGGTCACTCGGTTCCCTGTGATTAAAGCCTCCACAGCCAACGACACCCCCCCCCCCGCTCCGCCCCACCAAATGCTTTGCACATGAATGTGTCCCATCATATTCTTTTGAACGATATGACGCACGCGTATCCACACCATAACTACCGCCACCACCACCAGCACAAACAACGCAGAGACGCGCGTTCCCGCTCACGCAGGCACGCGCGCACATTTGCACATGCTACCGCTACCGGTAACAGCGCGGCTACAATTACTAACTAATATGGATATTGTCAGATCAAAGAAGGCATTTAGTGAATCCCATGTGCACTAGATATACATCTTTGTCACGTGTGCACTAGATATGCATCATTGTCTTGAAAGCTCTATGTTTAATTGTTGATGATCAGATAAAACTTGATACGGATAGGCTTGCGCGCGATTATAATCATGAATGATCACGATCAATTATTTAAGAATAATCGTGATTACTCGGTTAATCAGCTTGGATACAAATTACCAAGACATAACAACAATAGCATGTCAATGACGAAAGGTGCAATGGTGTTTAGAAAAGTCTACTTGCAGGCAAGGAGAAGTCGTTTTTTTGCGAATGTATTACCGGATTGTCCGGCTCGATTCTCGGGCCAGTCATTCCAGCGATACATTTTCAAAAATAGTCTTCTCCTGGCCTGTAAATGGGCATACATTCACTGAGAAAATGTCACTTGTCGTGACCGATGCCATTAAAAAAGTAATTAAAAGGGTGGAATTGAAATATTATATACATTAGAAATTATTCGCGATTATTGGCTTATTTAATTTTTAATCATATAAATTAACGATTTAAAAAATAATCGGTATTTTCGATGTAATCACGTAATCGTACAAGCTAAGATACAAACATGAAGATTTCGATGTTATACTCGGGTATACCGGGGTCTGGGTGGGTCAGAGTGAGGTGCATGCGGGAGTGTTAGTTAATTAACCCGTTTGTAAATCGCTGCGACAATGCCACGGGTAACGCGTGACCTGTAATATCGTGCAAGTGAACTGGGTGTTAGTAGTAATGGTGCGTGGTAGACGTGCTTTGCGTTTGGCGTTGAGAACGCTTGTGATTGCGACGGTGAGGTGGGAGGAGGGGGGGGGGGGGGGTGCGGATCTTGACCTAATTGCCTATATAGTTAGTGGCCAAAAGCAGCGTGTCCTGGTTGGTAACCCTTGTACAAAAGCATAACAATAACGATATTGTCCTTGGCATATATATATATATATATATATATACACATATACATATCGTGGATAAAATATCGTAATATATCGATATACCATGTGCACTGATGACACACGTCGTCGGAAGTCGGGTTTGTATGGTTGTTGGGGCCGATATATGTAAATGCTGTCATTATTATTGAAATTGAGACACATTTAGGGTTTAAATACTTAATCTCGATTTGAGCAGATAGGAAGTGTGAGATTAGATTCAAACAATTGAAAAATGTATGCACAAGATTGCTTTAATGGGGGAGAAAGATGACGCTTCCATGCCGGGCTCCTCCCATATGTACCAACTTTGATTAGCAACTAAATCATCAAGGATTGCATGCTGACATCCACATATAGAGGCAACTCTGATTATGTATAACCTTATTCAAACAAGAAACTGTGCTCGACTTCCTCGGACGACGCGATCTTCCCACGAGCTTACCATAGCTACGTAAAATGTACGTGATCTGAGTGCATCATCAAAGAGGCAATCTGTTGGTGCAGACTGGGGACACTATCACATCGATATGACATGCATTTAAGAGACTAAAGTAGCTAAACACTCAGAGCAGCAACTACAGACAGGCCATAAGCTAGTACTCATAGAGCAAAACAGGCCACATACCGGGGTTCAGGCTTTGTAATCGGACCAAGGGTCTTGAACCGTGTCATTAGCTTTTGCATACGTCCGTGATCACGTTGAATTCATCGACCTGGCTATACATATGCAAAAACATATCGCCACCAAGTGTCACGGAGTTAACGCATATGGCCCAACTACCGAAAAAGCCAAAGAGAATCCAGTAACTGAGCTCCGCCAGCTAGATGGCAACTGTTCATGTGTGGAGATTTCAACTCCAAGCAGGGTAAACTCGGAACTGCAGACAAAAGTTCCGGACTTGGCTTATGCATGGGATCATATGGAGAGGCCACAAGCTACAGTAATGGAGATGCACTGGTGGCATTCCTTAGTTCCAATGGCCTATTTGCCACAAATACAGCTTTCTAACACCCATCCATCACTGGACAAAATGAACCAGACACATTGCTGATCGCAAAGCCCCAAAAAGGTTTTAAGGCTACAACAGCTGTCTTCAACCAAATAGAATTCACACTATGCAGGACAGAAGCAAAACTGCTACTTCGGAACGCTCGTTCATATGGAAACACTGACTTCAATTCTGACCACAAGCTAGTCATTACACGCCTTCAGATGAACGATCTCTACCTAATGTATGCACTCTATACCAGGCAAGATGGTGGTCACCTACAACCTACCCGTCCTCATTAGCGACACTGGGTTGTTGGGGCAATAACATTCTGCACCACATTAGCGAATACTTAAAAGATCTTGCTATTGAACAAGCAGATTCCCTAGCAGATGAAATCACTGCCACGTATGACTGTCACGGAATGTGTCGGGTGGCCCGAGCCCTGAGAGGTACTGACTACACAACACTCTCTGTACACAACACTGAAGGGTACTTTATTGGGACTGACCAGGGCAAAGTCAAGGCGATTCGAGAATGGTTCAAGGAACAGTTCACTTATCATGATGGTGAGCCATTGCATCCATTCTCCGGAGACCCCAGACAATTACTAACACAAATTAAAACAGCAGAAGTTGAGAAGGCACTTAAAGCCCGGGAAAATGGTCGTGCATCTGGACCTGATGGCATGAAAAATGAATTATTCAAATATGCAAGTGACATTATCTCAAAACTGAGCACGCACCTTATCAATTCAGCTTTTATGCACCACATTCCCATCGTCGCTGCAGGCCAAGGCACCCTTATCGCTCTACATAAGCCCAAGAAGCCACCTGGACCCAGCCAATCTGCGGCCCCTTGTACTCATCAACAGCATACAGAAAATCCTATCCAATGTTACTCTATCCCGCAACTGAGACAAGATCGATGACTTGCCCGGATCATGTCAAAGTGGCTTCAAACGTGGATGCAGTAGCACATACATTGTATGGACTCAACACATGCTTGTGTCGGTAGTCATGTCCAAACACTGCGATTTCCACAAAATCGGCATTGTCATGTCACAGGCCTTCGACACAATTAAATGCTCAAAGATTCTAGATGTACTACGCCAGGCCAGTTGCAATGAAGATGAGCTACGACTAGTGAGATTTCTGATTGCAGACACCAAGCTGAGAGTACGAGTCAAGTCAGTGAAGTCTGTAGAGTTTCAGTGAGCAATCGGCTAAGGCTGCGCAGTGTGGCATAATGTCAAACATGTGACGCTGTCAAGTTTCAAACCGGTTTAATGGGTACATCGGTTTTATGTGGTGGGGTGTGGTCAAGTATGAGTGGGTACAATTATTGTCTGTAATATTTTCCCAGAGAAGCATGTAGCAAGTTTTACTCTGCGTGTGTTGTCTGAAACCTTTGACCCAAAATATACGTTCACTACTTACTTTCTTTACAAGCATCATAAATAAGGTATATAACATTTATTTCTGATTGCACCAGTAATTATTAAAAATCTAGCTTCTTACCGACTAACCACATTTTGTGCTCCATTTACAATCGATTAATTCTAATGTGCGAAATTTATCGTTTGTTTAATCATCACGCATTGGACAACAAGATATTTACCTTGATTTTTTGTTAATCTGTTAAAGAATGTGAAATTAATTTTAGACTGTGTGTAAAAATTGTTGGTGTCACGGACAGCATACACTTTCAATCAATTAGTTTCATGTTAACATACTGATGGCAAGCGCCAATCGGGTCATATCATTTGCATTGGTTAGACAACCTGGTAATGACGATTTTATGCTGATGCAAGAGGTGAGCCGTGATTAGAGCATACATATATTGAATTAAGACTATTACCGGTATGTAACGCGATCTGACACCACTGGTCAAGGTAGTCGTTAACTTGTGATCTTAACTTTAGAAGATTTATCACAACAAAGCTAAGTAACCCACCCAATGCTTAGATGATTAGATAACTCGGTCGCTCAGAAATACAGAGCCAATAAACATGTTTATTTTGTATCCGAATTGTGACAATTTAAAAATTTCTCGGAACCGGTGATGTGAACTACCTGTTTAGATTAGCAGGTTTGAGCAATTAGTCTTAGATATAGGTAATGGTGTGGCTTTAACGGAATTGTGATAACGCAGCATGAGACTCATCAATTACAAACCGAACACGCGTCAATCACGCGCACACGAATTTAGGCGAGAAATCTGTGTAGGCCCTACGCACAATTAGATTGCGTTAACGCTGAATACGCAAGACCAATAGAGTCAATCATTTACAATTTTATAAATATTATCATGTATTTGATGAGATTTGGTGCTACAAACGACTGCAGCATCTTGCAGTCACGTTAGTTTCAAAATATTGTAAGGTTTACAGACAGAGTGCAATTCATCATAAGCAATTTAGTAGGACTAGAAAATAACGGAAACATAGACTTTTTGTATGCTCAAATAGGTCTGCGTTTTAATCGCTTAATCCACAAATCTGGTCAATATCTTTATATAAAAGTTTCTCATGGAATTTGCAGACAAAAGAAGATTATTTTTTCAAAATTTACCTAGAGTGTCTGGTTTCGCTATAGAGCCAGTCAGTGCAGTGGTACAAGTCTTAGTTAGGTCGGCGAATTGACAAGTTCTCAAGACCACTACAGAGGCTGACTTAGCAGCCATATTTGTAATTAAAAAAAGATTAATCAGTAATAAATAAACCAAAAATGTAATTAAACTCGGTTTTTCGGTTTGAGCATGATTAAGACGATTTGCAATCAGTCACCATAATGAACCGGTTTACGATGTGAGATCGGTATATAGTGCAGCTCTACAATCGGCTCCCCACAGGGATATGGTCAGTCTCTTGTGGTATTCACCTGCTACCTTGCTGCTGCATTGAAATCAGTGCAGACAATATTTCACGTTCTCCTTATTTCTTTCAGGCTAGGCAATGAAATATAAAGACAGATCTACCTACAGTATATAGTAGCGATGAAATACTACTTTATATAGTTAACACGTTGTGTGCATTGCTTCTAAGAATGCCGGTATCGGCTTGGGTGTGGGTGCGGTTTTCTCCCAAAACTGATAAGCCAGTCACGTCCCAAAAGACTATGGAGTTTCTATTTCAGTTTTTAATTTTCAATTTATCTATCTGTTTACAAACCCATTTCACATTGTGGCATATGGACAAGATAACTGTGCACTTTCTTTTGACAAAGAACTAATTATATCACTGTATAAAGGAATGCATTTTTTATTATTAGTAATATGCTGATTATTGTCAGTATTATTAATCGTGTATCTACAGTGCCACAAACCACTCCAAATGCTAGCTATATCAATTAACCCTTCAATGGCCGGGATTTCCAAGAACATTTAAAGTTTATATCATATGTCCATGTGTAGGCCATACAATTTTTTTATTGTAAATTCACTACTGAATTTATCCCACACACTTTGCTGTTCTGCTAATAAATATTTCTTGTGAGGCAATCGAGACTCAATTCAGCTTTCCAGAGTATCCATCCACCATCTGACCTCGTATGACGCCATAATCAGCTCAACGCGTGTATGATGACATCATAATCATTACGTCACAAAGATTTCCATATAGACCATCATCAAATCTCAAAAACTCTGACACGTTGTATAAATTGCATGTCTTTGTAATTCTTTGCTATTTAATAAACATGCTGTTGAATATTCTGAAACAAATTTGACTTAGGCAGCAACCGCATCCAGTCCAATTAGTTTCAAAATATTAAACAGCTTACTGATATTGTTTTCTGGAAATTAATAGTCAGGGTGGTCAGAGATCGATCGATCCCAACACGACAGAGGTATGGGTGGAGCTTAGCTGGAGATGGGCGGGGCATAGCTAAAACCGAAAAGGTCCATTGTTTGGAAAATTATAACTTTTCTTTGCTTCCCCAGTCTCCATTAACTCCAATTGAAAGCAACAGTGAAGAAAATCTTTTGAAAATTTAAAACACTGTAAATATGGGATTGTCTTGTGGGAAATCCTCATTACTGCTCAAGGAAAGGAGTTTGTTCGAACTCACTTGAGCAGAAGTATACTGAGCATGGTATTGATCACCGAAGGACAAGTCCATATCATCCACAGACAAACGGATTGACTGAGCGATTCAACAGAATGTTAAAAGAGTTGATTCAGAAAGGTGTCAACAATGAGTCTCGAGCATGAGAAAACGAGTTGGGTGCAGCTTTGACAGTGTACTGCAACACTCGCCATGCTACGACCGGATATATGCCATTCTGACATATGGTCGACGAGCGAGACTTCCATTAGTTATTCCAATCAATGCAGTGCAAGATTTAGGTGAAAGACTTACCTGTCTTAACAACGCCTTATTGCGCGCTCGCAACGAGACAGCTGAGTCACGAGAACATTACCGTGAACAGATTGGCAAACATGCCAACGCTGGTGAGTACAAAGTAGGTGACTCAGTGGTTGTAAAGGCTGAAGAGAGGATGAAGTTGACCTCTCGCAGTGACCCAGAGTACGAGATTTTCAAAATTAACGGACCCGTGACTCATGTCCGACATCACAGATCTGGGAAGGTACGCATTTTACACATTTTAAAGCTATGCATAGTCGACTCAGAGATGTGCTGGGACAAGGTAAGACCACACCCTATTACGAATCCCGCAAAGGTACTAAAGTAAGTCATGTTCCAAGATTAATACAGTTACCTGAACCTATACCAACATCTAGTAAGGTAACCCCTAATATGTGACCAGTACCTGTACAGGTACCGGACGTACATACGGGGGTTGACATGAATATTGATCAGCCGTGTATCTGTAATGATCCTAATTATGAGTCACCGATGGACACACATCAGGGACTCTTGGTGATGACTCACCGATGGATATGTCAGAAACTTTACCCGAGCCTGCCAGTGAACCCATGGATGTGCAACCACCTACACACTCCTATAATCTGTGCAAGCATAGTCATAACTCTTATTCTGAGTCATCAGCCAATAAACATGCTAAGATAGGAACATTTGGTTGTCGAAATTTGCTGACTTTGTTAGATGTATTGAAGACGTTATAAGCCAACATGGTACGAAAAAATGGTGATCGCTGTTTGATACTCTTGGTAATAACATCGTATTTTACGGTTAGTGAGTCATGTATACTTTATGTCTCTGTATCGTGATAATGTTTGTTAGTAGTGTTTTTGGACTTTGTGAAAATTCGAATATTCATAAATTACAGAATGGCGTGATGATCACTAATCATCAACACATTTTAGTAGTACGAACCGAATGGACGGTGGTAGTATCTATTAACCACCTACCACATAACTTTATTAATTGATTGTATAGTGTTTGTGTCCTTGTTGCCGGAATAGGTGGTAAAACTTCACTTAGTAATAACGACATTTTTTTACTTCAACATCGGATCAGCATAATTAAAAATATTTCTGCAATAACACAATGGACAATGTTACATTGGATAGGTAGACGACAAAGGCGAGGACTATTCAACTATGTTGGTGATGTTGCGTCATCCTTGTTTGGAGTAGCGACATCAGGTAACATTGAATCACTGAAGAACGTCGTTACATTTGCTATGAAGAAAATGAATAGGTTAGTTCACTTTTCTAATGACTTATCGTCTCATGTGAAACATGCTTTCGAAGAAATTAACTAATAGGATCAATGAAGTGACCAACAGTTTGGTCAGCTTGACCAAGAATGTGAGTGAATTACTTAGTCAACAAGTGTCACGTCAGGTGGACTTGTATGCATTAGTACGTTTAGGACATATAATTGATCCAGTGGAAAACGTTGTGTACAGTTATCAAAAGCTGTCTGCGCAATTTCAAAGGCAGACTGCTTCCCTCGAATCAGGAAGGTTAACCGTAGAGTTATTTAGTCCATCCGATGTATCAGAAGTCGCAAAACAGGTTAGTGTAGGATTCGAGTTGATTAAACCATATCAGTGGTATTATCGAAACGTCATTGTATCTCCATTATGGAAGGGTGATTCACAGCTACATTACATTGCTACCTTACCACTAGTGGAAGGTGGAAATTATATTGAGTATGGCATGCATTCATGGCCTGAACCTTTAAGCATAGTTGGACATTATATGCAGGTGATAATTGCTCGAAACAGTATCAGTTTGGATACTAAGCTTGGCTGGTATTTTACTCCATCCGAATGCTGAGGAACTGATCCTCGAGTATGTCATGGACAGTTACGAGTCGATAAGACTCACGTACCATGCATTGCGAGCTTGTTAACAAATTTGACTGATAGTACGTGCTCTGTCAAGTTGTCACAGTCGAATGATACTGCTAGTAAGCTATTTGCACATACAGGGATTGGGGTAGTACTGCAGACGTTTGGTGAACGTGTGGAAGTACATTGTGGTGGACAATTGACTGAGCAGTGTGAATTAATGAATGGAGTGTATGCTTTGATGTCGAATAAATGTGATTACATTGTTGCTGGAAGGAAATTCGGACCCATACAGACCTACAGAAGGTCGCATGATCGGATCAGTTTGGCAATTGGTGTGCCAAGAT
The DNA here is from genome assembly GCA_034401795.1 of Chaetoderma sp. LZ-2023a. Lineage (NCBI taxonomy): Eukaryota > Metazoa > Mollusca > Caudofoveata > Chaetodermatida > Chaetodermatidae > Chaetoderma > Chaetoderma sp. LZ-2023a. The sequence goes on along the minus strand of CM067361.1, from coordinate 13,262,848 downwards.
TGGATGTGACTGGTGTCCTAAACCAATCATTAATTTTAAGCACTTAAAGGTGAAAAAATGGACCCATTTACAGAAAACGAAGTATGTTCCTTTAGCGCCATTATCCGAGGTCGACACGGCGATTGTCAAAAACATCGGTACTGGATCCGTGTTGTTATATTTGGTGGCTTCTGCCACCACACTAATGGTGCTAACATGTGCTTTATATAAGTGCGGAATTCCTAACCATGTGCGGATGTGCAGTTCACGAAAGCCTACCAGAACCAAAGGCACGACGACACCCACGGCGTCCTACCCGACGGGCATGGAGATCATTGATATCTCAGATATCTCTATGCTGCCACATTAATATTTGAACTTTGTAGATTTATTTATTCCTTTATTGTATTTAAGTGAACATTCTGTAAATAGGTTTGGTTATGCATGGCGCGATATCAAGTCGCTATGATTTTGTGTTTGATTATTAGTATTGTTTAATTCACTGTTTTCGTTTGGTTTCGTGTTGTTATGTGTATTGATTGGTATTGTATTATTTTTCTTTTTACTTAATTTGATTGCTAATTATTGTTTCTTTTCTATTGTCGATTTGTTACTGTAATGTTGTTTGATAATTTCTTTTCGGTTAATTTTGCTGTATTATTGTTTATACTTTGTAGGGTGATAGTTTTTCATCTGGATAGCCCTGGTATATGTGTGTTTTGGTTGTTGATGGTGCACAACGAGTTAATTAACAATTCTTATGTGCCTAAGAGATGGTTAATTAACTTTGGTTGGTGGGCATGTGTAAATATGGGATTGTCTTGTGGGAAGTCATGCCCCCGCAGAATGTCTTATAATCCACGTAAGACCCAAAGGAAATTATATTTTGAAAATATCAGGTGAGCTAAAAGTCCAGGTGACCTAAAGATGGATGCTATAGTATTGTATCAATGATATTTATGTATATACAATTCGAAACTGGAAAGTTAGTATAACTAAGAATCATTCGTGTACATGACTGAATCGACCACCTGTTATTTATAAATATGTGTCAATCATTGGGACGGTGGAAAGTCGAGCCAGCCAGGTCATCTCTTTATATGTAATAGAAGTGTACTAATGTTAAATGAATAGAATGCTGTTTATAGCATTACATAACCAGCAGATGAGATTAATATAATGATGATAGAAATAGGATGATTTAATTGGAAATGATTCTATGGTTCTGAGTTGATGTGTATTTGAGAATGATTTAGATAACAGTTGTTGATGCTTCGGCAGCATTCCCTTTTATTATATTCAGCAGTCATTGGTAGTCGTAGTTTTGGAATTAATTAATGTTTAGTGGCAAGTGTTGGGATCATGAATTAGGAGAATACATTGAACGTGACTAACTGACATGGTTGATGACGTAAGAACACTAGTATTTGATTGTGGGCTAGAATAATACCATCTGGTAATGAATCATCCAGCACGTGTGCCTAGCACCCTAGGATTCTCGAGACTTCTCCATTAGTACAGGACATGGACATCGTAGCGTCCTGTAGTAATTCATAACAGAATGGAAATTTATTGATAAACTATATGCCACTCATTTTATGGTATGCAACAACAACACATACCAGAATGTTGTTCGCTAGCTGACTGATCACATCAAACCAGAACCGATTCCCACTGCTTTGTCTATGTGAGGTACAATCTTCTAGGAAGGATTGGGCCGGGTATGATTGGTCGGAATGACGTCATAACCAATCAGGATCAATCAGACTCTACAGTAAAGAATTATAAAGAATAGAATTGTGTGCCAGGCAAGTGACGGAGGAATCACTGATTGGTTGAAAGGATCAATCAGTTATCAGGTCATAGCTTCTGGGAAGGGATAAGCGGAAGTTGATTGGTGACTTTATTGTTCAGTCAATCAAAGTGTGCTTATCGGGTACCTAGAAGAGTTGTCGGAATAGATTCTTTGAGAAGTTGTACATTTCTGGGAAAAAGAATAGAGGATTGGAAAGTCAGTATTGGGGCTATAAAAGAAGGTACTTCTCTCAGAATAAGTTAATCAATCACCACCTCTGAATCACTAAGCATCTTGCTGTTTAGTTTAAGCTGTGGCTGTTACGTCTAACGAAGCTTACGATAGGATAGGTTAGAATAGCATTGGACTGGATTAGTTTAGCTGATAGTTTTGAGGTACACGATATTGTACCAAGTATTTCTCTGTATGAGCGATCTTCCTCTATTATTCAAAATCGTTTGTATCTATGGTGTAAATAAAGTTTTCATCTTACGTATATGTAAGACAGTCGTTTATTAGTTTATTAAGAATCTAGTTGACACACCCAGCCCTTACCAGGATCTTGATCAAGTCTGATTAGGCCTGACAGTCAGAAATAAATATCGTCACTTCACCATCTGTCAGACGAGGCGAGCCAACTGCAGCTACTTCAGCCCTCCTCACTACTGGCGACGTTGTCGCAGCAACACTCAAGTTTCCAGTAGCGAAGCAGGAGTGACCATCGACGATACTTCTTAGTAGGTGTTTTGGAAGGCCACGCCCATCCAAAATCTTCAACATGATGACTAGCTTGTCTTTGTTTTTTCTAAATTTAATCAACTATTTAATGCTCAGGACCAGTCAAGAAGATTCATATCTTTATTCAGTGAATGCCCATTTGCAGGTCTAAAGAAGACTACTATTGAAAGGTTGTCACTGGAATGGCTGGTTCGTTCACAGAGCTAAGCATGGCCTACAAATGGACATTCCTCATAACCACTACAGATGGAGTTTTTTGCCGCCTGGAATATGAAAGACTGACTCAAGAGGGATTAACACTCTGATTATTATTAGTACATATCCAGTACTAAAGCATACAAATAGCTCTTTATTATGGTTCTGTTATGCGTCCATTTTCTTTGCTAGTTTTATAGGACTATATATTTATAAAATTTTCTCAAAATAGATTTCTTGCATATAGATAAAAGTTCGTTTGTTTGTTCATTATTGTTGCATTCCATAATATAATTTGGAATGTATTTTGCTGTTCTGTGTTAAATCATTGCCAATAGAATAGAAACCGATTATCATCATCAATACCATTACATCTATCACATAGTCTCATCTCGATCTATTCCTATCAATCTTGAGATCGTGTGAGTTGCCATATGATTGCAGATTGTGAGGTGATGCATATATGAGGCTCCGCCCATGGTGGATATATGGGTGGGACGTGGTGGGATGGGTGTAAAGTGTGACGTATAATACAAGTCAACAAGACGTTGTAAATCTCAGCATTATTATTATTATTATTATTATTATTATTATTATTATTATTAGCATAGCGACCATAGATGTGAAATTGGTTGTTGTTGATAGTGTACAATGAGTAAAATGACACTCTGATGAGATGGCCATTTACCTTCAGCCGAGGGCATATGTAAATATGGGATTGAGCTACTTGTCAGTTTCCAAATATCATTTACAGATAACTGTCAACAAAGTGATCCAGATCCTAACATTTTAATATCTTGTAGGGATGTGAATATTCAAACAGTAACGCAATATAGTGATATGTCCATAGCGACCGAAGTGATCATATATTCTAAATCTCAAGCCCAATAACATGTTTATTTAGATCAGATCTGAATATGCATCCTTTATTGGAATAATATTTCAAGGTATTATGCAATAACTTATACTACTGTTAATGAAGTATTGGTAGCAGTTGCATATTATGTATGTGATGTATTGTACTAGATGGCTCATCATATTGGTATAGAAAGTTGAACGAACATGTTAGAAAAATATATGGATGCATGAATTAATAGGTTGTCCACTTTCCACACTTAGCTTGGAGACAACTCGTGATGCCCAGTCATATTAAGAGCTTAGTGCATAGTTGTATATGTGTCATGAGTTGAATCAACAAAATTGAATACGTTCATAACAGCTTATCTAGTAACAATTGCTGGTGTTGTTCAGTACTTCGTTGCTTCTCAGTAATTCTTCAGCACTCCCACTCAGATTGTTCAGCGATATTAATAAATGTTTGCCATTATGACAGGCAGTTGCCGTTACTATGTCTTGTTAATTCTTAGTTAGAATAGCATGCTCAAACATACTTTTGTCTGTAGTCTAACAACATATCTTTATAGAACTCTTAGAAAAGAAATTAGGCCTCAAAGCTTCCATGTTAAGTAGAGTTGGCCTAGATGAAAACCAGTTATAAAATTGGGTAACAATTGTGAAATCAAAGAAATCTTTAATATGCCAGGTATACTGTTGTGAGTACCCACCTATCATACGACGTCATAATGAACTGCGCGATGTGTAGAATGACATCATAATGGATGACGTCATGAATGACGTAGATAAGTACGTCACGAACGCATATTTGAAGACGGTCAATGCGTTGTTGTACAAATTGTTTGCTTTTACTATTTAATAAATAATATGTTGACTATTTTGAAACTAATTTGATTGGGCGCTGTTGCTGCCGTGGGATGGTTGTCAAATAAGAGAAAGTGAAGAAATGTCTCAAATATTTCGGATTGACGAGGTTGTCAGAGTTGATTTGGTAATAGAACACTATCAAGAACACAGCAATCGTGAACAGATACCACTGGACTTAGCAAATTTAACCCAGTAACTAATACCATACGCCCCGTAGGTCCCATAGACCACTTCCAAATGTGCCTAGAGTATTTAAAAGAGCCGATCTGAATTGTGCTAAGGTATATGATTGGTGAAGGCGACCGCATGATATTAGCGGTGTTATCTCACAAATAATAAGTCACTTGGATGTTTGTACATAAGCTAGTTTCTGGCTTAGAAATCACCCACTCGATTATCTGATAATCATATTGTTAACTTGTGAGCTTAATCTTTAAACTTAGATACTTTTCAATAGAGACTTTGTAGAAAGAATTGTATACAACTCGTCTTATTTAACCGGCCTGTACATCGGCCTATGTTATCATCAATTAGCTAATGTTGTAAATTAAATTAAATAAATAGTATGTTATCAAATGAAAGTAGTTAAGTATTTCTTCATAAGAGATAATTCTAGACTCATTGTATGAAATAGGAAACTTATATTCCGAATCTTTATTCTTCTTATTTAGTCGCTAGGATTGGTCTGAGGCTGGAATCAATTAAGTCGCGATTAGAGCATAAATCCCGTCGTTTAGTGTAAGATTATGCTATTAAAAATCTTCCAGATGAAGAGTTGGTTGTGTCCCCTTCCCATGTGGACACACTGAAGCACATTTTTCCGATTTTCTGCGTTGCTTTGATTTTATGGAATTTTCTAATCATGTCCAAAGACATACAATCCTAGTCTACGGTCACACCTTTTCTTGGGTTAAATTCGAGCCAAAGTATACCCATTTATTCAGAATGCGATCGATCCGGACAGGTTTTTTTTATCTGGAGCCTGTCCACAGTCTACTAGCAAGTTAAGTTCCTTTGTTGTGTTAAAGTTTTAGGCAAATCGGATCAACGGTTTTTTTAGATACAGCTACACGCACGCACGCACGCACGTACGCACGCACGCACGCACGCAGTTACTGGAAATTGTAGCTTTCGTGGAGATTAAGAACTTACATTAACACCATTTTAAATGAAGTAGTTATCAAATAAATAATGCATGCCTATGCATCAAAAGTAATTGTATTGGTAATGCCAGGTTAGTAAATGTAGCTGACGCATGGCAGGCATCTTGACAGTCAGTGTTAGAAGTTCACAATAACAATATTCTGATATATGAACGTTTTATAAAAATCATGGCTAGCTAAACTGCACACATTGCCATACCGTGATCAGTTTATAGATGCGAAGTAGAATAGCTGGACGCTGGTGCTGACATAGGCAGCAAGAAATTTCCGATCACATTCATTTGAAAATATTCAACTGTGTGTATGTATCCAATTCAAATCGCCAATGAATACTGTGCCACACATAGGGCCATACAATATATCGATATATCATGATAGTTATTAACATTGCGATATTGTCTAGTGTGATAAATGATATATAAGGTTTAACCCCTCTTACCTCATCTTATAAGATTTTACTTGTCAAGTCGGCCTAAACAGCAAGTACAGTGGTCTGGAAAAATGTTTTTTGCCGGGCCAGTGGATGCTAATTTGTTGGAAATTTACCACTGGAAAGTCTGGCTCGGTAGCCGGTTGTACATTTTCACAAATGTTCTCTTGCACTGCAAATAGACCCTGATTAATCACAAAGTTGTATTTTTATAACATTACCCCTTTATTGCTCAATCCTGCCAGGACCCCTGGAAGATAGTTTTTATAAATTCCAGTGGTAATTTAAAAAAAAAATGTTTCTATGGAAATAACAAATACAATTTGCTGAGGAAATTTTTGAAATATTCTATATCAATTGTGAGCATTAAATTGCTAATTGATACAAATAGCATTTCCCACAGGTTGACGCAGGTTTAGGCAAGAATTGTTATGCAATGGCATTCAGGATTGATTCTACAATATATCGATATTTCACGATATTTATTAACATGGGGATGTTGTCTAGGGCAGCGTCAGGCACGGTAGGCAATACAACTGTTTAGCACCTCAACTCGGTATCTGCCATGTCGTGCCGTCAATCACCGGGAGCACACGTGTATAACATCGAAAGCTTCCCGTCTATATCAGGCACTGCTTTACGTTATCTGACCATCACACAATCAAACAGAGATTTGATAACAAAGGCACATATCTACTGCGCACGTGATTCACTAATTGTATCCTTACATCTGACAATATCCATATCCCTTAGTGGTGGTAGAGGCGCTGGTGACGATGTAATGTGCGTATGTGTGCGTTTGTGCGTGTATGCACGCTCGTTTGTGCGTGAGCAGGCACATACTTTGTTAGCGCTGGAGGTGTGCTTGGGTTGTTGTGGGTGGTATGCGTATGCGTATTTGAAGTTTGAATTCATAAATTCTAAGGATATTATAACGCTTTGATCATAAAGAACTGAGTGAACATATGCTTCGACTTACTGTGATCAATACATATAGTGTATATATATATACTGATGAATACTAACTACCAAGGAAATTAACAGCGAAGAAAAGTATACAATCCAGATAAGTAGGCACACTCTTTTTTATTCTAAGGGTGTTCAACTGTTCATTTATGGCTACACGTTGGTTGATAATGGACCTTTCCGGTAATAGTTATGCCCCGCCCATCTCTAGCTAAGCTCCACCCACACCTCGCTCGTGTTGTGATCGAGCGATCTCTGAACACCATGACTATCAATTTCCAAAAAACTACACAGGTAAGCTATTGAATATTTTTAAACTAATTTGACTGGGTGCTGTTGCTGCCTTAAGGCAGCAACAGCGCCCAGTCAAATTAGTTTCAAAATATTCAGCAGCATGTTTATTTAGTAGCAAAGAATTACAAAGACATACAATTCATACAACGTGTCGGACCATTTAAGATCTGGTGAGTGTCTATATGGAACCCTTTGTGACGTAAAGATTGTGACGTCATCGTACACGGGCTGAGCTGATTGTGACATCATACGAGGTCTGGTGATGGATGGATACTCTGGAAAGGTGAATTGGGATAGGTGAACGAAAGCCTATCCGGCTTAGTAATCTGTGATAAGTTTACAGGGAACTTCAAGCGGATATTCTAGTCCATTCTTAGCTGTGTGCTACATGGTAGTAGTTAAGCTCTCTTGTCTTATCTTAATACACTGATGGTCAATCCGGTGACAAGCATCGTGTCTAGGGCTCGTGAGAAATGTTCATTTGCAGGTACTGAACTTATCTTTTTAATCGATCGCTAGTATGACTGGTTCGATAAATCAACCACTCATTCCAATAATACAATTTTAAAATCCCTCTTCTCTTGGCTTACACATTGACAATGCACATATTTGGCCATTCTTAATTATTAACCATTTAACCCCTCTTGCGTCAGCTTAACCCTTTAATGGTCATTTGGTAAACAAACTAACTCTGCAGTGATCTTGCGAAATGTCCATTTGTTTGCTAAGAGAAGGATATTTTTTTAAATTACAACTGGAATGATTGGCTTGGTCTGCAATTTGGAACTGGCTAAGGAGAAATTTGAATTGTCTTGACCATTACACTTTTGATGAATGTCCATTTGAAGGATAAGAGAAATCAATTTTTTTGTAATTTTTTCGTTATAAATTTACAAAAATACCTTTCGGCTGCAAAGATTTCCTTGAAAAGTATTGGCAATTAAATGGTTAAATGAAATAAATAATATTTTGAGCGGTTTAATGTACTTTTGGCATAAGATGGGTTAAATTGTACTGGTAAATTAATTAATAGCCTTCTCTTGGCCTTCAAATTGGTATTCACCAATCAAACATTAAATTCGTTTGGGAAAGACAATCTAGAAAACTTAATGTTAAACTGATGTAAGTAGGATTGTGATCACTTTGATGCAATGTTGAAACACTATGCGGTAATCACAGCTTTAAGCTATTTTAGGACATATATTAGAAAGCTTTTACTGAGAATACACACCAGCCTGTCAACTACGACTGCCTTACGGAGCTCCACGTAGGCATCACTATAGACTAGTTCTCTATTAATACAGTGCATTAGCCAAGGAGAAGTGTGCACACGATGTTACAGCATTCGACCAGATGATTTTCGACAATGAATCTTAATTCACCTTTCCCGAGTATCCATCCATCGTCTGACTTCGTATTACGTCATACTCAGCTCAGCGCTTCTATGATGACGTCACAATCATTACGTCACAAAGGGTTCCATATAGACCGTCACCAAATCTCAAACAGTCCGACACGTTGTATGAATTGTATGTATTTGCAATTCTTTGCTATTTAATAAACACGCTGTTGAATATTTTGAAACTAATTTGACTGGGCGCAGTTGCTGCCTTAGGCAGCAACAGCACCAAGTCAAATTAGTTTCAAAATATTCAACAGATTACATGTGTAGTTTTTTGGAAATTAATGGTCATGGTGTTCAGAGATCGATCGATCCCAAGACGAGCGAGGTGTGGGTGGAGCTTTGCTGGAGATGGGCGGGGCATAGCTAAAAATGGAAAGGTCCATTGGAAAACTATTCACGTAAACTGTTGAATATTTTGAAACGAATTTGACTGGGCCTGTTGCTGCCTATGGCAGCAACAACGCCCAGACCAGTTGGTTTCAAAATATTCAAGATAACGAGTATTAAATAGCAATGAGGTACACTCACACAATTTATCGGATGATTAAGTATTTCTTTATGATGGACTTTATTTCTAATGTATATGGCGCTAGCCTATATGTGAGGTAGTTGATTATGACGTCATATGATTGGCTTACAGACTGGATCCCTCTTTGAAATCGGAAAACGTATATAGGTTGAGGCGGCAATCAGGATATACATCGAGCGACAACAGATCGTGCTTCGCTATTACATCAGCTGTATGGAAAGCGCGTTGCAAACTGGCAGATATCATTCTAGGACGATGTTAACCAGCATCATTTACCTATAATTAACTCTTTAGGGGTTAAACGATCTGAGTTGAATGCAACAATTCTTTTTAAGAATTAGCTATCTTATCCGGATTTAAAATTTAAATTCTGCTAGGTAATTCATCATATTCTTCCCGTGGCACCACCAGCTGCCAGTTAAATTAGTTAAAAGTATTCGACAAAAAGAGTATTCAATTGTAATTTTGTCAATGACATACGCATCCTATAGTACTCATGCTCTAATTAAGGCCGGCATTGGCTATGACGTCATATTCTTGAGTGACATGTTACGGTCTCTCATTCAGATATCTTGAATCATAAACAAATATGTCACATATACCTGATGTCGCAATCAAAACGACGTAGGACACTGGCTAAAATTCTACCACTAACGTGGATGAATTTTACGTTTTAGCTTATCAATTTACCAGTTAACAAATATTCTGTAGAATACATAGAAACTAATTTGACTGAGAGCTGTTGCAAAATATGCAACAGTTTACCTGTATTCTGTATAGTTACCGTAACATTCGATTCTGGGAGTTCGTATCTCAATCAGAGTTCAACACTCCTAAATGTGCGAGGAGCGTTCCTATAAACAGGCCTCTGCAGTGGTTGTGATGAATGTCCACCTCCAGCCCAAGAGAAAACTATTTTGAAATTTAACACTGGAATGGCTGGCTCGGTGACCTAGCCATCCGTTCAGGGGTAAATTCGCAAAATAGTCTTCTATTCGCCTGCAAATTGACATTCAGTAAGGAAATATTTTGATCATTGCCAAAATCTGGTCATTAAAAGGTTATTAAAATCTTTTGCATGTATAGTCGATTTGAAATCACACGATGGAGCATATTTGCTTGCGAAAGAATAATAAAACCGCACTCCAGCTACCTATAACCATTTAATTGGTAGGTTGTTTAAAACAGTGTGTGTATTGTTCTACAGTAATGGTCATTTGTAGAAAATGAGCCAGTAAGTCTATTAAAAATAGATTTGCCTGGAACATTTCACATGAAAAAATGTAAATAGTTTTGAGCGTGTTTGGATATGTATTGACTAAAATGTTTTACACATTTTGCACTATTCTATTACTATTAGTATTGCAAGACCAACACGATGGCCTCAAAGTGTAATCACGGATTCAGCACACGGAAATTACAAGGTCCACTGTAATTGCCCGCGCAACATATGTGTATTCATCACGCTAGCAGACTAAGAGCATGCTATTGGAGATTATATAGACGAATGACGTCAGTAGGGGTCAATTATTTAGAGTAGTGGTTCTAACAGTGAGATTTAACCCTGAAATTCGGCACTATATATTCTAACCCGAAGCGTTTCAGATGGCCTTGGTGTAGAGGTCCGCTTATTTTTGGGTGTATTTGCTACAGCAATCGTTGACATTTAACATACCGTGGTGCATCACAGAATGTAATCCAGGTTAAATGTATATACGTGTGCTTGTCTGTCGATACCATCAGAAGAAAAGCATTCACTCATAAGTGCTTTTCATAAAGAAAACAGCCACATTGGCAAATGAATAACTGCCATAATGGATAAATTCAACCATTCCATCAACACTGTTAATGACACTAGAAGAGTATACTATGTAGACCCGTTATTTACCTATGCATTGTCAATTCACAGTGCGATATATAAGGTTCCTTTATGTGTTGTTCTAGGGATTGGTATCCCAGCCAACATCGTACTTATATTCTATTTATTTCGATCTGGTAAATTTCGCTCACTGACTTTCTGCATCATCACCAGCTTGGCAATGTCAGACTTTGCCACGTGTTTAATATGGAGCTTATCTTATCTATTTCTGTATCCAGAGATGTCAGCATATGTACCTGTATTTGTATGTGTTCTACTCAGTTATATAAGTTATGCATCGATGACAGTTAGTCTCTACCATTTAGTCCTGTTCTCTGGCATTCGTTACTACCAATTAATCTATCCACTGAAATCAAAGGTTAATCTTACACTAAGACTAGTATTTTGGATGTGTTTCATAATATGGGTAATTGCACTGGTTGTTAATATGCCATACATTTGGCTGAGTAAACCAAGAGACTTATTCTTCAAGGACTCGCTCGTTAGAGTGTGTGACTTTTATGGGGACTACAGACTAAAAGATATCATTGGGCACGTGGTGTTATTCGTCGTGCCTTGTATAATAATAATTACATTACACTTAGTAAAATACTTTAAAACTAATGTTAAGGCGTCAACAGAAGAATTAACAAGCGAGGCTAGAAAGGGTACAGTGTACCAAGCTATCGTTATTATGATTATCGCCTTCTTCGTAGCTTGGCTTCCATCCTTTATTCACGACTTTATCCACGAAGTATTCGGGGTCCCATACCCTGAGTACCATCTAGTTCTATATCTTATTACAAACTTTTTCTTATTCTTTATAATGCAGCGAACCCTTTTATTTATATGTTCGTGGCAAAACCAATCAGAGAGGATATCTTCAATTACCTCTGTCCGGCACGCTGTAGGATACACAGAATTAGCTAAGGTGTATATAAGACATGGAATAAGCCTATAAGAGCGGCACCGTGACTCGGTCCATGAGTCCACAGCCTACCTCGATAGATCACCATCAACGACGACGACGACGACAACACAAATTACGGCTTCAAGGAGAATAATGAAAACAAAGATGGCTACGACGCTGGTGATAATATAACTTACCACTGCTTAAAATGAGTGCAACATGATACATTATAAGATTAATTTTACACATTTTCGACAATCTTTCTCTCATAGATGCAATTCACAGTCTCTGATGGAGCTATCTTGCCGACATCAATAGCTAAGCACCGTGCTGGCATTCTTACGCCAATTGACTGTTCTTGGTGTTGCTTGATCCACCTGCCGCTAGACACAATCCATCACGAAATTTGTATTACAGGAATGGACAAAAAAATCGGCATAACGGGAACGGCCTTGTCATGGATACGGTCATGCATCACGGACATACACCAATCTGTGCGTATCTCTACCTCCTCAAGCTCGGATGTCTTATTGCAGTATGCCGTATGCAAAGGCTCTGTTCCTGGCCAGAAATTATTCATAGAGAACTCTGCTCATATAGTGGACATAGCACAAATTCCTGACCTCCAGATTCAACTGCTTAAATCATTAAAACCTAACATAGCTGCAAATGAACGTAAGACTCTGCACCTAGTCCGAACTTGCCTCGCAAATATTAGTCAAGAGATGACTCCAAATAAATTAAAACTCCAGCCAGACAAACCCGAGTTTTTCGTGATCGCAACAAAATACCAACGCAGTAAATGTAACACTACTGTAGACATCTAGTAGACAATTTGATTAGGGCAACCCCCATCAGTCAGAAATTTGGGAATAATCATCAGCCAGGCCATGGCCATGGATGACCGTGTTTGGTATGTATGCGAATCAGCATATTGCCATCCACGAAACATTAACTCTATCCGAAATAGTTTAACACCCACAACCACAGAGACGTACATCCATGTCTTTATCAATTCAAGATTGTATACTGGTAATTGTCTTCTATATGGTATAACAGCACAGTATATGGATAAACTACAACATGTTCATAATGCTGCAGCTCGAGTTTTAATGACGATCAGGAAACGAAACCATATAGCGCCTGTCTTGAAGCAGCTCAACTAGCCTCTGATCCATCAAAGAATAAAGTTCAGAATTCTCCTTCTAACATGGAACGGTATGCACAACGAAGATCCATAATATTTGAAAGATGTCCTCATGCCCTGTCATCCGCACGTACACTTCGTTCCACATACCAAGGTTCAACGCATACACCACGATCCAATTTACGTTCCTTTGGAACCGACTGCCACTGAACATTAAGATCAGCAGCTCACAGAATATATCCTAGGAAAAGTTAAAAACACACCTGTTCATCAGCGCCTTTGAAAAGTAATGTATTGATAAATGGTGCTAAATAAAAGTTGCATTTTATTGTATTGTATATTGGAAAGATGTCAGAAATTTTGATTATTTTAAAACAACAACGCTTAGATACAAATGCTGTGAGTATTATTATTATTATTATTATTATTATTATTATTATTATTATTATTATTATTATTATTATTATTAGTATTATTATTATTATTATTAATCTGCGATCTATTGCAGATTATTGTTTTTACTCAGGATCTTTCTTATTAATATGCGATCTATCGCAGATCATTATAATTACTCAGGATCTTTCGTATTATTCTTCTTCTTATTATTATTATTCTCCCAAAGGTTTAGGAGTTATCTCCTCCTACAGTTTTAGTTCGATAAGCTGCAAACTTGGTCAACTTCAAGGACCCATGCCACAATCGATGGCGCTTACTTTTATTTTGGATCCATCCACTGGTTTTCGAGCTACTTTTATTTTGGATCCATCCAACAGTTTTCGAGCTTTTTGAGTGGGCAAAAAGTCCCATAGGAAATGTGATACTACAGCCAAAGTATTCAACGGATCACTACCACACTTGGTGAGGAGGTACCACTGGCCATTTGTCTTTTTACATTTTTTTTTTCAAAGTGGCCTCCAGACTTTTGCCCCCACAATGCATGGAAAAACTCCCATAGGAAATGTATGGGGATTTCAAATGGATGTTTGAAAAGCTACTACAACTAGTTTTGATCCGATCACTCCCACACTTGGGTAGGATGTTGGCAGTGATTTTATTTTTTTATTTTTTTTTTCAAAATGGCCGCCATGAATACATTTTGGGCAAAAGAACCAGTTTTCGTTTTTTGCAGAAATAAACTCAGGATGAAGGATTAAAACAAAATGGACGCCAAAATGTTTTGGTCCGATCGACTTGAAATTTGGTAAACCTCTAGTTCTCAAATTGACTTGATTTGGTATCAAATTTAAAGTTGATCCAACATACAGTTTTCGAGAAAATCAGCTTTTGGTTGCCACATATCCCCCATAGAAAACCTAAGGGAGCAATATTGGAAAAGTGTTATCTCCTATAGTTTTCTTCTGATTGTCTTCAAACCTGGTCAGATTCTAGAGCCTTGAGAGATCTAAATAATTTCCAATGAAAATGTTAATATCTCCGTTGGGGTCAAGGTAATTCATGGGAAAAGCTTTCCAGTGTTCATATGTGGCGTAAGTTAACTGCCCGTTATCATCTTCAACAGGTAAAGGGAGGTAATTCATGACAAAAACAAAAAATTTGACATGTAATGGCATTTTCCTTGATTTTGGTAAAAAATGTTACTACAGCAAGTCAGGACACATTATTTTATACTTTAGGGTCAAGGCAATCGATTTTTAAGAACTCAACTTTTCCATACCCTGTGTAAAAGTATGAGAATTCCAAATATGGATCTTTGAACTGTGACAACACTTAGACTTTTTATCAGATCAGCATCAGACATGTTCAGTGATCATATGAGAAGAGGGCTTATAATACTCCTTAATGCCCAGTCATCGCAGGTTTACAGTTACTTCAGTAAATGTGTTCTAGTTATTATTATTATTATTATTATTATTATTATTATTATTATTATTATTATTATTATTATTATTATTATTGTTATTATTATTATTATTATTATTATTATTATTATTATTATTATTATTATTATTATTTTTATTATTATCAGCCTAATATGGCGACTATAGATTGTAATATATCTATCAAGAAAACTGTATTTGTCAATTCTCTCATTTAAATAATTTTTTCCTCATTTTGCATATAAGTCACTTACCATGAGTTATTCTGAGCAAACATCTATTCAGGGGATCACACAAAACTACATCCAAATGGAGGAATGCAAACTTAGCTATGTCCACTCACCTCTAGCTAAGCTCCACCCACCCTTTTCCCGTGTTGGGATCGATTAATCACTGCATCTCAATTTCCAGAACGCAATACAGGTAAGCTGTTGAGTTGTGTTTAAACTAATTTACCTGGGCGATGCTGCTTAAGGCAGCAACAGCGCCCAGTAAAATTAGTTTCAAAATATTCAACAGAATGTTTCATTAAATAGTAAAGACATACAAGTCGTATAACAACGTGTAGCCCGTCATCGATTAAGGATTCGTGACACGCTTATCTACGTCATTGATTATGACATTATCCTACAGGACACATAGTTGAGTATGACGGTATATGATTGCTGTATAAACTGGAACGGTTCATTGCTTTTATCAGAGATCATTTGCCTTAATGAACATCCACCATCCCCCCCTCCCCCCCCCCGCCAGTACAATGCATTTGCTGTGCACTAATGAATACCAAGCAAGACATATTTGTTGCAATAATAATAAATAAGTAAGTGTCTTGACACCCACATTTGCTTTCAATGTGAGCAATGCATTTTCAATGACTGAATTTTTATATAGCTGATTTGTGTTGCATATTGCTGTAATAGGTTTTATCATCAGGTCACATGACAAAGCTGTATAGATATATGAATAGATATTGTAAGATAAGTATTCGATTATTCTATGTTTCTATTAGACTCTGTACATGTTATATGCTACTACATATGTATTACTTTATTCTGAGACTGAAGTAGTATAAAAAAACCCACAGCTCCAATCAGTCCGTCTTCGCTTTTGCCCATTGTGTCTTGTTCCCACCCACACTCTCTAGCTTCCTAAGGCTCATTCTTGATTTGACTGTACCGAGTCATGCTTTCTTGGAATGCATGTCGAAGACATAATTCCAGTACCCATATGCAATCATTCAGACAGAGTGGGGTGGGGAAATCATGATGAGGGTAAAATACTCTTACTCGACGTGTATATTAATAATAATAATAATAATAATAATAATAATAATAATAATAATGAATATAACGCATACTGATTACAGGATGGTTTCTCTGTGCATATGATACAATCATGAAGTAGTTAAAATAGTACAAACATCGATGGTATATGATTGTAAGTATCAATTGTATAGCTTGATTGTTTTCTTTAACTATTAGTTGGTGATGTGGTCCTGTTATTTGCAGCAAATATTGAGAATCCTTTTAAAGCACAATGCCACATTTTATTCCTCCACACTGTGGATGTAATGAAATATGTTATTCCACATTGTGTGTGAATGAATATATGTGGGTGCAGTCCCTAACACTCTCTTCACAATGTTCTGTGAAGATGAACTGTTTGACTATATTTCTGATTACAATAAACCTTTCCAAGTTTATCCATCTATTATATGATGCCTTAATCAGTTATGTGACGCGTAGGGTGACACCATAGTGAATGGCGCCATTACGACAGCATGAATGACGTGGATAAATAAGTTACGAACGCATATTTGAAGACGGACTGTGCGTTGTTGTACAAATTATATGTCTTTATTATTCAAGACATATTCTGTTGACTATTTTGAAACTAATTTGGCTGGGCGCTGTTGCTGCAACACCACCCAGTCAAATTAGTTACAAAATATTCAACAGCTTACCAGTATAGTTTTCAGGAAATTGATCGCTAGGGCATTCGCGGATCGATCAATCCCAACACGGCAAAGTGTGGGTAGAGTTTAGCTAGATATGGTCGGTGCATAGCTAAAACTGGAAAGGTCCATTGGCATTGCTAGATTGTCTATCCAGTTGTGTTCAATGTTACTCATGTTTTTTAGATTACCGAGCATTTAATTGAATTTCAGGGAAAATGGTTTATCTAACAGCACTGTGGGTGGAGGTTAGCAAGAGATTGACGGTGTAACTTTGAAAGGTTTGGTGTACACCTTTTATGAGCGTTTTAAAATGGCACGTCTCTCGTCCTTATTAGCTGTACAAAAAGCCAGAATCCTTTATTCTATCACCGTCCCTACATCACACATACACTAGTCTCGCATAGTTCGGAAGATCAGTGATCAAACGAGGTAAGTATAAAGGATTTTTTATTTAAGAAAAGGACTTTTTTTCTGGGCAACGATCTACGTGTAGTTACTGATGCAATATATTTTTACAAATATATTTTATCTTAATTTGATGCTGCAAATCTCTTAAAACCTAATAGTACATGACAATTTTATCTTGATTATAGGTCATACGGTACTATGTGATGCACACCTAATTGTTTATACACCTTTAGTTGTTCTGAGGGTAAGTATACATACACAGCTAGAATCCGGGTTGCTATCTGTTGACTTTGTAACTAGTTTTACTATCGGCAGCGTATATTATTGCATTTCACTGAATATATGTGACAGTTAAATCACATTCCCTAACAAACACATGCCTCCCATTCTCCCATAACCATAATGTATTTAGTTTAATATTGTGAATCTATATCATTGCGTAATAAGTACACCTTGCCATAGACTGGTATATCCTGAGGAGTTCTCGGTAGAATATAGTTGTTTCTTCAAGTACGGCGATAGTGTTAAAAAAACCTATCAACTGCTGGATTTGTCACAATTAACAGTGTAATCGAACTTAGTAAAACAGCGAGATGACAAATTGCATGTTCATTTGGAACACAGATTGAACACATCTAACAACCAATCCATTTTTGTCATAAATACTGTGCCTCTGCTTACACCTAAAAACACATATCACACGTTACTTTTATTCAAAGGGTATCAGCAGTAATGAGTGTTAAGCCACCACTTAGAAATGAAGTCGGCTTCCAGAGCTACCAGGTTTAGATTAAACAACATTGTATATTTGATGTAGATGTCTGCATTGCACAACTTAAAGCCCGCCCTCCAGTTCACTTGGCACAACTCGGCCAATAAAACTAGCATGTAACCATCTTATATGGATAGAAACTTATTGAAAAATCCTAGATATGTGCCAATCTAAAAAGTAGGTGTATTTACTATATACTACGTATAGACTGTTATACTGACTATACTTCGGCGACCAGACGGGAACCAGTCCAGAGGGTGAGGTTGTGTTACAGATGAATACAGAGCTTAGTGTGGAAAATAACACTATTGGGAGAAAGCTCTATTAAGACGATGGAGATATATTTCATAGATATAGAAGAGGTTCCAGTTGAATTAGTCTCTTAATCGTCAACATCTTTCATTGATCGTTGTATTTAAAGTCAGACGCTGCCATTTCGTGTTTTAACAACCAGCATTATTTGTGTGCAACTATACGTCTATATGTATGTCTGCCTGCCTGCCTGCCTGCCTGTTTGTTTGCCTGCCTGCTTGCTTGCCTGTATGTTTGACTGCTGCCTGCCTGCTTGCCTGCCAGCCTGCCTGCATGCTTGCCTGCCTGCCTGCC
This sequence comes from Chaetoderma sp. LZ-2023a, assembly GCA_034401795.1. Taxonomy (NCBI): domain Eukaryota; kingdom Metazoa; phylum Mollusca; class Caudofoveata; order Chaetodermatida; family Chaetodermatidae; genus Chaetoderma; species Chaetoderma sp. LZ-2023a. Next base: position 13,244,136 of record CM067361.1, on the reverse strand, counting down.
TGCCTGCCTGCCTGCCTGCCTGCCTGCCTGCCTGCCTGCCTGCCTGCCTGCCTGCCTGCCTGCCTGCCTGCCTGCCCGCCTGTCTGTCTGTCTGTCTGTCTGTCTGTCCGTCCGTCCGTCCGTCCGTCCGTCCGTCCGTCCGCCCGCCCGCCCACTCGCTCGCCCGCCTGCCTGTATGCCTGCCTGTATGCCTGCCTGCCTGCCTGCCTGCCTGCCTACCTGCCCGCCCGCCCGCCCGCCCGCCCGCCCGCCCGCCCGCCCGCCCGCCCGCCGCCCGCCCGCCCGCCCGCCCGCCCGCCAGCTCTCCCGCCTGCATGCCTGCCTGCCTGCCAACATGCCTTCATATGTCGCTCAGCTGTTCAGTTGGCCAATCAGTTGGTCAGTTCGTCATTCATTCGGTTGGTTGGTTGGTTAGTCAACCAATGTGTCAGTCAGTTGGTTTGTCAGTCAGTCACCTGATCTGTTGTTCGGACAGTCGGCTAGACATGTGTTTGGTCTGATTTAGTCTGTCAAATCTTTTACATCTTTTGCAATGCTGCTTACATTTCAATGATAGTGCACTTTCACTTGATACAGCTTGTTCATCGATATATCGTCTGTAACATATCATAGTTAATGTTCCAGAATCCGTTATTCACATTTATGGGATCCGTAATTTACCAAGCTCCCTAAGAAAGGTGATCTGGCAATACGGGGACAAAAACGTCATCGGTAAAATGTTGTACCCGAAAACATAAATGTCATAGCCTCGTAAATAAAGTAAATTAACCCTGTATAACACGACATTGTGTCTATATACTACCAACACTCGGCCAGTCTGATTCACGGTGTCACCGGGAACGAATATGGCGCTCAAAGGTGTAGATATTCTATGGATGGAGTGGACTGGAACGAACTTAGCAGAGAAATGGAAAAGTGTAAAAGGCATCCCCAGTTAATGTTTTCGGGACAATTAAAAGGTAAAGATGAACGCGACATGTGTAGCTACATACTTATCTGGTGTCGGGAAGATGGGAAAGATGAGGAGTCAAAAAGGCTAGAAACCTATTTTCGTAAATTTGAAGAGTATGTCATCCCAAAAGCAAATAGAGTATTCGCAACATATAAATTGTACAACAAAATACAAGGGCCAACCGAAACCGTTGATTAGATCATCACAGCCTTAAAATTACTAGTCACTGACTGTGCCTTCAATAACCCAAACGATATGGTACGAGACAGAACGGTTTTCAGGGCAAATTCGTATAAAGTCCGAGAAAAATGAATACGTTGAGGTTCGAAATTAACGTTGCATAAAGCTATCGAAATTTCTAGAATATTCGAAGCTGCACAGGACGAGTTACGTGCTATGAACCTTCGTTTCGTGCAGAAGAAAACTGCGCACTCCATGAAATCATGTAGTACATGTGGTAGAGCACACAATCCAACAGCGACTGGGAAAATATGTCACAAATGTAGGAAAGCAGGTCATTTCATTAAACTGTGTCGGTCCAGGGTCAAAGAACATTCCCAGGACGATGGCAATAAATTCCAACAACTAGCTACTTGACATAGAAATACAATATGCAATTCCTTGCTTTCATTACATCTGTGGTGACGCTGCGATCGGTTGTGTGTTAAGAGACAGACCTTCCATTCTGGGTGGCTATATGAGGGTTTGCGTGGAATACTCTCATTCACTTGCTGCAGTGCCTTTCAAGGACAAGGCAAACTCAACGGAGTTAAGCTCATTTGTCGGGCCCAAGCATTGCAACGTACGTAGCATCATTGGGAAAGCAATAACACTTGCCATATGGCTTTCTTGCAGTCTCCCCAGGGGCCATTTATGCACCGAATCTGACAAGGGTCAAAGGGCAGAAACAAACTTACAGATGTAGCTGTCTCAGAGATTTGAGTAGTGAAGTGTGTTATTGCAACATCGTGTTCTGGAATAATGATAACGGCTATAGTTTTCCTAAAGAAGAGAGACTGTGTTCTCTTTGCATATTGTATATTTTATATATCGAAAATTAAAGGATGGAAACAACATCACCATACACATTTCACATTGCAATGCTGTACTGATGCCGTTTTATTGCGTACAGTCTGGATTAGTCACCCATGCAGGAATATACTAGTATCTCTATTTCAATAAGCTGTTGAACATTTTGCAGATAGCCAAACAGAATGATGATTTTACCATCAACAACAGACAGTGACATCATTGATTTAATGCAATGTTTTGCAAATAAATAAGAAATTACCTTATGCATGAGAAAGGATTTGGTGTTTCTGTTAGCGTATACATGCGTGCGTGGCTGCGTGCGTGCGTGCGTGCGTGCGTGCGTGCGTGCGTGCGTGCGTGCGTGCGTGCGTGCGTGCGTGCGTGCGTGCGTGCGTGCGTGCGTGCGTGCGTACGTGCGTGCGTGTGTGTGCGTATTTGTGTGCGTGTGCGTGCGCGCGCACGGGCTCGCGCGTGCGTGTGCATGTGTGTGCGCGTGCGTGCGTGATAACAACATAAAATTGGCTGCAAAAAAAAAATGTTTGTTAATTATAAAGGAGATAGTTTATTATCCTTGCAGGGTTGAAATAATTAAATTTACTGAAGAGTGCCCATTTCATGGTGAAGCCAACCAAACCGGTCTTTGTTAAGGTATTGAGAAATGTCCATTAGCAGGCCAAGAGAAGAATATTGATAATTTACCTCTGGAATCACGTGATCGGTAATCGAGCCAGGCATTCTAGGGGAATATGTACAAAAATTGTCTTCCTTAGGCCTGCACATTGGCATTTGCAAAGGAAATATGTTGAATTGTTTTACCAAAGTTATGCGTATTGTTGCAGCTGGATGTCTATTAGTAGGATAGTTTTTAATTAGATTTAGGCTTGAAGAGCACTGCATACACAGTGCATAATACTAGATTTGAAGAGGAGTCTTTAAGATAGTTGGATTCACAGACGAATGTACCTTCCCATTTTTAGCTATGCCCCGCCCATCACTAGCTAAGCTCCACCCATTGGGATTGATCCATCCCCAAATGCCCTAGCTATCAATTTCCTGAAAACTATACAGGGAAGCTGTTGACTATTTTGTAACTAATTTGACTGGGTGCTGTTGCTGCCTATATTTATTAAATAGTAAAGGCAAACAATTTGTACAGCAACGCATAGACCGTCTTCAAATATGCGTTCGTGACGTATTTATCGACGTCATTCTTGACGTCATTCATTATCATGTCAATGTACACGTCGCGCAGTTCATTATGACGTCATATGATGGGTGGGTACTCTGGAAAGGTGAATTGGTTAACATAAATAGACCACGAAATGAATTCGCTTGCATTTGACAGTATACATGTCTGGAAGAAAATCACTCCCAATAACTTAGACCGTACAGATCGCCAGATTGCGTAATTGTAAACTACATTCAAATCTGCTTAAAAAATATTATTCCTCTCGGTTCTTCTATTTGGCACCAAATACGGGTACATTTGCAATAATTCTCCCACGTGCATACTCACATGGTCTCGTACGCATGCAACCCGGTATAGCAACACTATAGTATAGAATGGCGTGACATATTATCATAATATTCTTATGGTAGTCATCATACGAGTGTCCCTGTTTCCATAATTTGTTGTCGTAGCCTGCGGCATTGCCATATCTACAGTGAATTGACCGTTCCAATTTTACTTATGCCCCGCCTATCACTAGCTAACCTCCACCGACATTTCGCAGTATTGGGATTGATCGATCCCCGATGCCATGACCATCAATTTCGTGAAAACTATACAGCTAAGTTGCTGAATATTTTGTAACTAATTTGACTAGGTGCTGTTTCTGCCTATGGCAGCAACAGCCCCCAGTCAAATTAATTTCAAAATATTCAACAGGATATTTATTAAATAGTAGATACATACAATTTGTACAACAACGCAAAGTCCGTCTTCAAATATGCGTTTGTGACGTACTTATCTACGTCATTCATGACGTCATTGATTTGATGTCATTTGCACGTCACATAGTTAATTATGAAGTCAAATGATGGATGGATAGAGTGGAACGGTCTATTTGGAGAATAGGCTAGACACAAGAACGCATCAAAGATAAGGAAGCACATCGATTCATTTTATCCAATGATGTATATGTCAGCGAGAAATTAGTTCAATGCAAATGTTGTCTATATTCTAGACAGCTGAACTTATTCTAGTATATCTATTTGGTAAAACTGATGGGGAATCTAATCAACACCTAAATGCACGGTTAAGCATCATAGCTCACGAACGCTGCCACCACCCCGCCGATGATGTGGACGCATATATGTGCTATGCTGCTTGGCTCTGAGGGTGGTTGTGGGTTCGATTTCCCATCAATACTAAATACTGTAGTGCCACGAATACTTATATAACTACTATATTTGGTTGGTGTACCTGTGTACCTCATGACATGGGGCTCTCTAGATAGATGTTAACAATGAATTTGTCGACTAGGATGAAGTTTGTTTATTAGCTTTGTAGTGGTACAAAGGAGAATGGATTGCCGGATATCATGCATTTTGAAAGACAGCTACATTGCTGCACTGACAGCTGTAAAGCTAAATGTTAGCTGGTTAAATGGTTAGTCTTCACGACACAAGACAGTCAAGAGAAGGGCGCAGGTGAGTGTTTACGTGGTGAATCATGATGAAGCTACAAACGCGAAGTAACGACACAAATATGAAGACGATTTCTAGCAGTGCTCTACATCGTACTGACAAGCAGGAAGTCGACCTCTAGTCGGGTCAAGATATGTGATCTCATAATTAAGGATTCTTCTGCTCTCTTAAAGCTACAGTTGAAGGGAGACGGAAAATGAACATAATTGTTCGTTTAGGAGGAACATGTCCCGACTTGAAAAATAGATTATGTGGAGAAGCCTGCAGAGTTGTTCGAATTCACAGTAGCAGAGTGCAGGACATCGCTAGACCTCACGGGTTGAGAATAGAAATGTCAAATTTACTACAATTTCTTCTTTGCAGTAGGGAATCTTGACAAGCACACAAGTTTCAGGTGACCAGAAGAGGGCGAATAAAATGTCTAGTTCTTGGACGGAACTTCCGGGAGAATTTCTGTTTGTCAGAAAAATCAGTTGAAACAGCTGCATGCTGACATTTTAGTATATAAAAGGTTTAGGAGGAGGAGGGCCTGCGTGTTTTAGCCATGCGAGGTAGACGAAAAGTTTCTGAGTCGTAAATAAAATAATGGTTTGCTTCACGCCCTCCATCATCGAAAGTCCGTCCTAACACACCACAAGAACATTTGTTCAGCACAGCATGTAGAGATGAGAAAAAATCTCATTTTATACAGAGGAAGCCCCACACACGGGTAAATCAATCAGCGTGCGAGGGATAGGCCAGAAAGCTGATCACGTGCCCATTTGGTAAGAACTTGTAAAGTGATGTAGTTTTCTCGGAAGTCTGAATTTGAGGAAAGTTTAATCGGTAATATCTCAGTTATACTGACAGATTGTGAAACAGTTTTCAGATTCGTAAATCCATGATATTTCTGCTCCGAAAGAAATATAAGTCGTCTTCTATCAGTGCGTTAATAAAGATACGAAAATTATACGTATAGAATATAATTAGGCATTGATGCATGCGCTGATGGCATGTAGTTAAGCAGTGTAAAGATGCACACGCTATCAGTTCCAACAGCTACAACCTTCAGGATAATCCCCTCCCAGTCACCAGGCATGGAGGTAGTACGCACGAATCCACACTGTAGATACGGAGACCCGGCTTTCGCCACTGCAGAGGTCGACCTTGATGTGAAAGTGTTAGATGTATATACTATTCTAATCTTTCATATTATTATTTTTAAGATTATGATAGCACTTGAATCCATTTAGAATAGTTGGCAACTTGTGACACCATGCATATCTTCAACACAGTAATATAGTACACAAACCGCAATGTGTTATGTGGTGTCTGTCTGCTTTGGGAAGTAGTGAATATATATTCTGTTACAGTGTGTGTGCTAAATGTATTTCAAATGTCTATTTGTCTGTTTGTCTCTATCACAGATGAACTCCCAATGTATCTCATTTTCAATTGTACCATTCTTGAAAGCTGTTGAATATTTTGGGTTGAATTTGTCTGAAAGCCGCTGCTGCCCCCGGCAGCAATGATTCCCCGTCAGGTAGATTTTAAAAAAAACATAAAAGAATAAATTCGATATCGTCCATCTAAGCCCCTTAATATTATATATATCCTCATTGCATTAAATACACACTATCTCTCCATCACAGGGGCCAGAAATACTATCCCGCTTTTGCATTCCATGCCTGTCGGTTTCCCGTGCTTAGCTTGCAACAAGCCTGTCAAATCTAATCAGCGTGCAATTCTATGTGACGTGTGTGGTGATTGATGCATTTGAGATGCTCACAAGGGCTAACACCCCAGATTATAAAAAGCTACAGAATTCTGATGAGCCATGGTGGGGTTTGCAATGTAACCCAACTAGTTTTTCTCTCAATCACCATGAAAACGATACCGAATTTCTGCTTGATATCCTAAGTGCCAAATATGACTACAACACATATATAAATACAATCATAGTTGTAAACCCATTCAAGTTAAATACTTCTAACCAGGACAATGAATGCACACATTTCTCTGAAACAGATATTGAATGTATGAATTTTCCACTTTCTGACTAAATACTTCAGAAATAATTTAATGATAAGTTTATCAAGAGTACTGACTCTATCGCCTTCTCAACGATTCATATTAACATTAGATCGCTACAAAACAATTTTGATAAATGTAATGATGTCATGGATTTCAGCTCTCTTGAATTTAGCGTCATAGTAAGTATTGAGACATGGTTGAAACCTGATTCACCACTGGACTTAATTAATATGCAAAATTAAATTCCGTGAAAACCACAGGTCAGCTAAAAGGGGGTGGTTTAGTCATCTCCATGAAGGACAGTTTACAGTGTGATTTGTGAGATGGCCTGTCAATGAATGAAGATTTTATTGAAACTAATTTTTTGTTGAAATTCTCAATGAAAAAACTAAAAAAAGTCACTTGTCGGTGGCACATACACACCTCCCGGAAGTGATAATGACAAATTTATGAACTCATTCGGAAAAAAATGTAAATACCATACAAAATGAAAAGAAATCCACTTATATAGTAAGTGACTTTAATAATGATTTATTAAAGCAACATAGCGTGTACACTCAAGAGCTACTAACTTTATTTTAAATAATTGACTTGTATCCATTTATAACGAAACCAACAAGAATTACAGAATTTTCAGCTATTGTTATTCATAACATTTTCTCAAATAATACAGTAAGTGCCAAGAATCACTCATGTATTTTCCTTGTGAACGTTTCAGACCATTTACCTATATTCTATATAGAAAAAGAAAACAAAGTGGGAAAATCATTTGTAAAAGAAGTAGTAACCCGTATGGACTCAAAAAGGAAAATATAGAAATATTCAAAAACAATATGCTAACATAAACTGGAACCAGGTAATTTAATGACAATACAGTGAAGATGCTTACAGCACCCTCCACACTGTATGCTCTAACATCTATACATTTGTATGTCCACAATATTAAGAAATTTAAACAAAATCTTACAAAAACCTGGATTAGAAGAGGATTGATATATGCCTGTCACAAGAAAACCAATTATATCTGAATCGTATTATATATCCTTCAAGGTATAATGTTTTACAGTTCAAGAAATATAGAAACAGGATAAATCAATTAGGACAACAAAAATAAACCATTTCCATAATAAATTTGATGAACAAAAAGATGATATAAAGTGAAACATGGAAACTGATTAATTCATTATTAAATAATAAAGAGCAATACTGAAGCATTACGGGTTATTTATAATAATACAGTCATTAACGACAAAAACAAATAGCAGACAAATTTAATGAGTATTTCACTAACATTGGTCGTAATTTGTCACAATAAATTCAACCAAGTTCAAACATACATGTACAGGACTTTCTGACAGGTCATAACTCTCAACACTCTATTTTCTGAAATCCAACAGATACCCACGAAATATACAAAATACGAATGCAAATTAACACAGCTAAAAGTGCTGGAATTGATAATTCATAACAAACGGGACGTCTAGCTTGGCGTAATAATCGAGTACGTAATGAATGACGCAGAGAAGTGTGTCACGAACGCTTAACAGACTACGCGTTGTTGCACTAATTATATGTTTTTACTATTTAATAAACATATGTTGAATATTTTAAAACTAATTTGACTGAGCGCTGTTACTGCCATAGGCAATAGCATCACCCAGTCAGATTCGTTTCAAAATCTTCAACATCTTACCTGTATACATTTCTGGACATTGAGATTCAGAGAGTGCATGGATCGATAGATCCCAACACGGCCAAATCGTGGACGTGGGTTAGCTAGAGATTGGCGGGGCCTAGCAAAAGGTGGATTCCTCCATTTAAATAAGATGTGAACAATGAAATGAGGGCACCACATCAAGAAATTTAGTCCCATTCACGGAATCTCGTAAAGTAACTACACTATGGCTACTCTCTGTATAATAAAATAACATCGTTACTTTTCACACTGTTGTACCAGTCTTCTTCTTCTTCGTCTTCGTCTTGTGCTTCTTATTTCTTCTTCTTCTTCTTCTTCTTCTTCTTCTTAAGTATTCTGTGGGGGATCCAATTTTGTGATACCATGGGGATGGCATACTGTGAGTTGCACAAACTCCTGAAGCAGTAGGTATGGTTCTCTGTGTTTTGGTTGATCTGTATTTCACGAATAATGGTAAGACTAAGATTCGCGAGCACCAGGTTATGGGTGAATTGTACAATTGCCTCTAGGCCACATGATCATATGATATTTTCAGGCCAAATGTCGACTGTGTTCATCGAATGCATCATGCATATACCTATCAAGCAGCAGAATGTCATATTTATACATATATTATGTGTGAATATGTTGTTGTTGTTGTTGCTGTTGTTGTTGTTGTTGTTGTTGTTGTTGTTGTTCTTGTCAGTTGTGGTGTGTTGTAGTGTTTGTCTTGGTTAGGCTGATGGTTATGGTACGTGTAGCGGGGAGGGGGTGGTTGAATTCATCAAGTTATCATTCTCGCTAATGCAACACATATGGCACTAATGTGTCTTTCTTCTACAACATGGTGAACACATGTAATTGAGAATATCGTCTCTGATCGACTTTGCCACAAACATATAAATAAAGGGATTTGCCGCATTGTTGAAGTTTAAGATAAAGTTTGTAATAAGATACAGGAACATGTGATACTCTGGGTATGGGATCCCAAATACCTCGTGTATATAGTCGTGAATAAACGATGGAAGCCACGCCACGAAAAATGAAACGATCATAATAACGATGGCTCGGTACACTGTGCCCTTTCTAGCATCGTTGGTTAGTTCATCGGATGATGTCTTAACATTAGTCCGAAAATATTTTATCACGTGTAACGTAATCATTATAACACATGGAATAATGTACAACATTATATGTGCAAATATATCGCGCAGCCTGTAATTACCATAAAAGTCACAGATTTTAATAAAACTCTCCTTATAAAGTATATCTCTCGATTGAAAAAGCCACATGTATGGCAGATTAACAGCAAATGATAGTCCCCATATCGCTGCACAAGACCAAAATACCTTTTTAAATGTCAAATTAACCTTTGCCCTTAGTGGATGGATTAATTGATAGTACCGGAAACCCGAAAACAACACTAAATGATACAGACTGACGGTCATTGCGCCAAAGCTTACATAACTGAGAACGGTGCACACATATCCTGGGACATACCCCAGCATCTCGGGATACAGGAACAGATAAGACACGCCCCAAGTTAAACACGTGATAAAGTCAGATATTGCTAAGCTGGTAATGATACAAAATGTCAGTGAACGAAATTTACCCGAAATGCATAAATAAAATATAAGAATCATATTGGCCGGTATACCAATACCTAGGACAACGCATAGCGGTACTTTGTATATCGCCGAGGGGATTGATAAGGCGTAATTGAATAATGGGTCCACATAATATCTTGGTCTTGTATTGTTTAATACTGCGTTAATCCGGGACTCGGTTAGGTTTGTCATTATGCCGGGTACTCGTTCTGCCGGTTAAATGCTGAAAACAAATATTTATTTCTAAACTGGTATCTTTAACATAGTACACCAGATGAGGTCGCCCTTGTGCCACAGTGCAGACTTCCACCAGAACACACCCGGACCGTGGTCCCGCTAGGCTTAATATATCAGTGATTACATGCCATCAATCACCCTGGCCCAATGCTGAACACGCCACTCGTGGGGTTGGGTGCTAGAGTATATAGCTGAAGCCGGTCAGAAGCTATATAGAGGAATATTATTTATTAACGGACCACATTTACACCAGACGGCTTGGAAATAAATGTGTTTACAGGTTTAAAGGCGCATGTTCAGAATGATTGAAAATAAAATTGTTAAAATTGCATACTTGTATACGGTTAAATTATGTGCCTATGTGTAATGAAACGAAATACATCTTAACATATGATGATTCCATTCCATATAAATTAATATAAGTTTTTAAGTTGCAAAATTGAAATAAACGCCCGTGCCTCTATTTCAATTTCGCAACTTAAAAAAAGTATACTAATTTATATGGAATGGAATCATCATATGTTAAGATTTATTTCGTTTCATTATAGGCTCACAGTTTAAGCCTCTAAAAGTGTATAATTTAAACAATTTTATTTTCAGAGATTTTACCCTGAATAGGCACATTTAGCTTATGAACCTCAATGCTGTGAAACGAAATAAATCATAACAAATCAGTTCAGTATAATTAATATTGTACAGGTGCCGCTAAAGGGGATGGTAAATGTAAGCATGGGGCGCGTGTTGTTTTTGTTGTTGTTGTTGTTGTTGTTGGTGTTGCTGTTGTTCCGAAGACATTTTTGATAACTCAGGTTCTACTAAATGGATCTTCTCGAGATATGGAGGGAAGCATGCTCGTGTCGTCTCGAGTACATATACCAATGATGGGAATCTAAAACGCAACAGCATCAGCTTTCAATAACAATAAATGTTTTCAAAATAGAAATTGTTATGCATTCTTTACTAACACTCGTTCTGCTCGTGAAATCATCTCCGAACTTAGGTGGAAGCTTGCCAATGGCGTCCCGATCACGTATACTATTGTGTTGTCAACGACTAAAACGCACAACTACAACAGCTTTCAACAACATTGTTTTCAAAACAGACGTTTTGAAGCATTTTTCAATAACTGTAATGGAGCCATCTTTTCCAAACGGGGGTTGGTGTGTGTCTGTCGGGTTCCAAAGACGTCTGCCAAGTTTGCAATCAAAAACTAAAACGCAACCGCAACAGCTTTCAGCAACATTATTTCCAAAATATTCTCTTTTAAACTTACGGCGACCTGACTGAAAAATAGATTAATAACGCGGGGTTTGGACTAATGTGTCATTGTTTCGAGTTGTAAACTTGAATTAGAGACGTTAACGTCACCAACTATAAATTTATCAATGAAATAGTCATGTGATAAGATTGATATCGCTTCGTCACATTGAGGTACACAATATATATATATATCTGACCGTATACAATGGACCTTTCCTGTTTATCCATTTATCATATGACGTCATGGTCAACTGCGTGATGCCATAAGCAATGCCGTTATGAATGACGTAGATAAGTACGCTACTAATGCATGGTTGAAGACGTACTAAGCATTGTTGTACGAATTGAGTGCCTTTACTATGTAATAAACATTACGTTGAACATATTAAAGCTAATTTGACTTGGCGTATGTCAGCAACAGCACCCAATCAAATTACTTTCAAAATATTCAACGACTTACGTATACGGTTTTCTGGAAATTGCTAATCAGCGAGTTCGGGGATCGATCGATCCCAACACGAGGTGTGGGTGGAGCTGATCTAGAGATGGGCCGGGCATAGCTAAAGCTGAAAGGTTCATTTAAAGAATTTTAGTTTTTTGTTGTGAATGTGTTCTAGTAAACAATAGTTCGGTGTGCACTAATCTGTTAGGCCGTGTTCTCACTAAGGAGTTACTCGCCTCAGTATTGCGTTACGCCGGTTAAGTCGCTCGTGAGAACACGGATTTAGAATTTCATATCTTCCACTCGACACGCGCTAGTGAAATGAATCTCAATGCTAAAATATTAAATTTAATATTTCATTATTAAAAGTCAAAATAAATTCCATTGCGACATGACTGCGACATGACTAGTTTAAAGATATGTAGTATTGCGACCACTAGTCTCAACCCGTTAATAGACAAATTTGATCAAGAAAATCAAAATATTCGCTTATCGAATGCACATTTTTAGACAAACGGAATACAATTTGTGAAAATTTACGAATGTAATAATTTGCTCCACTACGGTGCCAGTCATTCCAGTGGAAAATTGTCAAAATTATTCTTGCCTTAGCCTGCAAATTGGTATTACGAAAGAACACTGCATAGGTCGGTTTAGCCAGCTTCACAATGAAACAGGTTAACGAACCAGGCCACGCGTGCTCCAAGCATTGCAGTAGTGAATTGTTGCTTCTTACTAAGACGTATTCGGATATAACTCGGTTGAAAGCGCTACAAATTGTTACTCGAATGCTTTAATTTAAGATTATATTGTTGCTAATATTCTTATTGGCATCATTAAATCATACCTACATATTATACAGATAACAGTTTCCATAGAGACATTGATTCAGCAAAAAGATCAGTCACGACTGTTCTTCTGAAGCTGGCACATTTGAGCACTTTTCAGCATTGTGGAGACACAGGTAAGTCTACATACATGCCCACACACACACCCGCGAACGCACGCTCAAGCACACTCGCGCACGTACACGAGCACTCATGCGCGCAACAAACAACAAAACAAAGTCGTACACAACACACACACACACGGGCACATACACTCACGCACATATACATCAACCCTCGCACAATGATGCAGGCCTACGTGTGCAGTGAATGATCTATTCATTATAATGCGCAGTTTGCCGAGGTGTATGAGATCAATGTTGATTAATGGAGATGTAGAGAGACAAAGGGCGCAATGTCGCGCAGAAGAATGATGGACAATCGGTATATCGTGATAAAAAAGAAACTATAGACTACATTTGCTGTATCCCAGGTTGTTCTCCGGTGGGCCCGCATCGGGCCACATTGTCAGCAGTAAACGTATTAATATTGCACGTGCGTGCGAGCGTCCGAGCGTGCATTGCTGAGAAACTAGAGAGTGTCCATGAGAGAGTGCTTGCCCACATCAAGCTAGCGGATAAAGGATGTCCTCAGATACGCGCATGCACATACTTTTAAATGTAGCCAGGGCATCACAATGGAGGATTCGAGTTTATCCATCCACCATACGACTTCACAATAAACTGTGTGACATGTATGATGACGTCATAATCAATGACCTCGTGAATGAAAAGTTTGTAACACCGCATAGTTGATGACGGACTAAGCGTTGCTGTACGAATTGTATCCCTGTGCTATTTACTAAACATCCTGGTGAATATTTTGAAACCAATTTGGCTGGGCGCAGTTGCTGCGCCTAGTCAAATAAGTTTCAAATAATTCAGCTTATCTGTATAGTTTTCTGGAAATTGAGTCAGTAGGTTCAGGGGATCGATTGATCACAAAACGGTAGAAGTGTGGGTGGAGCATATCTAAAAATTGGCGAGGCATAAATGAAACTTAATTCCTCCATTGTGCTGGTTCAATATTGTGATGCTTAGATTCCAGCTGGATAAAGTGCACTAACATATTTTTTGTATCAGCAACATTTGCTGATGGACCGATATCATGTGACAGATGCTTATCACGTGTCCATTTAAATGATAGTGATATGAATGAACACACCAGACTTGGAAGTTGCTGTGGTTTTATTACCATTTGCCCGTAATGTGAAGAGTGCGTGCGTGTGTGCGTGCGCACGTGTGCGTGCGCACGTGTGCGTGCGTGCGTGCGTGCGTGCGTGCGTGCGTGCGTGCGTGCGTGCGTGCGTGCGTGCGTGCGTGCGTGCGTACGTACGTGCGTGCGTAAGTGCGTGCGCGCGTGTGCGTGCGTCGCTGGGCGTGCATGGATGGTTAATGAGTGAGTGAGTGGGTTGGTGATTGCGTGTGTGGGTGGGTGCATGGGTCGTGGATTGTTTTGTGGATGCGTGGTTGCTTGGGTGGATGGGTGCTTCGGTGAACGGGTCGGTAAGTCAGCGGGTGAGTAAATAACCGGGTGGGTTCAGGTAGATAGGCAGCGTGATGTGCACAACTGTGCTTGAGAGCGTTGTGACATCATCTCATTTACATATTAGGCTACGCCCACATGCCCATATATGGTCATGGACGCGCTACCTAATTCTGTATGGCTTTATAATCGTTCCCACCCTATGACCATATATGGGCACGTGGGCATGACCTAATATGGAAATGTGATAACGTCACAAATCTCTTGTATTTAGATATATTTATGATTGCCAGTGTGTACATTTTCGGGACCGTGTGACGTGGGTTGGTAATTTTCGGGACCGTCTGACGTCGGCCGGTTGGCCGGTCGGTCAGTCTTCACAATGTCAGGACAGGAGAAGATAACCGATTATGACTGATCGTATCGATTCCCAATTGATGCTAAGATGGATCGGTCGCTATTGGACGTACAGCTGCGACTATGCTTGCCTCTAGTGGTGAACGGGGATGATAGTCGACTCGCCTTCTTCAAGCCGAATATTTATATTGACTATCCCGGCATGCCTACTTTATATGGGAATTGGTATTTCTCCTAAGCGACACTGACACAAACGATCAATGCTTGACTTGATTATATACGTTTATTACGGTCAACCCTACAGAAGAACACACAACTACAACGCACAACCCAACAGCAACCACCCCGCCGTCACCACCACCACCACAACAATCGGCCACCTCTGCAGCCACTACTAACACCACCACATTAACAACAAAAGCACACACGGATGCAGAAACACAGACACGCCTACCACCAATCTTCAGCAAAGACGATTTAGAGCACCCTGTCAACCAACAGCACGAAAAAACATTTCAGCAACTATACAAATCCCTATACAAAACAGAACAACTGCAGCACCACATACAGAACATAGAACATGCCATCAAGAACAACACACATATCGTTAAGCCAGACATAGCACTAGCCATCGTAGACCCCAACACAGAAACCACTGCAGAGATCGACTCGATCTTAAAAGCCGCGGCTAACAGCATCCAACACGCACTCCTAGAACATTACTACAAAAAACTACACTACCACAAACAGCAAGCACACATAATTGAAGGGAATCTGTTAGACTCACACACATACGAAGCGGACAGAGCTGTTGCTAAGGCACACAGGATAGCTGCTAAGTTCGCCACAACCAGCATAAAGACACACACAACAAACACAAACAGGACACACAATGACACACACAAACAAAGCACACAAAACCCGGTCATGCGAAAGGCAAACATCCCGCCTTTGATGGATCTACAACATCAAATAAACCACACGCAGAAGCAAGTACACCCAGCACAACACGCACCAACAGAGAGACGCCACAGACCACCGCTGTTGCCAACACCTCAGCCAGCACAAAGACAACACACACAGCAAAACCCACATACATACACAAGACCACAAACACCACAGAACAACCAAACCACAACTCTATGGTTTAGACCTACACAGCTCAAACAGCAACCACAGATCAACACAGAGAGACAACCGAGGAGTAACCCACTTCCCCTGCCAAAAAACGGGGGAGCACCACACATACAGAACAAACCACATTCACCACAAACCACCTTCAAACCAGGGCAAGTTGGACCAAAACAAACATCACAAACCAACCGCCACTACACAAACAACCGACACTTTATAATACCATACTCAAGACAACCACCTCCCATCCACCACGCACATCCATCACCACCAAGAGAGCAGATGTACCTTCCCAGAACACAACCTATCACACACTCAACACACCAACCCAGAACCCATCCCATCCAAACAACATCACAGACAAGTACAAGCACACCACAAACCAAATCATATGCCGAAGCCATAAAACAATCCAAAAACGAAAATGTGAAAAAACTACTCTTAGAAATAATCGGCCAATTAGACGTTTAACATCAGGTACACAACTACAAAAACGCAGAAAACAACGCATCATCAACAAACAAAAAACAACACCAGATATTGTCGTTAACCTGTCCAACCACAAACTTACCAAAACAGAAAATTCCGTTCTAAACAAAGGCCTTTCATTTGTACCCACACCACACCACATATCACCATACACACAAATACATTGCATAGATCAATTCATCAGGAAGTTAGAATGCAAATACTACTTTTACAGCAACAACCTTGAAAAACCCACAGCACCATCCAAATTCAAACTACCCTCAGAATGGAGACCAAGCACAACACCCAATGCCATCAACAAACTCCGGTCATCACTCACCAAGCTTATCACCAAACCACCCGACAAGTCACCACGATCCAACATCACACACCATGAGAAAACAGCCCTCAAAACATTAGCTAATAACACAAACATAGTCATCAGACCAGCAGACAAAGGCTCCGCAATAGTCATTCTCAACGAAACAGACTACATTGCGGAAGTACACAGACAACTTACAGATGTCGCATACTACACCAAACTCAGTGAAAATCCCACTTTAGAATATAAAGACACAATAGATGCATACATTAACGAACTTCTAATCACCGGAGCCATCACAGGACAGACACACAGATACCTCACCGAATTCAAAGTCAGAACTCCGCGCATCTACATTAACCCTAAGATACACAAAGGCAAAATACCTCCACCCGGACGCCCGATTGTATCCAACTGCGATGGCCCCACGTCACGCATTAATGAATTCACAGACCACCTACTAAAAGACACGGAAAATGATATCCCAAATCTACTACGAGACACCACTGCATTCATCCAACATATAGAAAACACTACAGTGGTTGCTGGCTCAATCCTATGCACAATGGATGTCAGATCACTATACACAAACATCCCACACGAAGAAGGCATACAGATTGTCACAGAACATTACAGACATACACTTGAAAAAACAAACACAAACAACAATAACCACACACCTGCACACATCTACCCAGACGAATTGGCCCAAATAATGAGATACATTCTTACAAAAAACAGCTTCCAATTCAATGAAGACTACTACATACAAACACATGGAACAGCCATGGGAGCCAAGTTTGCTGTCAAATATGCTAACATTTACGTGTATACCATAGTAAGCAGAATATTATCAACATGGATGGGCAGCACTCCATCTCACATAGTTAGATACATAGATGACATATTTTTCATTTGGAACACCAGTGAGGACAAACTACTTGGATTTCACGCACACATGAATAAAGAGCATCCCACAATAAAATTTGACTTGGAATATTCAACGGAAAAAATCCCATTTTTGGACACAATGGTATACAAAGAAGATAACAAACTTAAATTGGACCTATACAGAAAACCTACAGACAAACAACAGTATCTTCACAAACAATCAAGCCACCCTAAAAACACAAAACATTCCATAATCTACAGCCAAGCATTAAGATACAAACGCATCATCACAGATCCTACTAGATTAAAACAACGCACACAGGAACTCACAGATGCATTCATCCACCGGGGATACAAAGAGACAGAAATTAAAGCCATCATAGAAAAAACCGAGAACACACAGAGAGAAGACATTCTTTACAAACAACCCACACAAAAACAGCCTAGGCCAGCTTGCATACTACAATACCACCCATCATTAGAACACATAGGCAAATCCATTCGAACCTACTGGGAAAAGTACATCTTGTCTTCACCAATCTTAGCACCAATTTTTCCCAACTACCCAGTAGTAGCATTCAAGAAAAATAAAAGCATTAGGGACCACCTAGTCCACTCTAGCCTAATTAAAATAAAAAATCCAGATGCTAACAATAAGATCGTACCGACACCAAATGACACTCACGACATAGTAGGGACACTCCGACAATGCAACAACAACAATTGCATCACATGCAAACAATACATGAACACTGCTGACAAATTCACCAGTTTCGTCACTGGTAAAGACTACAAAATCAACACACAAATGAGCTGCAATACCCCAACATTATTTACCTCATAGAATGCAAACAATGCAGCTCTCAATACATAGGAGAAACAAGTCAAACACTCAGCAAACGACTCACACAACATATCCATGCAATCCGACACCAAACAGACACGAGAATCTCATGGCATTTCAACCATCCAAGACATTCTATGAAAGACATCACGATAAGACCAATTGAAAGAATTTTTACAGATAACAAAAAACTAAGATTAAACAGAGAACACTACTGGATCAAAGAACTCAAAACGATGCACCCGTTCGGAATAAACAAAAAAGCATAACACACTCACTCACTCACTCACCCACCCACCCACCCACCCACCCACCCACCCACACACCCACCCACCCACCCACCCACCCACTCACTCACTCACTCACTCACTCACTCACTCACTCACTCACTCACTCACTCACTCACTCACTCACTCACTCACTCACTCACTCACTCACTCACTCACTCACTCACTCACTCACTCACTCACTCACTCACTCACTCACTCACTCATTCACTCACTCACTCACTCACTCACTCACTCACTCACTCACTCACTCACTCACTCACTCACTCACACATAGGAGGTTTGACGGAAGTTTGCAGACTGGCAGGTATGCATAGGTAACTATGTAAATACCTGGGTCGGCGTTTTTAAATACTTAGGCTTCATAAATCAGTTCCGTCATTTTTGTATCTAATAACAGATCCCTCGCATACACACACACACACACACACACACACACACACACACACACACACACACACACACACACACACACACACACACACACACGAGGTTTGATGGACACTAATGACCAGTATGCACACATAGATTCTGTCTAAGTGAGACATACAAACTCATTTATGCTGCAGCAGTGATGTTACCTTGCTGGTTCAGTATACCTTGCACTCTGTGTAAATCTCCAACTGTGCCAGCACCATAGCAGCCCCATATCATTACATTTCCTCCGCCATCCTTCACAGATGGTGTCAAGCACTCATCCAGCATCCTTTCATTGGTTCTTCGTCTCACATATGTTCTTCTGTTTGACCCAAACACCTCAAACTTAGCCTCAACTGTCCATAATACTCTCTTCCACTCACCTATTGTCCAAACCTTATGCTTCTTGGCCCATTTCAACCTTTTCGTCTTGTTTGCTGGCTTCAGAAGTGTTTTTTCTTTGCCGTTCTGCCCATAAGGCCAGCATCTCGGAGTCTTCTTTTTACTGTGGCAGATGAAACTGATGTCTTACGTGGACTGTTCAATGAAGCCACTAGCTGAGGACAAGTGAGGCGTCTGTTTCGCAAACTAGAGACCCTGATGTACATGTCTTCCTGTGCATTTGTGCATCTTGGCCTACCACTTCTTTTTCGGTCGTGATTTGATCCAGTTTCTTCTCTTCTTTTAAGACAATAATGTACACCTTTGTATGAAACCTTCAGCTTTTTCGCAATCTCACGCATTGAGTAACCTTTATCTCTTAAAATGACAATAGACTGGCGCGTTTCTAGAGAAAGTTGTTTCCTCTTGGCCATTTTGATCAATAATCAGAGTGTACCAGCTACAAATGACTGAAATAAGACACTAAAGTGCCATTTATACTTGTAGCAGTAATGTACATTTCTGGCACCTTCTTGCTTCAGTGGTTTTCAATATGGATTACACTATCTGTCAGACACACCTTTGGAAAGTGTTACAAGAAGCATGGCACGAAATTACACCTGATTATCTGGAAAAAATGACTGCTAGAATGCCTATGATATGCAAAGCTGTCATTGCTGCACATGGGGGATTTTTTGAAAAAGAGAAAATTTGAAGTATAGAACTGTTATTTTAAACAGAAATGTTAATACGGATGCTTTGTTGATGTATTGACTACATTTTATATTAATTTTATGATACCCTGATAAATAAAATTATCAATTTGTTTATGGGACTTAAACATTTCTTAGTGATTCCAAACTTTTGAACACTAGTGTATATGTATATATATATATATATATATATATATATATA
>CM067361.1:13176849-13223381 GCA_034401795.1 Chaetoderma sp. LZ-2023a | reverse complement strand
GCATGACACGTGTGTTATGACGTGGTATGTTGGGTGGGGTACTCTGGAAAGGTGAATTGTCGGGTGACTCTCACAGCGATACACTGCTGGCCTACTGTTATTAGCCCCTCCTGTATCAACAGCGCATTAAAGCGCTCAAATGAGTGAGTGAGTGTGTGAGTGTGTGAGTGAGTGAGTGAGTGAGTGGGGTGAGTGAGTCACTATAATGTTATTAACCCCTCCTGTATCAACAGCGCATTAAAGCGCTCAAAATACTGTTTATTTTAATTAACCAATTAATTTCCAATACTTTTCAAGGAAGTTTTCATTATTGCAGCCAAAAAGTGTATTTTTGTAAATTTATAACGAAATTCGTCAAAATTTTAATGGTAAAAAATTCAAATTTCTGCTTAACCAGTGTCCAATTGCAGACCAAAAAGAGTATATTTGACAATTTACCACTGTAATGACTGTCTCGGTTACTGAGCCAATCATTCCAGTGGGAAATTTTCAAAAATGTTCTCTTAACCTGCAACTGGACATTTGTCAAAATGACTGCAAATGACGTTTTCTACCAACTTAACCAGTAAAGGACACAAGAAGCATTAAAGTGTGTGGTTGTTTCTATATAGCGGATGTAAAGATGCAAATAGCGGGATTGCTTGTGGGTAGCTCACGTACAGGGCGAGTATGCTGGTTTCATGGTGGTAGACTGACAGTATCTGCACCGGTATTCAATGTAAAAGTGGAGTTTATTGCAAGTTTGTAAATATGAGGGATGTTTGAACGTAGGTGATGGACATATTGGGTTAAAATAGCTACCATTATGTTTATTAAATTAAAAATTCACCGATGACGTGCAATTCAGACTTTTGTTGGCGGACGTAGGCATACAAGAGGAGCTAAACACGGCATGACCCGTACCACATACACTGTCAATGTATTTTTATGCAGATTAGTGGCATAGAAAAAACGAATCTTTCTAGCCAGTATATACAGATTTGAAGACAACAATATGAATCTCATCTACTACAGGCCTCAGAGTTATGTACTGCTAT
Source organism: Chaetoderma sp. LZ-2023a (assembly GCA_034401795.1). Taxonomy (NCBI): domain Eukaryota; kingdom Metazoa; phylum Mollusca; class Caudofoveata; order Chaetodermatida; family Chaetodermatidae; genus Chaetoderma; species Chaetoderma sp. LZ-2023a. The sequence goes on along the minus strand of CM067361.1, from coordinate 13,222,344 downwards.
GGTCAATATTAGCCACCCTTATACCAGAACACACAAATATAGGTCAGTGCCCTACATAAAGCACACGATACATACACGATTAGCAAACAAGTGCAGGAGGCACACATCGATTTCTCATTAAGTCAGTCCAGACGCGGATCCATCCGGTTTGTGGGTGATACGGCCGCGAGAAAAAGCCACATATGTGACATGACTAGAACGTGTTCAGGCAGGTTAATGTCCATCCGTCCATCGAGATTGTGGTTCGGGGATCTCCTGAACCCCACCAAGTCCACCACACTCCAGCTCACCCGACTCCACCCCACAATCCACCTGAAAACATTTTAACTCCTCTTATGTCAACAACGCGTAAAAAGTGCTCAAAACGCCTCCTATGCGTTAAGCTTTCTCAAGAAAATGTTAAAAGCATACTATTTTTGTTGATTTATTAGTGAAAATTACAAAAAATAGCTGTCTGCTTTCCAGCAAATCAACATTTCTCAAGGCGACTGCAGAGGTAAGTTTTGTCCGGCTTGAACGTGGATACGTTAATCATCTAGAAACGCCAACTTTCCTGCTTAGTTAGTGCCCATTTGCTGGAAATTATGACTTCCGAGGCCATCTTGGCCGACTTGAGAGGTAGAGGAGCGACACGATGGGCGGATGTTCTGATTGGTCGAGAGCTTATGACGTCATCATTCGTTATCAATATTTGAGTTAGACCCATTTTTCCAGCCAAAAGAAATACTCGACTCTGATTGGTCGAGTGCCTTTTCTATTTATCTCTCTCTCTCTCTCTCTCTCTCTCTCCCTCTCTCTCTCTCTCGACCAATCATATTCAAGTATTTTGGCAGGAATAAAGTGAACGTGGTCTAATCAAATATTGATGATGTTACGATGATAGCATAAGAGCTACCAATCTCTTCACTACATTTTTGTTGATGTAGCTCTTTAGATGCAAAGTGCAAGGATGCACGACAGATAAATGTAGGTCACATAACCCCTCATGGCCAATCAGAGCAGCTGCATCAAGGGTTACTATTGTTCGACGCCTTCGATTTAGTGACCCTTCGCAATTGATTGATGGGCCTAAAGACTGAAGAAAGCATTAGGTAGCATGGCCTGTTTCAAAGTATTGATGATGACGTCATATCTCTCAACCAATCAGCGCAGCTGCTCCAACAGTCACCAATATTTGGCCTGTAGATCTATTAACAGGCATAACAAGGTGTGAAGTGTCTAGGGTAGAGTGGATCAAAATCGACGTGATGTGAGCACCTCATTGCCTATCAGAGCAGCTTCCCGAAGCATTGGCACTGTACACGGTTGAGGTGTCAAGCGAGGTTACATGAGGTCACATGGCCATGCACAGCCCTTCAGCGCAGCCACCTCATGTGTCGGCCCAAGTGTCGACAACGTTTAACCTGTAGGGATATTAACCTATGTGTGTGTGTGTGTGTGTGTATATATATATATATATGTGTGTGTGTGTGTGTGTGTGTGTGTGTGTGTGTGTGTGTGTGTGTGTGTGTGTGTGTGTGTGTGTGTCACGTGACCTGGATTGACAGCTTAGCCTCGAACAATGGTGACACTTGGGCCAGCTGCTATGATAGTTATGGAGGGGTCACATTGTAGATATGGGATTGTCTTGTGGGAAGTCATGACCGCGCTGGACATCTTATATGTACGAGTAAGTCCAGAATAAAATTCAGGTGTGAATACCAGGTGAGCTAATAGACTATGTCACCATGTATATTAAGATGTACCGATCAGCGGATATGTTTAGATACGTTGCTAGCACTGATCATCATCTATACTTAGATGCATTACCAGCATCTCATTATTTGGATATATATTATCAGCACTGGATAACTGGTAGCAGGTATGTCAGCTAGTGCGCAGGTACCGCTTTGCAGATAGTGAATCGAGTATGGCTAGCACCAGGTTGGAATCAATCAAAGAGATTAGATAGAACAAACGGACTTAGTTAGTTACGGAGTGGTCTGTGTTCCCACGGAGCGTGGGACCAGATAAGCCGAAAATAATCCAGCTATGAGGAATGGTAACTCGTGTGCCGATTAACTCTAGCATTCTACAAGTGGTCGACTAATAGGCAATGAACATGACACGGACATTGTAGCGTCCTGTAGGCGGTAGGTACACAATCGAAAGTTATGATAAAAAACAGATCAATTGTAGAGGCGTGCTAGGACGCAATCGAAAGATATTATCAAAAACATATTAATTGTAGAGGCGTGCTAATCCACCAGTAAGCCTTGCTATCAAACAAGCGTTTGTCATTCTTGGCAGGGCATCCGTCAGAAATGGCATGGTAATCCAGCCCAAACCCTTGTTATCAAACAAGCATTCGTCATTCTTGGCAGGGCATCCGTCAGAAATGGCATGGTAATCAAGCCCAAACCGCAGGTGCTAGGTAAAAGGGCACCCTCCCCAGGAGGGAGGGTCGGAGTTTTGATTAGTCAAAATGATGGCATAATCCAATGAGAATCAGAGCAACCTCCGGCAGTGCGAAACCAAGATGGAGGGAGAATAGAAACTGAGAGAGTATATAAGGGGGACTTTAACTTTTAATCGAGAGTTCGGTCCTCCTCGCACCTTGTGAAACTCTTGCTGAATGGTTTTAAGTAGGCAAGAGCTGGCCAAAGTGGAAAGCTTAGGAAACATTGAATTGTAATAATTAATGTTTGTAAATAGATCGCTAGGTAACAGAAAAGTTACCAACTTTGTGGGTTTATTGTATAGTTAACGTTAGCAAGTGAAACGATCACCTTGTGATATATACAAGGCAAAAGTTTGTCATATATTTGTTGTTATTCTGAAGAACACAGAAGACCACTGTGTCGAACCAACTGTTCTGAAGCATGCAGTTGGATCAGGCCCAGGCACTAAAATAAATATCATTAGGTCTTGCTACCTACGAGGCGAGCTAGTGTCATGCTCCATCTTCATCGGTGGAACCGGTTGTCACAGCAACCATCCATACACGGTTTCATCGAAGGGGGCGGAGCATACGTCGTCATCAACAAGGGTAGACAACCCGAAATCTTCATTGGCTTCACCAGCCAGGATTCAGAGTAACAACAGTGAGTAGATAAGATATATGGCCCAACCAGAAACACCGCTAACTAATTCAGCCATCGTACTGACCGACGTCACTGACCGGGTACAAGAATTTATAAACGCTGCAAAGTTGTCAGAGAGCACCCGTATCATACAGCATCGTGAGTATCGCGCGGGTGCTGCCGTGAATGTAACTACTGAGGTAGTCTGCCCCGAGCAACACCGTCTTCAAAGAATCACTGTCAGCCTTCATTATCAGTAAAAATGCAGAATGGCGACACCAGCCAAGCGAGGCATTGACCCTGCCATGCCACCCGTGGAGGTACCACTGCAACCCCAGCTTAGACCCGAGACCGTAGTCGAAATAGTTATGCCGAAGTAGTTAGCGGACGGAGGAGTCCGTCAAACGACGACGGAGGAAACCATTGGTGAATTCACCGACCGAGCGGTTTCTAATCCGTCTGAAAATGGATAAAAACGGTCCAACGGATCAGGGTGAGTACTTGCATGCCTTAGTGGATACTGGTGTTAGTACATCCTTGATTCGCAAGGATATATGGCGTAGCATCTTGAATGCTAGGCCATTGAAAAGAGTGAAGATGCTCTTGGCAGTAAATGGTTCCCCAATAGAACTTTTGGGGGAGACCCAGGTAAAATTCAGTAACGCCCGCCCTATTCCGAGTACGGTAGTAGCGAGAATGAGGCATGAATGTTTGCTTGGTGTGGATGCTTTGCACTTGGGAAATGCAAAGATTGACTATCAGGCCAAAGTTGTAGTATGGTTTGGCCAGATATATCCCTTTAGGTATCCCTATAGGGAGCAGACAAATTATGTTTATGAGAGTTGTAAAGAAACGACCGGATATAAAGCTATCGACAAAGTGATTGAGGACTTTGCGGATAACTTTGATACGGCTCGTCCAAACACTTTAGGATTGGTCCCCAAAGTGAAGTGTACGGTACCAACAGGAGATGCGTTTCCTATAAGGCAGAAAGCCTACCATCTACCGCTTGCCAAGCAGTATGTAGTCAAGAATCAAGTGGCTGAAATGCTGGCAGCGGGAGTCATAAGACCGTCGTCGTCACCCTGGGCGTCGCCCATTACGTTAGTGCCCAAGAAGGATGGGGACACGAGATTTTGTGTCGACTACAGGAAGTTGAATTCTGTATGTCGCAAAGACAGTTATCCATTACCGAATATAACAGATATTTTTTACTCGATGCGCGGCGCAACGATATTTTCGACTATGGACTTGAAGTCTGGCTATTGGCAGATACCAATGGACAGCCAAGACATAGAGAAAACAGCGTTCTTTTGCAGTGAAGGTTTGTTCGACTTTATTCGGATGCCTTTTGGCTTTTGCAACTCAGGTGCCATATTTCAGAGGGCAATAAACGATATTTTCCGGGAATTCGTGGGAAAATATTTGCATGTTTTTGTCGATGATGTAGTCGTATATTCGAGAAATCCGACTGAGCATGCACAACATTTGCGTAAGGTTATGCGTAGGATTCGAGAATACAATTTACAGGTTAAGAAAAAGAAATGCGAGTTTGCCCGCGAGTCTGTGGACTTGTTGGGGCATCGTGTTTCGGCACTAGGAGTGGCTCCTCAGATTCAGAAGGTCAAGGTCATAAGAGAGATGTCTCCGCCACGCGACGTGGGGGAGGTGAGAAGTTTCCTTGGAGCTACAGGTTATTACCGCTCTTGTGTGCAAGGCTATGCCGAAATTGCTAAGCCTTTGATAGAATTGACTAAGAAGTATAAACATTTTGAATGGGGGAAGGAGGAACAGCAAGCGTTTAAGAAATTACAAAACTTGCTGTGCAGTGAGACGGTTCTCACCTATCCAAATTTGAATGCTCGCTATAAGCTATATACTGATGGGTCTAGCTATGTGATAGGTGCGATATTGGTACAGGTTGATGGTAAGGGTATAGAAAGGGTGATACAGTATGTAAGCTCTACCCTGAAGGACAGTCAGCTAAACTGGGCCGTAATAGAAAAGGAAGCTTATGCTGTGATATATGCATTAAAGAAGCTTAGACAGTATCTATTTGGCGCGCAGTTCACCATGTATACTGACCACAAACCCCTGACGAGTTTGTTTGTGGGAGAAGTTAAAAACACGAAAGTGCAGCGCTGGGCAGTGCTGATTGCCGAGTATGGATGTAAGATTGAATACATCCAAGGCTCGAAGAATATTCGAGCGGACATGTTGTCCAGGTTATGTCGTCCACTGGAGATCGCCACCTTAGACACAGGCGATTTTGTCATACCGGATGTAGACGAGGGTGCGTTACCGCATGTCCCTCTGGAGGTATTTGACATTCCCTACGACGAATTGTGTGCCGAGCAGACCAAGGAATACCCGGAGTTGTTCAAGAACACACCGGAGGAGTATATGGTCAAGAACGGTATACTATATTCATTAGTTACACCTTCAGCGTTAGACGTTGAGTAGCCCCAGAATCATGTTACCTACCCTGTTCCGGGAGAAAGTGCTCCGGATGGCTCATGAACGAGCCGGTCACCAAGGTCTGCAGAAGACCATCGGTATGGTAAGAGATTCGTTTGTATGGACGTCTTTAAGGAAAGACGTGGTACGTATGCTAGAGACATGTACGACGTGCCAGGTCAACCGACCCGTCACTACCCGACCAAGGTACAGTGAGATGCCCATGGTTAATTATCTGAGTCAGATAATCGGCATGGATTTGATAGGTCCACTGTTAGAGTCGACTAAAGGTAATGTGTATATCATGACGATAGTCGATCACTGTTCTGCGTGGGCAGAGGCATATCCGATTCCGGCTAAGATGTCTCAAAATGTTGAGGACAAGTTCTTCAACGAATACGTCGCTCGTCATGGTGTCCCTGAGATCGTGATAACCGATCAGGGCAAAGCATTTTGTTCTAAATCTCTGGAGGAGAGATTCCGTGAACATGGGATCGATCATAGAAGGTCGAGTCCCTACCACCCACAAACTAATGGGCGTACCGAGAGGTTTAACCGCACCCTGAAGGATTTGGTCCAGAAAAGGGTTAACAATGCTTCTCGCTCGTGGGAGGAGGAATTGGGTGCGGCGTTAACCGCGTATCGCAGTACTTGTCATTCCACGACAGGATATACGCCATTTTATCTAACATACGGTCGACGGGCAAGACTTCCGTTTGCTATTCCAATAGACGCATCGCAAGATTTAGGTGAGAGACTGACCTGTCACAACAAAGCCTTACTGCGTGCTCGTATGGAAATGGCTAGGTCTCGTGAGGTCCACCGGGAACAGATTAATAAGCGTGCAAACGCTGGTGTATTTAAGGTGGGTGATTCTGTGGTCGTAAAGGCAGAGGAACGGATGAAGTTGACCTCTCAGAGTGACGCCGAATATGAGATCTTTAAGATCAATGGGCCAGTGGCTCATGTCCGGCATCAAAGGTCTGGGAAGGTGCGCATACTGAATATATCTAAGTTACACGTAATCGACTCAGAAATGTGCTGGGACAAGGTATGGCCACGCCCCGTTCGTAACCCTGCAAAGGGTACGAAAGATAGCCATCATCCAAGGGTAATGATGCTCCCAAGGTCCGAAGAAGGCCCAGAATCCGACCCTAAGGCAACCCTTGGTAAGAGAGCTCGTAGGAAGTGACCAGCTTCTGATGATGAGCCAAGGGTGAGCAAGGTGGGTAGGATGGTTGGTAATAACATCAGTCAACCTGGTACGAGTGAGACTCGAAACTCACATGACTCCTCCCCCGGTAGTGATGGACAGCTCGGAGGAGGTACCCGAGAGTGTGCCGGAACGAATGGAAACGCTGCCAGCGCCGCGCTACTTTCTGTGCAAGCGCAGTCACGATCCTGAGGTCGAAACCGACAGCAAGAGACTCAGGATTGGCGCATTTGGCCGCGCCCGGTACGATGACTTCATCGATCGTATAGAGGCAGTTATAAGGCGACGTAGCTGCTGCTAGTTATCCTTCTGTCTATGATTTGTACCTGTAAACATCGCAGAGCGTGAACTCATGTATATTTTATGATTAGGTGTGGTAGTAGCTCTAGTGAGTTTAGTAAATGGACTGTGTAAAAAGTCTAGTGTACATAGATTACCGAATGGGGTAATGATATCTAACCCTGAGGATATATCCGTTATCCGTGCTGAATGGACCGTAGTGGTGTCTATCGACCACCCTTAGTTGCCGGCCAAATTACTTGAACGGTTAGTGCAATTTCGTGTTCTTATTGTAGACATCGGTCAAAAGACTTCGTTGAGCAATCAAGACATTTTCGGTTTGCAACATCGTGTTAACAATATTAAGAAGATCGCTGTTAGGACACAACAAACTATGGTGAGTAGGGACAGTATACGACGCAAACGTGGCTTATTTGACTTTGTCGGGGACATAGCCTCGTCTCTATTCGGTACCGCTACCTCTGGTGATATAGATGCAATTAAAGAGGTAGTCAAAGTTGCTTTGAGGGACATGAATCATTTGGTACATTTCTCCAACAAACTAGCGTCCTACGTGAAACTGGCATTCGTAGGGATGAATACCAACGTTGACCGTATCAACGAAATTACCACTGGCCTAGAGGACTTAACTAGAAATGTGAGCGATATGTTTAAGGGACACGCTGCGCGACAAGCCGACTTATATGCATTAGTGGGACTTGGACACATTATTGACTCTGCCGAAAGTGTAGTGTATAGCTACCAGAAGGCAACAGCACAGTTTCATAGACAAACGGCATCCCTAGAGTTAGCTAGACTAATGGAAGAATTATTCAGTCCTGCTGACCTCAATTCCGTGGCCAAGCAAGTTAGTGTGGGAAATCGACTAATACGTCGGCATCAGTGGTACTACCGCAACGTGGTCGTATATCCGTTGTGGAAAGACGACTCACGACTCCATTACGTAGCAACGTTACCGCTAATCGACTGGGGCGAATATATCGAATACGGGTTGCATGCGTGGCCGGAACCGCTAAATGCGAGGGGATACTACATGCAAGTACTGATCGCGCGGACCAGCATCAGTCTTGACACCGAGACTGGGTGGTACTTCACGCCATCCGAATGTCATGGGGAGGAACCCCTGGTGTGCCATGGTCCACTACGGGTCGACAAGACCCACGTTCCATGCATTGTAAGCCTGTTAACCAATACGACCGACAGTGCTTGTAATATTCAGCTCTTCGAATCGAAGGAAACATCTAGCAAACTGTTTGCCGATAAGAAAATAGACGTAGTGTTGCAAACGTTTGGTGAAACAATGGATATACACTGCGATGGACGACTGACCGACCGGTGTGTGGTGAGTAATGGAGTGTATGCATTGATGCCTGGTGAATGTGGTTATAGTGGGAAAGGCTGGCAATTCGAGCCTGTTGCGTCTTACAGTCGGACGTACACTCGGGTTAGCCTGGCCATTGAGATGCCCTATTTGGATGTGACCGGAGTTCTGAACCAGTCCATGATTGTGAATCATTTGAAAATGCAACCCTGGAACCATTTACAATGGTCCAAGTACGTGCCGCTAGCACCATTATCCGCGATCGACCCAGTGATGGTCGATGGCATTGGAGTACGCTCTTTCGTATCGTACTCAGCGGGCTCCTCTGTTGTGGTGATTGTGATAGTGCTTATATTATATAGATGTGGTATTTTGAACCGCATGTGGATTTGGATCAAATGCAAGCCACCTGCGGCCTATAGTAGTGCGCCACATCATATTCATCCTCTGCGACCGCGGGGAACTGCAGCCCTGCCGGTGATGGTGGAGATGTTGGCCGGGTCGTCGCCTAACGCTGTTGCCAGGACTGAGATCGACCCGACGGCTGACCATGGGATAGACGTGGAGCTATACAATGACATTGGTACACCCAACGTGGATCTTAGTGACCGATTGGAATCATCCCAATGACATTTTGGAGTGAATTTCATATGCTGTATGTGGAACACATCATGGTAGGAAAATTACTTTATATTGTTGTTTAATAATTGCACATGATTTGTAATGGTATGTGCACTGTGGATTCAATATGTTATTGCTGCTATTATATTAAGCATTGTATACCGTTATATTTAATGGTGCTATTAATGTGTTTCCGGGGATGGTCATTTGCGCATGATATTCCATTACCCGGACAAGTTTGTATTTTGTATAGGATTATGCTGTTTTCCTACGTTTCCGGGGATGGTCGGGTATGCATGATATTCCGTTACCCGGACATGCTTAGTTAACATTGTCGAGTTACGATCTGTTATAATTTTGGTGTATGACATAGTCTGGAGGACTCTGGTATGGCGTGGTTTAGGTTGTTGATGGTGCACAACGAGTTAATTATCACTCTCTTTAGGCCTTACGAGATGGCTAATTAACTTCGGTTGAGGGGCATGTGTAGATATGGGATTGTCTTGTGGGAAGTCATGACCCCGCTGGACATCTTATATGTATGAGTAAGTCCCGAGTAAAATTCAGGTGTGAATACCAGGTGAGCTAATAGACTATGTCACCATGTATATTAAGATGTACCGATCAGCGGCTATGTTTAGATACGTTACTAGCACTGATCATCATCTATACTTAGATGCATTACCAGCATCTTATTATTTGGATATATATTATCAGCACTGGATAACTGGCAGCAGGTACGTCAGCTAGTGCGCAGGTACCGCTTCGCAGATAGTGAATCGAGTATGGTTAGCACCAGGTCGGAATCAATCAAAGAGATTAGATAGAACACACGGACTTAGTTAGTTACGGAGTGGTCTGTGTTCCCACGGAGCGTGGGACCAGATAAGCCGAAAATAATCCAGCTATGAGGAATGGTAACTCGTGTGCCGATTAACTCTAGCATTCTACAAGTGGTCAACTAATAGGCAATGAACATGACACGGACATTGTAGCGTCCTGTAGGCGGTAGGTACACAATCGAAAGTTATGATCAAAAACAGATCAATTGTAGAGGCGTGCTAGGACGCAATCGAAAGATATTATCAAAAACATATTAATTGTAGAGGCGTGCTAATCCACCAGTAAGCCTTGCTATCAAACAAGCGTTTGTCATTCTTGGCAGGGCATCCGTCAGAAATGGCACGGTAATCCAGCCCAAACCCTTGTTATCAAACAAGCATTCGTCATTCTTGGCAGGGCATCCATCAGAAATGGCATGGTAATCAAGCCCAAACCGCAGGTGCTAGGTAAAAGGGCACCCTTCCCAGGAGGGAGGGTCGGAGTTTTGATTAGTCAAAGTGATGGCATAATCCAATGAGAATCAGAGCAACCTCCGGCGGTGCGAGACCAAGATGGAGGGAGAATAGAAACTGAGATAGTATATAAGGGGGACTTTAACTTTTAATCGAGAGTTCGGTCCGCCTCGCACCTTGTGAAACTCTTGCTGAATGGTTTTAAGTAGGCAAGAGCTGGTCAAAGTGGAAAGCTTAGGAAATATTGAATTGTAATAATTAACGTTTGTAAATAGATCGCTAGGTAACAGTAAAAGTTAACAACTTTGTAGGTTTATTGTATAGTTAAAGTTAGCAAGTAAAACGATCACCTTGTGATATATACAAGGCAAAAGTTTGTCACATATTTGTTGTTATTCTGAAGAACACCGAAGACCACCGTGTCGAACCAACTGTTCTGAAGCGCGCAGTTAGATCAGGCCCAGGCACTAAAATAAATATCGTTAGGTCTTGCTACCTACGAGGCGAGCTAGTGTCACGCTCCATCTTCATCGGTGGAACCGGTTGTCGCAGCAACCATCCGTACAAGGTTTCATCGAAGGGGGCGGAGCATACGTCGTCATCAACAAGGGTAGACAACCCGAAATCTTCAACATGACCTCGAATTGGTCCCACCCCACTCTAGATATTTCACACCTCGTACGCCTGTCAATGCATCTACATGCCAAGCCTTGATGCCTGTCGTGGTGGCTGCGCTGATTGGTCGTGAGCTATGACGTCATCAATATTTTGAGCTAGGCCACACACGCTAATGCTTTCACGGGCCATTATGCTGGGTAATCAGCATTACAGCGCACCAATATTTCCAAAGCCTCAAACAATGGCGACCATTGGGCTTGCTGCTCTGATTGGCTACGAGGTTTCAAGTTAACTACATTTGGCCATGATCTAATAATCTGCATCACCAAAATGCAGCGAAGGGGTGGGCGGCTGTTCGGATTGATAGAGAGCTCCTAACGTCGTCAGTGACGTCGTCAATATTGAATAGGCCACGCCCACTCCTTTCCCGACAATAAACACTCGAATCTAATTGGTCGGGAGGGACCAATAGAAAAGGCTCTCGGCCAATAAGATTCAAGTATTTCTGGCAGAAAAATTGTGGACGAGGTCTAATTCAAATAGTGATGCCATTGCTGATGGCGTCACATGCTTTTCAACAATCAGAACATCCGCCCATCCTGTAACTCTACTCCTGAATTGAGCATTAAATGGTTAGCTTGTCACAAGCAGTGCTAAACTTAGATGCCATCATATTGGGTTTCACGTATTTATGTACGTTGTGTCAGTTGAGATCTAACTCGAATATGTGTAGGTTTTGCGGAAGAAAAGCCGCACTGGTCCTTCACCTAAATCTGTTAAATTCATACGTTACCAGAGGATTTTTCTTGCATTTATGAGGTAATATCTGGACATGGATATATGTGTCCTACCTGCGAATTGTTTATGAAAGTTAGATGCCACTGGGGTGCGGGTGTATCTCCTGCATATTTGATGCAACATCACTTGCAATCTTTCTGAAACGTGTGTGTGCGTTGGAGGAGAAAAGGGTACACGTGTGCTCTCCGGAAAATACTTACAATGTATGCATTCTAAAGTTTTGAAAACTTGGTTGTATGCTTTGACACAAGAAAGAGCACACCGGTCACAGCTGGATGGATGGGTTCAGAGAAGTGTGTGGGTGGGCGGAGTCTTAGTGGGTGTAGTGCTTACCCATATACCCTGAAACCAATCTGGTTTCCATCTCTAACATTGCTATGTAAAGGCGATGTAGACTCACATTTCTTTCTTTTTCTTAACCCCCATATAAGAGTACGTGTATCAGCAATGCTGACCCGTGTTGTTCACACAGACAAATATCCTATTAATACACAATCAACAAACACAGACTGTCGATTAACAGTTTAACATTCAAGGCAGTCACAAATGTCACTGTAGTCAGATGTGTGATCCTGAAAAATGTCCATTTGCAGAACACTAAATGACTGGCTCGATAAGCAGCAGCAGTAGCAGCAGCAACAACAACAACAACAACAACAACAACAACATGGAAAACAACAAGGAAAACAACAACAACAACAACAACACAAGAAAGACAACAATAACAAGATCAACAATAATAATAACAACAACAACAACAACAACAACAACAACAACATCAACAACAATAACAACCACAACAACAATAATGATTATGATAATACTAATAATAATAATACCTATGGTATAGATGTGTGCTGTATTTTGTAAAAAGACAAGATCTAACTGTAAACATATGTGTACCTGCTCCATATAACTATTACGTAAATCCCCCATGTACCATTGTGATATGGTCTGTGGTGTAAATAAAACATTTTAAAAGTAGTCTTCGCTTGGTCTGCAAATGGACAGTATTCTTCTGAAAAGTTACATTTTCTTGAACATATTTAATGGTTAAAGGGTCAATGCATCTCATTATCTATAGCATATGCGATTCATGGCCAAAATCATGGATTTAATACAGGATGGATTGAATAACGACCACCCGGATTAAAGACCTGACACAAGTCAGTCTCAAACGCAAGTGTGTGCTCCAGACAGGGTTAACTGTATCTGTTGATTAAGTGATCTATGGCATGCCCAATTAGACGCGCATGCTATGAGGTCTAATCCGCGTCCACACATACAACGTTGCTATGCGATCTATGCCCAGTCCACTTAGATACAACTGCTCTGAGTGATATAATCATTCCAACTTAGATCCGGTTGCCATGCTCGATCTAAGGTACGCCCACCTATACCCGTGCCATGAGCGATCTAACTCACGCCCACTTAGAGCTGATAGTCATGGGCGATCAATCTTATGCCCTTTTAATTTGGGTTACTATGAGTGATCTAAGTCAGACACACTTAGGCCCGGTTGCTACGAGCGATAATATTCTCGGCCACTTAGATGCTGTTTCAATGAGTTGTAGTCATAAAAGATAATATATTTAAATATATAATCAATAACCTATATATATATATATATATATATATATATATATATATATATATATATATATATATATATATATATATAATAGCAAACAAAAAGAGCAATCCGCTGTGCATACCCTCGCCCTCCAGCCCGTTTTGTCACATTGCAGAATGTTTTCGGATTTTCAAGAATCTTTCTGATTTTTCGGATTTCTTCAAATTTTCCGCAGCTTGTCGGACAACACCAAACCTTTTCGAATTCTAGTATATTATGTTTACACCCTTTCTTGAGCTAAGTGTTGAGCACATTTGGACAAGTAGTTTCTGAGTTATCCTTAGATCCAGAATGTGGTCAAATCTGGAACCGGGTCTTGTTTATCTGGGTCACTGCCAAAGTCAGAAAATCTTCTTTCGCTGCAATTTCCCTCGTTGCCTTAAAATTGTAAGCCAAATCAGATTCTTTAAGATACGGCTCCAGACAGACAGACATACAGACCGGCAGGCAGACAGACAGACAGACAGGCAGGCAGGCAGGCAGGCAGGCAGGCAGGCAGGCATGCAGGCAGGCAGGCAGGCAGGCAGGCAGGCAGGCAGGCAGGCAGGCACGCAGGCAGGCAGGCAGGCAGGCATGCATGCATGCATGCAGGCAGGCAGGCGGCAGGCATGCAGGCAAGCAGGCACACATGCATGCATACAGACATACAGGCAGGCATGCACACATGCAGGCAAGCAGGCAGACATGCAGACAGGCAGGCAGGCAGACAGACAGACATACAGACATACAGACAGGCAGACAGGCAGGCCGGCAGGCAGGCAGGCAGGCAGGCAGGCAGGCAGGCTGGCTGGCAGGCAGGCAGGTAGGCAGGCAGGCAGGCAGGCATACATGCATGCGGGCAGGCAGGCAGGCAGGCATGCAGGCAGGCGGGCAGGCAGGTATGTAGGCAGGCAGGCAGGCAGGCAGGCAGGCAGGCAGGCAGGCAGGCAGGCAGGTAGGTAGGATGGCCGACATGCAGAGAGGCAGACAGGCAGACATGCATGCAAACAGACAGACATGCAGGCAGGACATAATGCAGACAGGCAGGCAGGCAGGCAAACATGCAGGCATGCATGTAGGCAGGCAGGCAGGCAGGCAGGCAGACAGACAGGCAGGCAGGCAGGCAGGCAGGCATGCAGGCAGGCAGGCATGCATGCATGCAGGCATGCAGGCAGGCAGGCATGCATGCAGGCATGCAGGCAGGCATGCATGCATGCAGGCAGGCAGGCAGGCAGGCAGGCAGGCAGACAGACATGCAGGCATGCAGGCATGCATGCAGGCAGGCAGGCAGGCAGGCAGGCAGGCAGGCAGCCAGCCAGCCAGCCAGCCAGCCAGCCAGCCAGCCAGCCAGCCAGCCAGCCAGCCAGCCAGCCAGCCAGCCAGCCAGCCAGCCAGCCAGCCAGCCAGCCAGCCAGCCAGCCAGCCAGCCAGCCAGGCATGCAGACAAGCAGGCATTCATGCAGGCAGGAAGGCAGATAGGCAGGCAGACAGACAGGCGCACAGACCCGATCGCAATAACCTCTTCTCCTTACGGCATGGGGGTAAAAAGGCATTAAATATATAGCCATATTGCATAGCCTGATAGAGTAGATATCACTCAGCAAAATAAATCAAAATTCAATGCAATTGAACACACGCCGTGACATATGTCAGTATGATGAAATGGGTATTTGAGACATATGATTCGAACAGTTATACATAACTAGCACAGTTTGTGAGTACTTCACGCTCCTGTTTACGATTGCGATAATATATGACGTGAAAACAGCAATACTAATCCAGCATGTTATACTAATCTACCATGGTAATAGAACGCGCATTATTCTTGTGCATATCGATCTCATTTGTACCTCCACCAACTGCCCTACCACCCCCGCCCCATACCGTCAAATCTTCACGAATGGCGTAATTTTCTGCTATGACGTCATTATATTTCCGGGTGTGATGCATGAATTGTTATTATGGAATTAGTTCATCAGCTGCTCTATGTGTTGATGACGTAATGCTAAGCAGTATTTCTACTGTGTTCTAATGGAGGATTCCGATATGCCAATCAGGTATATGGCGTCATTAACAAGTACGTCACTGCTGAATTGACGTCACACACATTATGACACATAACTTCTTCAGGAAAATGGAAAAGTACCTCGTGAAGTGTACGAATTGTATGTATTTGGTAAATTTAACTTAGTGAACTTAATAAGTGGTATGCTGAATATTTTGAAACAAATTTACCTGTAGGCCGTTGCTGCAAATCATAACACCCTACAGCTTACCTTTGCAATTACAACGAAATTGGAATTCTTGGACTTCAGGCGTCAAATTATATACATCGTTTCGAACACACAACACGGGTCAGCGGAGCTTTGTCAGAAATGGGCTGAACATAGTTAGAAATGTATCCTTCCATTGGCCACGCCACGCTCCAGTATTGCTTGTCTCAATGCTCCTTTGTGTTCACGCCCCGCTTCAGAGATATAGACAAAATGTGCCAATCAGAATAACGAAAGTGTAAATGTGGTTGGCATTATCGTCACTGATTACTAGTCAGAAAACCCCAGCTATTTTGTTAGTGAACAAGGCCCAATGGGCCTTTTCAGCTTTAGCTATGTCCCGCCGATCCGTAGTTAAGATTCTCCCACGCTTCGCATGTATTGAGATCGATCAATCTCTGAACTCCCAGATTATCAATTGCAAGAAAACTATACAGGTAAGCTGTTGAATATGTTGAACCTAATTTGGCTGGGTGCTGTTGCTACCTATGGCAGTAACATCGCCCGGTCAAATTAGTTTCAAAATATTCAACAACATATTTATTTACAACTACTCCCCATCAATCATGCATTTGTGCCGTACTTATCTACGTCACTCGTGACGCCATTGATCATGACATCATCATATGTGGCACGTAATTGATTATGACGTCATATGATGGATGGATAAACTGGAAATATCCTTTAGAAATGAGGCTTCAAAAGTGATCTATTACTTGTGGATTCTTGTACGCTTTGAGATATTGTGATATATTCCTCCTGGATACTATGCTGTGTGACCTCACAGTATATGTGTGACGTCAGACTATTAATGATTTAATTAATTTAGGGAACATGGATATGATGGGTTAATCCAGTATTATCATTTATTGCCGCTCCACTGCCCATGCATTCCATACCTATGATCAGGAAATAAACATCTGATCGGATAGTTCCCAATTCATATTGCTATGCTTTGCTATGCTATTTGGTGATTGCCTCTTTAATAAATTAAACTTAATGAAAACTAAGGGCTGATTGATTACAATTTCAGTCATCAAATTTCCAAAAATAATTTTCTTTCCGCGTATTTATGTATTAATTTATTCAGTTTCTATATCCATGCTTTTAACACATCACTGGCGCTTTTGAAACATAATAAATACAACGTTAGTTCACTACTCCATTCATACTATACACCTGTGCAAAAGTTAAGCACCACCCTATTTTTACGCACATGCGAGGGTATATTCATGTGCTATGAAGAAAGCAATAGCATAAACATTTATGTACCCATCCATCTTAGTGCAAGACGTAATAATGCAACTAGAGGAATGCTGATTATGATGGTGGGGAAACACTGTATGTTTTTGTTTGAACTTGAAAACGAGGCCTGAATATGGTTACGTTGACACAACTGACAACTATTGCCCTACAGTTGACACACGTGGCTAGATTGTCATTAATGGTGTCTGAAAACGAAGTTTAACATCTGTGCACGAGTTTGAGACTGTCATTATTAATACCGGGTATATCCACCTTGTGCCTGGATGACGGCCTGGACACGACGTCTCGTGCTGGTCACCAACCGACTGATACGCCATTGTGGTATTCGTTGCCATTCAAGATGGAGTGCGTCTGTTAATTCCTGTAGGTTCTGCACAGGAGGATCCCTCCTTCTCACCATGTTTCCCAAATGTCCCAGATATGCTCAATAGGGTTCATGTCAGGGCTCCTTGCTGGCCATGGTAGGGTTTCGATGGCATTCTGGCGGAGGTATTCATGCACAGCTCTAGTACGATGTGGTCGGGCGTTGTCATCCATGAATATAGGGTGGGTTCCAGGTGCATGATTTACAAAATGAGGGACCACAACTCTATCCAGTATGGAATCTTGATATCTTTATCCAATTAGTGTTCCAGGTACAGTCAACAGATCCAGCTTACAATCAAATGAGATGCACCCCCATATCATAACGGAACCTCCGCCAAATGGAACCTCTTCCATGATGTTACGTTGGTCGTACGCCGTGCGTCTGGACCTCCATACACGAGTTCGACCATCTGTGGCATGAAGCAGGAACCGACTTTCATCGGACCAGTGTACCCGTCTCCAGGATCTCATGTTCCAGTGTCTTCTTTCGTTGCACCACCTCAGACGCTCCTCTTTGTGGTGTGCAGTGAGGAGAGGAGGTCTGACAGGTCTCCTAGCT
This sequence comes from Chaetoderma sp. LZ-2023a, assembly GCA_034401795.1. Lineage (NCBI taxonomy): Eukaryota > Metazoa > Mollusca > Caudofoveata > Chaetodermatida > Chaetodermatidae > Chaetoderma > Chaetoderma sp. LZ-2023a. The sequence goes on along the minus strand of CM067361.1, from coordinate 13,204,583 downwards.
TTCATGCCAGCAGCATACAGTCTCCTTTTGACGGTAGACATTGACACTCTATTGCGCGTTTCCCATTGCTGGCTGAGCACTCTGCTGTTGGTGAATGGAGATCTCCTAACAAGGCGTACTAGGGCTCGATCATCACGCGCAGTAGTCTTCTTCGGTCTTCCAGATCTAGGCCTGTCCTTCACCTCGTTAGTTTGCCCATGTTTTGCAATCAAACGACTGATTACAGTATGGTTAATGTTCAGCTGTCTGCCAATCTCTCTGCATGACATACCAGTGGTATGCATGCCTATGATTTGCCATTTCACACGATCACTTAACCTTCGTCTTGCCATAGCGGTTCACAATCAAGAGCTAATTCTCTCTGTACAAATAAACCACGGTCATGAACACAACATTCCTAATCTTGTCGCCTAAATCTGTATGTAATGTTCTACACCTCGAACTGGACTTTTACATAACTGAACACGTGTGCTGTTTCCCGCCACGCACGGACATCAAGCGGCGTGAAGTCATGCATGCATGCGCATTTCGTACTTGGAATTATGTCAGCTAACGCGGGGACAAAAAGTATGGCAGCCTAGTTGTACCATCATGTTTCTACGTTCTATTGTTTTTGCTGGTGCTTAACTTTTGCACAGGTGTATATATCAATATCAATTCATCTACTCCGTGTTCTATTTAATGAATGAATGATTAATGTTTTTTTCTGTTTTCATAGTTTATTTACAGAATTTTCTCTACCGCATGCAGAAAACCATCTAACAGCATCATTCCCAGATAGGCTGAATCTCTGGTTCTGGTAAAGAAGCTTACGCAGCTCTTGTCCTTTGAAAGAGAGATTGGAACTGTTTAACCTTAATTGCTTGAATTTGAGGCGATGCATATCTGGCTTGATCGGCAGTAATTTGTCCAATTACGACTTCAACGACATTATTGTGGTCGGTTAATGAGGAGCTTTGGTGGTGACTGAGCAACGTGCAACTTTGGCCAAGTTAGACATATCTGAATTTGGATCATAACTTGATCACTGTTATATTGATACTATTGATCAACTTTGGCCAAAAAGCAGAGACATATGAGCTTTAAGTTTAATCCGGAAAGATCATCACCATAGTTTGCCGTTATTCAATCCCAACAATCTAATTTGAGTTGCAACCATATCCATACCCTGTCGCTCCTATCTCCTCAACTTCTTTCATTAAATCCGGAATCCTTTGCATTGATTCGAGATCCTTCCTATGTCACCTAGACCTGGTGTCCTGATACCATAAAGTCTACAGCGGCAATATCCCTGTAATTCGTGATCCATTGATAAACATTCGATCCATTTAATTTACACCACTGGGAGATTTCTTGTTAACTTGACTCTTCTGATCCGGTCATCAACGAATTTGGTACTTATCATTGACAGAGGTTGACCTTGAAGTAACCGTAGGGTCAAATTTGACATATTTGACCAAGATAACTCGACATTCCTATGATAATACCTATATATTAAAGACGATATTAATGTGATGTATGCCGACCGGTCGTTGCCCCATTGTGAAAATACGAGCATGAAATGCTATTCGTCTCTTATGCCTTTGCATTCCAATATTAAAATGAGTTCGCATCTGATTGTTTTGTCAAAATATGCATAAATAAATGGGTCTACAACTGAATTCAGAAAGACGAGACTGGTGCATATGTCGGAGATCATAGTTTCAACATAGGCTGAGGCGAATCGAAACTTAACAAAATGATATAATATTGCGTAAATTATTGAAGGCCAACACGTCACACAAAATGTAATTATGATCAATGTAATCGCCCTGGGATTTGTCTGTCTCCGACAACTCTGTATCGTGGATAAACTGCCGCTTCGAGCCTGTCGTCTTACAATAATATGCTTAGCTATTTGGAAGCCAGCAATTGTTATGCTAAACATTCCCATGAACAGGATCTGTTGAAAGATCGTTTCCCACGTCTGTAATGATAACCCAGAGGTCAGCCGTTCGTATTCACAGACAACTTCAGAATATGTGGCATGCTTGTTAATGTGAGGTTTGAAAAAGATCGGCAGTGGCACAGCGATGACCACTATTATCACCCACACACTAATGCACATGCGCACAACAAACCCACGTGTTACTCTCCGTTGAGCTGTTAATGGAAATGCCATCTGATAATATCTTAGTACAGAGAAGAAAAGCAAATGAAGAAGGCTACTTCCGAAAAAGAACATCACAATATACAAGACAACGGGGCATAGCCAACGAGGACCGACAAGCCGTGGTAGAAACAGTAAGCTATACATAATGCCTCCAATACAAGAGCCAAGATCAGAACATCCTAAGCTGAACATGAAAGTGAAGATTATAAATCGGTATCGTTTGGAATACAGTATGTAGACGAGCAACACGACATTAGCTAACACACCCAGGACATAAATTAAAAAACGCGCCAGGCTTACAACGCTATCCAGTTTCACATATTGCCTCCGCTCTAGAAAGGAATGTTGCTGATCTAGAACGATAGTGGTGGTCCAATTTGAAGCTGTACTGGATGTATAAAAAGTATTTATTGACGAAAGTGAGACATCCATTGTCCTACTGTGTAGCTGCGTTTATTCTAAAATATAATAATAATAATAATAATAATAATAATGATATATTCACTTTTGAACCATTCAAGGCACGTGCGTGCGTGCGTGTGTGTATATGTGTGTATGTACGTGCGTGCGTGAATGCTTTGAGTGTGTGCGGACGTGTAAGCCTGCGTGCGTGCGTTCGTACGTGCGTGTGTGCGTGTGCGTGTGCGTGTGCGTGTGCGTATGCGTGTGCGTGTGCGCGTGCGTGTATGCGTGTATGCCTGCGTGCGTTCGTACGTGCGTGTGTCCGTGTGTTTGTGCGTCTGTGTTGGTACGTCCATGCGTGCGTGGGTGCATGCTTTGAGTGCGTGCGTGCGTGCGTGCGTGTATTCGTGCCTGTATACGTAGGTGCGTGCGTGCGCGCACGCGCGTATGTGTGTATGTTTGTGTGTGTGTGTGTGTGTGTGTGTGTGTGTGTGCACGCGCGCGCGCACGTGTGTGCGTGTGCATATCTGATGTTCTAAAGGTGAAGTTAACATGAAGGGCAAGGACTTCCTGATAGCAAAAGAATGGCCTGCCTTCTGGCCGCCAATGTAATTCTCGATAAGGCGAACGCATTGTTGCAATCAGAGTGGACAGGACTTGGCTTGACTCATCTATAGATAACTCTAATTGTGTCCAGAAAGCTAAATACTACAGAGTTTATATTCTATGTGTATCGTAGACTGTCAACTATTACACTTGGGTGGACGGTATTCATCCGGGCATTACTATCAGTAGAGTAACAACTTGGATATATGTCATTTATCTATGCACCAGCACCTGAGCAGGATACGCTAAATAAAGTGGCAAAACAATATTTTCACATCTTTAAGGTGCGTAAGTCATTACTGTCGATCAACACACCTTACTACAAACTAATGGAATTGGGGTGGGTTGGCTCAGACTGTCATAATAAACGTATCCCACGTCTTGGCAGTCTACACAACTTGGCGAACGTTGTAACGACACTTGGAGACCACACGAGATGGTCTGGAATAGCAGAGGATTGGGTATGGTCTGAGTAGAACTGCATTAGTAGTATCGAGCAAAACATATACCAATTGTATGAGGGCTCATAATCTCATTAAGCAAATATTGTGGTGACGTGAATATATTTTCTTGAACAATCTCAAAATGAATGTAATGACGAGAAATCATGTGCTATTGCTTAAAATCACCGTACAATATTTAAAGAAACAATAATAGACCTGTTACCGTACCCAGATTGTTCTCAGAGCATAATAGGTGAATTTGCCATTGTTAAAGGACTATGCGGAAATCACATTCTAGTAGTATACATGCGTATGTTTTATTTATTGCTACTGTTCACCAGTGTCCGGCGCAGTAGATAATAACGATTCAGTTAAAGATGCATATTCACCCCCATAAGCCTGAACACTAAATTATTAAAATTGTATACTTTTAAGTGCTTAAATTGTGACTAAATGTAATGAAATAAAAAATAAATGTTAGCAAATTGTGTGCCTATATGTAATGCAGTGAAATAAATCTTAGCATATGATGATTTTATGCCACAGAAATTAATATAATATTTTAAAGTTGTGAAATTTAATTAGAGACCCCAGTCCCTAATTCAAATTCAAAACTAAAAAGAAAATTATTTTACATTTTACGGAATGAAATCATCATATGTTAAGATTTATTTCATTTCATTACATCTAGGCACACAATTTAAGCCTCTAAAAGTACACTATTTTAAGAAATTTTATTTCCAGGTATTTTGGTGTGAATACGTACCTTTAATGCAATACACGTGCTGCTATGATCGATTGGTGACTACAGTATGAACGAAGGAACCTGTATTTATAATGGCATGTCGTCGTCGTTTCCTGTTGCAAAATACGATCAAAGTAACTGCCAGCAAGGATTATAATCGCAGCTACTAATGCATCGAACGCAGAAAGGCTTTGTCCAAAACTCACACCATCTGACGAGTATAATTGATTTTGATTTGATTTCAATTTTCAGTAGCACTCGCGATTCTATGGGACAAAGAACTGTATATAGATGTTGATTATGTACATCAATTTCGAACCATTGTCTAGTTTCAGTCTCCCACAAATCTGCAAATGATAGAAAGTACTTATTATGCATCCATACAGATACAACAACAACAACAACAACAACAACAACAACAACAACAACAACAACAACGGTAACAGTAGCATTGGTGATGGCGGTGCTGGGGCGATAGCAGCAACGGCAGCGTCGGCAGTAGCGCCAGTGCCCATGTAGTAGTAGTAGTAGTAGTAGCAGTAGTAGTAGTAGTAGTAGTAGTAGTAGGAGTAGTAGTAGTAGTAGTAGTAGTAGTAGTAGTGGTAGTAGTAGTAGTAGTAGTAGTAGTAGTAGTAGTAGTAGTAGTAGTAGTAGAAGTAGTAGTAGTAGTAGTAGTAGTAGTAGTAGTAGTAGTAGTAGTAGTAGTAGTACCAACCAGCTGCTGCTGCTGCTGCTGCTGCTGCTCCTGGAACGACTACCACCACGACCACCACCACCACCACCACTACTACTACTACTACTACTACTTTTTTTTTTGTGGAAAAACCTACGCTGACGCAGTCGGACAAATTTCATGGAGGAACTCTTCTAAAAAAGCTTGCAAACCCCCAGATAAAAAACCTGGTGAACTGGTAAGCCTGATTAATATTACAGCAAAACAAAAGATAAATAATGAGTCTTAATACAATCTATAAATACATATGGCTTAAAAAGTGTAGATACAAAACAATAGGCTGATAAAGCTCCAATAGCAAAACAAAACTTAACAAAGGCATTACTATTCAACCCAGATGTAGTAGTAGACCCGTGTGGCGGGTGCAACTATCCAACAAATGAAAAGTTTCTGGTCAATCAATGACAAATAAGTCAATCATTGACGCCAGTGGGCTGATTCTTTAAAGATAAGTGGGCGTAGTAGCATTTGGGTAGTATAATACATATAGTCGGCAGAAGAATTACAGAAAAATAGATGGCGCTCTTGTTTACATTTTCAATTTACTTTATTGTAAGGTTTTGTAAATTACCATTCAATCCATGTGTGGTAGTAGGCCTGTGTGGCGAGTGCAACTATTCAACAAATGAAAAGTGACTCGTCAATCAATGACAAATAAGTCAATCATTGACGCCAGTCGGCTGATTCTTTAAAGATCAGCGGGCGTAGTAGCAGTTGGGTAGCATAACATATATAGTCAGCAGGAAAATTACTGAAAAATAGATGGAAATAGATGGCGCACTTGTTTGCATTTTTGATTTACTTTGTTGTAAGGATTTGTAAATTACCCGGGAACAAATAACCCTATAAAACCCTGTGCAAGTTTCTAAAATTACCCGGGATGATTTTATAATTCAATGGCAACTTACTTTATCGATTGATTATTAAATTACCCCAGTCTGTTTATTTGTTAACATGAATTAATAAACATAACAATATCAAAGTGCAGACTAAAATGAATTACAGGACACAGATTAATTAAAAGACACAGATAAATCAGCTGTAGTAATTAAATGATTTAAGCTAGTGCAGGCTCATTTATTTTTTACAGTTCCCAACTCTATTGAATCTATGTTTGTTTTGCACAATATGTCCTTGAATACTTTTTCTTTACCATGCTGCTTTAATCTAAAATATTCGCAAGGAATATGATTCAGCAGCAATGAACGAAATATTTCCTTTATTGCTCTATTGTGATTGCCCATAGATGGATTTTTCATCTGTGCACACCGATGTTTCCAAATGGCCCAACACCTATGGTTAGCATTGTTATTAAAATAGTCTTTTCAGACTTTATGATATTTACACCGCTTGATCCAAATTCTCTAAATAAGACTACATGCGTTCCTAGAACAATGGGCTTCGCTCCAAATTGTGCCAGGATTTGGCTGATATAGTCCCAAAATTGTGACGATATTGGACATTCCGCAAATAAATGCTCGATTATTTCCTCGTCTGTTTGACATAGGTAACACCTATCAGATGTCGTAATAGTGCACTTATATGTCAAGTGTCCCACCCATAGCCATCGATGTAGTAATCGCCACAATAAATCACGAGCCATATGTGGTATGTATGGAGAATGTAAGATTCTCCATACATTTTTCCAACTGGATGGTTTATAGCTTGAGTCATCCCATCTCCTAATTGCTATGGGAGGTGTTACTTGTTTTTGTCTCATAATGTGGTACCATTCCTTGGATCTCATCTTGTATTTTAACATCTCATCATCCAGAACTAATGCAGGTTGTTGAGTCAAACTATTATTATTTACATTTGGCAGACGAAACCATTCAATTGGTACAGCATGTTTTATTTTATTTAGCAACCGCTGGACATCTATATGCCTCATATGTGTTTTTCTAGCTACTTCTTGCATTGAAATCCATCTACGTGTTTGGGGGTGTATCATATCAGATAAATGTTGAATGCCATATTTTGCAAAGGACGGTAGATAAGGTGCTACATTGTCATAACATATATTACTATTGCCCCACAATTGCTGTTCTAGTACTTCCTTGCAGCACGTAGGTGGAGGCATGTATCTTTCACATATTTCTAACTCCTTAACTTGATCTTTAAACACATCTGGTATCATTTGGCTATTCGGATGTGGCTTCTTTGAGGTAAAAACATGCTCCGCCAGAAATGGATCTACAATTCTCTCATGAGAGCTCGTGAAACACATGCCCACAACTCATCTGATGTAATAAGATCATTCAACAATGTTAACCGTAAAGAAACACATTTCACTTTAATATCAATTAAATCAAGTCCTCCTTCTAACTTAGCATTATTTAGAATGCGATGGGAAACTAAATGATTCTTTTCTTCCCATATGAATGACAATAGCAACACATTAACATCCTTTTCAACATATTTTGGCATGTGTACAACAGATGCTGTATACCATAGCCCAGATAATACCAAGTTGTTGACAACAAACACTCTACCAAAAATTGAAAAACGACAACGCTTCCAATTTGCTAATATTCTCTTAAGCTTTAGATACCCGTTCATTCCAATTTTGTGTTGTATTCGGTTTCCTACTGAAATAGATGCCTACAATCTTAATGGTATCATCAGACCAATTGATTTCAAGTGGCTGGTCATTCTGCTCTTTCCATGGCCCAAAAATTATCCTTTGGATTTTCCTTTATTGATTTTCAAACCAGATGCATTTTGGAACTTTTCTAGTACGTGGATTAAAATTGCAAAATCATTGTTTGAACTAGCAAACACAGTTAAGTCATCAGCATATTGTGACAGCTTAAGTGGTCTTTCTATGCCATGAATACATATGCCTTGAAAGTTATTATTTTGCCTCAATGCTATGCTAAGGGATTCCATCACAATAACAAATAATAATGGCGATAGGGAACACCCCTGTCTAACCCCACGTTCTAAGACAATTTCTCTGGATAATTGATTGTTCACTAAATAGCTACTCTTGATATCCTTATACAAAATATTAACCCATTTAATAAGGTTTGAGCCTAACCGAAATGATTGCAAAGAATTAAAAAGAAAATCCCATTCCACACGGTCAAATGCCTTTTCGTTGTCCAAGGCAATCACAGCTGAAGGGATGCTATCCTTCTCAACCAATTGTATATGGTCTCTTATTAACATGGTATTGGTTAAAATTGTCCTCCTAGGTACAGCACATGTCTGCTCTGTTCCAATGATTTCTCCTAAAACACTACCTAGTTTCAAGGTTAGTGCTCTTGATATTATTTTGTAGTCTACACATAGTAGAGAAATTGGTCTGTAATTCTGAATTAGACGGCTGTCAGTTTGTTTATATATTAACCTTACGTATGCCCTAGCCATAGTTGGTGGTAAATGGCCTTTCTCAAAAATTTCAGTGGCTAATTCTTCCATTATTGGACCTACAATGTGCCAAAACGTTTGGTAAAATTCAACTGGAAGGCCATCACACCCCGGTGATTTTTCTAGTTTCATACCTTTAAGGGATTTAGTTAAATCTTCTAGTGTTAAGGGTTGATCACAAAATTCACTGCCTGTGTCTGACACCATTTTTCTATATTTGCTAACAAATCCAATTTTGCATCTTCATCAATTCCCTCTGACTTGTACAATGACTCATAGTAATTGCATACAATAGTACTCATTTCATTGTTGGTAAAGTCGGTTGAACCATCCGGCATGTTTAATGAGCACATCACCTTATCTATTGCCCGTGCCTTTTCTAATGTGCACAAATATCTGGTTGGCTTTGGAGTATAACAATTGCTACGCCTGCACTATTATCTTGAGATAACGAATAGAATATTCTGGATCCAGAAATCTTTTCTAAATTATCGTATGATTCTGACTTCTGAATTTTTGTTTCCTGTATCAAAGCAATGTCAATCTGCTCATTTTTCAGAGTCTCTAGTAAGTGACGTTGCTTTATGTAACTATTTAAGCCTCTACAATTGAGTGTGCAAATTAGCATAAAAAGTAATAAAATAATGTGTCTACCTGCCATTATTAAGCTAACTAGATTTTGTTTTTTTCGACCCTTTCTTAGACCATTTACCTATTTCACTCGCAAACGCTGCACTACTTAGATTAAATTTTTCTAAATGCATATATTTTAATATATCTTAATCATGCCGCAGATGCCTATATTTAACCCCTTTTGCCGTCACATATGGAACTAACACCTCTGCTGCCTCTGACCTGTACATGACCATTTCATCTGGTGATTTAGAACTCTGTGTTTGAATGGATATATCGGATTCAGCGACTGACATATTAGCGTCTTCTATATCAATTTCCTCTATTTCTGATTCAGAACTCTCTCCATCTTTCTGTCGCTTTGTTCCACTCAATCGATCCGAGACACCAATTACTTTCTCTATATCATTTAAATCGTCTAGATTGAGTGTACTCAAAACCAAAGTTAGTTTCAGTAACTTGCGACCTGAATTTTACTTGTCCTAAATTAAAACTCTCTTCCAGAGGGTATTGATCACCATCTTCAACCTGTGTGGAATTAACCTCTCTGACATCAGAGTTGGATTGACTTACTGGAGTAAGACTTAGCCCCTCATCTAGAACCTCTATTTCATCGCCTGCAACTACAGCGATTGGATTCTTATTTTTTTCACCATGCTTCTCATTAACATGGACTTCAGCTACAATCTCAGCAACTACTGGTTCGATGACATTTTCTTTAGCAATGGGCTCCCATTAACATGGATTTCAGCTACAATCTCAGCAGCTACTGGCTCTATAATATTCTCTTTAGAAACAACTTGCTCTGCACTTTTATCAGCACCCTTTTTGACATATTTGTTCTGCGGGCATCGCCACTTAAAATGATTAGATGATCCACAAACTAGACTGGTGTTTTTGTTAGGGCAATCTGTTGCAAGATGTTCTGTGCTTAAGCAGATTCTACATTCTTTGATTTGCCCCCTGTACCATAATGGCAAGATAAATCGACCATCTATCGTGACCCTACTTGGGAGAGGTTGTTCTACCTTTTTCGAACCAAATTCTTCTGATGCCATTTTCTAAGGTTCGATCACATGGATAGGTCTCGTGTCTACTTTGTCCACTTTGCCATACTTGATCAATTCATTGATAACCCGTTCATCTGGGATCTCTAATGGAACCTTCATCCTGACTAATAGACGATCAGAATCTATTTCCTCCACATTACACACCTCACCCTTCACGACAAGGACCTCGTCGAGCAACTTTTCCTTCACACTTTCATTAACTACGGTCACATTCCAAACAGATTTGGAAACGTTAATGAGACTGTGAAGGGCCCGTGGCCCTGCCCAAACTACATCCTTCAACCAATGATACACCTCAATTGCCTAAACACCCCAAGCCTTTGTCGTGATTTTAAGCCTCAGGGTATGCTTATAGGAGGTTGCCATGGTGTTTTAATAAAAGAGGAAACCCATACTACTACAATCTATAAGGGGTAATGCAAATATATAATACCAAGACGTCAGGGAAAGAGCCAAACACTAAACAAATAGTGTCCCCTTTTGAAACCCTGACACCTACCAATAAATATACGAATAGACGGTACAGTCGTATATTTGTTAGTTTGAACCAGTTTCTAAATGATTCACTAACACCTAACCGATTAAAGTGGTTTCCTAATGCATTCTAACATATTACAGTCATATATTTGTTAGTCTGTTCGAGTTGACCGGGAACAGCCAACTGACTATACAGATTTATAAAATCAAAGTACTAGGCTTGCGCTTACAAATGACAAAGGAATTAAATCCACTCACTCAAGCGATCTTGCCAAATATAATGCGCTAACCAACGAACTATAGAAATAGCATACTGGCGCGGGGAGAAAAGTATTGCATTGACCACAGTAAGAGGAGACCTATTAAATGGCTGAAACCTCCAGCTAAGAGGTGTGCCTTTAGAAAATGGAGACACAAAATGCGCTCCAACCATGATAAGAATTTACAAATTAAACATAAAGTTTGAAAGGAAATACTAATACGAAATATATGTATAAAATTTATCTACAAAATCGCGCTAGAAACTAGCAAATTCGGGCAGCAATTGCAGAGCTAAATAAACGTGTGCGTTCACATCGACTACTACTACTACTACTACTACTACTACTACTACTACTACTCCTACTACTACTACTACTACTACTACTACTACTACTACTACTACTACTACTACTACTACTACTACTACTACTACTACTACTAGTTCTACTTCTACTACTACTACTACTACTACTACTACTACTACTACTACTACTACTACTACTACTACTACTACTACTACTGCTGCTGCTGCTGCTGCTGCTGCTGCTGATGCGGCGGCTGCTGCTGCTGCTACTACTACTACTACTACCACTACTACTACTACTACTACTACTACTACTACTACTACTAGTACTACTACTACTACTACTTCTACTTCTACTTCTACTACTACTACTACTACTACTACTACTACTACTACTGCTGCTGCTGCTGCTGCTGTTGCTGCTGCTGCTACTACTACTACTACTACTACTACCACTACTACTAATACTACTACTACTACTACTAATACTATTACTGCTGCTGCTGCTGCTGCTGCTGCTGCTGCTGCTGCTGCTACTACTACTACTACTACTACTACTACTACTACTACTACTACTACGACTACTACTACGACTACGACTACGACTACGACTACTACTACGCCTACTACTACTACATTTTTTCTTCTTTTTTTTTGAAATTCCGACGCTGACGCAGTCGGATACACTTCCCAGAGGAACTCCTTTAAAAAGGCTTGCAAACCCCCCTAAAAAATCGGTTGAAATAGCAGACTTTATTAATAGAATAACAATACAAACCTAACATGTCAAAACAGTGCAAGCTAAAATACTCTATTATCATATACCACAACCGTGGCATAACTACATAGAAAACATAATTAATAAAGAGCTAATAACATAACATAATTCAACAAAGACATTGCTATTTGCACACAGTGTAGTAGTAGGCCCAAATGGCGAGCATAGCTAACCAACAAGTGGTAAAGTCACTCATCAATAATTAGCAGTAAGCTACTGCTAATCATTGATGCCATTGAGCCGATTCATGACCGGCAGGCTAAGTAGATCATATGTAGTTTAACGTAGCACACCGTATAGTAGTAGGGCCAAATGGCGAGTGCAGCTCGCCAACAAGTGGCGAGGTGACTCGTCAATAAGTAACAAAAAGTCACTCATTGACGCCAGTTAGCCGATTATTAAATACCCAACGGACGTAGTAGCCTTTATACAATATAATGCACAAAGCAAACGTATACAAACTATGACTATTTAGATGGCGCTCTGGGTTCACATTCTAAATTTACTTCATTGTTTGTTTTTGCAAATTACCCTGGAACAAATACACCTACAGTAAATATTTACAACAGGAAGCTTAATTGTAAGATATCACACTCTGTTAACTTGAAAATCGGATCACCTCCAGAATATTGACATACTGCTCATTTGATATTTAAATATTCTGATCGCAAGGTTAGGATATTCGTCAAGATTAGAGTCTCCTAAGGCATTACAATTTTAAAATAAAGGCAATTAAATTAAATTAAAATAGCATTTATCAATATACAGCAAGCAGCGAGTGAGCTAGCTTATACAAGTTCCACTTCTGATATTTTTAGATATCCGTATTCAATTGATACTAGGCCAGTTTTGCACCATACGTCTCTACTTTCTCTCCCATGTTCTACTGGACTGTAAAATTCACAATGAATGCAGTTTATCAACAATGATCAAAATATAGCTTGCATGGCTCTCTGATGGTTGTTGCCGGTTTTATCTCTGGCCTCTGAACACCGATGCTTCCAGATGGCCAACACTCCTACAGATAACAGGGTTATTAACAATTCTTTCTCCTTGCTATTAATTATTCGTCCGATAGTTGAGCAATCTTTGAACAACATTGTTTCAGCCACTAAATTCACATATTTGGTTCCAAATTTAGCAAGGAGCATATTGATATATACCCAAAAGCCTGTAGTTATGTGAAACTGAGTAAATAGATGGTCTATCGTTTCCTCCTCAGTATTACATAATAAGCACCGGTCTGTACTTGATATTTTACACATATAAGTAAGATGACCGACCCATAGCCTTCGATGGAGTAATCGCCATGCCAGGTCCCGTTTCCTGGTAGACAAGGTAGATGTATTGCTTTCCAGGCATGTTTCCAGTTCTTTGGCGTGCATCCTAAATTGTTCCAATGCCTAACCACAATAGGAGTCTGTCTCCGACTTTGCATTATAATTCTATACCAGTCTCTAGATGCCATGTTGTATTTTATATGTTCTGACATAAATACTAATGTTGGTTGCAACATATCAATGTTGCCACGTGCTTTCGGCAATTTGAACCATACAGCAGGTATTGCATTCTTTATTCTAACAAATAAGCGCTGAACATCAATATGTCTCATTGATGTTATTCTTGCTACATCTTGCATCGCAATCCATTTACGAGATTTCGGATTTACCAAGTCACGTAAATATTGAATACCATTTTTGGCCATAGAGGGCAAATATAATACATCATCATTATCACGAATCAACTCGTTGCCCCAAAGACGTTGCTCTAGGGCATCTTCCCAACAATTGGGTTGTGGCATTGATCGTGTATATATTTTTAAGGCTTCGAGCTGTTCTTTATATACATTTGGAATCTTTTGATGATTAGGTGGCAATTTATTGCACATAAATAAACATTCTACTGGAAATGGGTCAACGTACCTTTGGAGAAGTGCCCTTGAAACACTTGACCAAGATGAGTTTGAAGGAAGTAACTTATTCAAGAATTTCAATCTTAAAGAAGTACACTTTGCTGAAACATTAACCAAATCCAGGCCTCCGGCATGCTTTTCATTGGTAAGGATTGACTGTGATACTAAATGGGCTTTGTTCTCCAATAAGAAGGACAAAAGTAACGTGTTGATCTTTGACTCTACTGATTTGGGCATATGACCTACAGAAGCGGTATACCACAGTCCAGATAAAATTAAATTATTACGGACAAATGTCCTGCCAAAGACAGTTAGGCGACGTCGTTTCCAATTTAGTAATGCACACTTTAGCTTGGATATCCTTTCTTCCCAGTTTAGTAATACATTTTGTTCTCTACTAAAGTAAATATCCAAAATTTGTATGACATCTTTTGAGCAGTTAATATCCATCACATTATCAGTTCTGCCCTTCCAATCGCCCAAAAACAATCCCTTAGATTTATCTTTATTGACTTTAAGTCCTGATGCCTTTTGAAAATCTGTTAATACTCCATTTAAAATTCTAAAATCCGTATTTTTACCCACAAACACAGTCGTATCATCTGCATATTGAGAAACCTTTAGTGGCCTTTCTACGCCACGTATACATATTCCTTGAAAGTCATTGCGTTGCCTCAATGTGGCCCCCAACGATTCCAAAGCTATGACGAATAGAAGCGGGGACAGTGAGCAACCCTGTCTGACATCTCTTTCCAACACTACAGGTTTGGATAGCTGATTGTTAACTAAATAGCAACTTGTTATATCAGTATATAAAATATTGACCCATTTAATAAATCTTAAACCAAAGCCAATATGGTCTAAAGACTTAAACAAGAAATCCCATTCTAGTCTGTCAAACGCCTTCTCGTTATCAAGTGCTATTATTGCTGCTGGGATACAATCCTTTTCAACCAATTGAATAAGGTCCCGTATAAGCAAAGTGTTGTTTAATATTGATCTTCCTGGCACAGAGCAGGTGTGATCATCATGAATGACTTCGCCTAGGACTGCGCCAAGTTTTAATGTTAGTGCCCGAGTAATAATCGTATAATCTACACAGAGTAGAGAGATTGATCTATAATTCTGTATTTTATTTCTGTCACCCCTCTTGTATATAAGCCGAACATATGCTTGGGCCATCGACGTAGGGAGATGCCCATGCTTAAAAATGCTGGTTGCTATTTCTTCTAATACTGGCCCAAATATGTGCCAGAATGTTTAATAAAATTCAACTGGAAGTCCGTCATATCCAGGAGACCTTTCTAACTGCATACCTCTGAGGGATTTTGTCAAATCATCAATTGTTATTGATTGGTCACAGCTTTCGCGACATGAATCTGGAAGTCTTTTCGTTATATTAGCTAAAACATCTCTAGTTGCAGTTTCCTCGCTTCCATCAGATTTATACAATGATTTGTAAAATTCGGATACTGTTTCAATCATTTCTGCATTTGATCACACTGATACTCCATCATTAGTCTTCAGTGAGCGCATTAATTTCTCTATACCTCTTGCTTTTTCCAAGTTACAAAAGTAACGTGTAGGCTTTTCGCCCTCGGTGTGCATTTGTGCTCTTGACCTTATTTTGGCGCATCAAACTGATATTGCTCTATTTCATTTAGTCTACCTTTTAATTTAACTAATAGTTCGTAATAATTATATTCCCCATCATTAATTTTCTTATTAATTTTACACAACGACCTCTGAAGCGCCTTTTTACGCTTTCGTATTTCACGTGCTTTCCTAATGGAATACTGCCTTGAAATATATTTCAGGTCTGATTTAGCATCTTCCCACCAGTCTGTTATACATTCATACGAACCTCTTCTTTCATTCCAATGCCTCCAACAACTTTCCACACATTTGCGGTAGCAACTATCTCGTAGCAATGCTACATTAAGTTTCCAAAATCCATCTCCTCGTTTGACCCAGTCAGCATTGTCTAATGTGATGGAAAACATATTGTGATCAGAGAAAGTTACTGGTTTTTTGTTAGTTTTACACATGTAACCTTTCAATGAACGTTCTACATGGATCCTGTCTAACCTTGAAGCTAACCTTCCATCGGTTGAAAACCAAGTAAATTCCTGGCCTTCTGGATTTTCATTCCGATAAGTGTCAAACAAGCTTTTATTTTCACAAATGTGTTTCAAAATATTATGCGATGTGCCATTAAAATTAGACCTAGAGTTTCTGTCTTTAGCCTCGTCTAATATGCAATTAAAGTCACCTCCCATAATTAGGTTTTCAGGTTTTCTGTCTTGAATTATTGTGGAAACATCATTTAGAAATTCACGGCGCAATTGATGAGAGGTAGGTGCATAAAGGCACATCAAATTTAAACTTGTGTTTAGTACATCAATTGATACACAAATCCATCGTCCATTTGGATCTAATGACGACGATATAACGTCAACATAGTTGAGACAGCGGGGCAGGATAAGAATGGCCACTCCCGCACTATTATCTTGTGATAAAGAAAAAAATATCTGCCCTTTTGAAATAGCTTTAAGAGATTCATACACTTCAGCTTTTTGAATTTTGGTCTCTTGTAGAAAAGCAATATCAACTTTCTCATTTGCTAATTCTTCAAGCAAGTGGCGCTGCTTGAATTCGGTGTTTAATCCTCTGCAATTGATGGTGCAGATAATCATAATTTGTAAAATGATGTTTACAACCGCCATCATTAGATTAACTAGATTTGGGGTTTTTAGCTCGTTTCTTAGACCATTTACATAATTTTCCTGCGAATTCAATATTTCCTAATTCTACCACAGACAAATATTCATATTTGGAAATATCAGAATCATGGCGCAGTACACGATATTTCACGCCTCTCACCGTTACTTATGGCACTAACACTTCACCCCCTTCTGATCGGTACATTACAATTTCATCTTTCATCTGTGAACTCTGTGTTTGAATAGACACATCTGATTCTGCAACTGACATTGTATCATCATCCATATCATTTACTTCAATCTCAGATTCTAAGCTATTGTCTTCTTTATGACGCTTATTGCTACTTAAGTAACATTTGGCAGGAGCATCATTTACCATATCTTCAAGCTGACTTAAATCAAGTGGGCTTAGCGGAAAATCGACTGAACTTTCTGTCTTCTGAGTCCTAAACTTATCCTGTGATAATTTTAATTCATCTTCTAAGGAATTGTAAACTGGCTCTTCTGTAAGATCATCATTTTCCTGCATGTCTTTTACAGCAACGTTTGGCTCCACTGCATTTTGAGTATTTTCTTGACTTAAGGTTATACCCTACCCTAATACATGAATTTCATCAACTGTAGTTACTTTAACAGGATTTGATGATTTGTTTGTGTCATTTACTGTGGCATGAATCAAAACAACAGCTTCACTAGCGGTTGCTTCAGAAGCATTTGACTCAGTTGCATTCTTTAATGGGCGATTATCTCCTGATACTGAGGGCTTGTTTTGATTTTTTGGACAGCGCCATTTAAAATGGTCAACTGAGCCGCAGAGCAAACATTTGTTTCGATTGGGACAATCTGTTGCCAAATGGTCAGTACTTAGGCAGATCCGGCATTCTTTAATATGCCCTCTATACCAGAAGGGCAGGACAAGGCTGCCATCAAGCGTCAATCTGCTTGGTAAAGGGCTATCCACTTTATCAAACCAAATACGTCTTACACCGTTTTCTGGCGTTCTGTCAAAGGGATACATTTCCCGTTCAATCTTTTGCACTTTGCCATACTGTCATCTGGAATTTCTAGTGGAACTTTCATCTTCACTAGCAACCTATCTGACTCGATTTCCTCTACGTTACAAACTTCACCTTTTACAATAAGAACATCTTCCAGAAGCTTTTCCTTGACCCCCTCATTTGACACTGTTACATTCCATACAGTTTTAGTAACATTGATAAGCCCCTGCAAAGTAGCAGGTCCCGCGCCAACGACGTCTTTTAACCCATGATACACGGCGATAGCTGTGACACCCCACCACTTAGTTGTTATGTTACGGCTTAGGGTACGCTTATAGGTTGCCATGGTGGTTTATCAAAGGAGGAACCCCATACTACTACAATATATAATAAATATATACTTATATAACACCAGGACGTCAGGGAAAGAGCTAAACACTAAATAAATAGTGTCCCCTTTTGAAACCCTGACGTCTACCAACAAATATACGAATAGAGAGTACAGTCGTATATTTGTGAGTTTGAACCACTTTCTAAGTGGTTCACTAACACCTAGCCGATTAAAGTATACTAACAAATATATGAATAGATAGTACAGTCATATATTTGTTAGTCTGTTCGAGTTGACCGGGGACAGCCAACTGACTATAAGGAGTTATAGTTAAAGAACTAGGCGTGTGCTTACAAATGACAAAGGAATTAAATCCACTCACTCAAGCGATCTTGCCAAATATAATGCGCTAGCCTACGAACTATAGAAATAGCAGACTGGCGCGGGGAGAAATGTATTGCATTGACCACAGTAAGAGGAGCCCTATTAAATGGCGGAAACCGCCAGATAAGAGGAATGCCTTTAACAAATGGAGACACAAAATGCGCTCCAACCAAGACAAGAATTTACGAATTAAACATAAAGTTTGAAAGGAAATACTAATACGAAATATATGTATAAAATTTATCTACAAAATCGCGCTAGAAACTAGCAAATTCGGGCAGCAATTGCAGAGCTAAATAAACGTGTGCGTTCACATCGACTACTACTACTACTACTACTACTACTACTACTACTACTACTACTACTACTACTACTACTACTACTACTACTACTACTACTACTACTACTACTACTACTACCACTACCACTACTACTACTACTACTACTACTACTACTACTACTACTACTACTACTACTACTACTACTACTACTGCTGCTGCTGTTGCTGCTGCTGCTGCTGCTGCTACTGTTGCTTCTGCTGCTGCTACTACTACTACTACTACTACTACTACTACTACTACTACTACTACTACTACTACTACTACTACTACTACTACGACTACGACTACGACTACTACTACTACCACTACTACTACTACTACTACTACTACTACTACTACTACTACTACTACTACTACTACTACTACTACATCTACATTGTTACTGGCACCTCTGCCTCTGCTGCCATTGCTTCCTCGGCCACCACCACCACCACAACCACCACCGCCACCAGCACCCCCACCGCCGCCGCCGCCGCCGCCACCACCACCGCCACGATCACCGCCACCGCCCCCGCCACCAGCATCACCACCAGCACCGCCACCAGCACCACCACCAGCACCACCACCACCACCAGCACCTCACCTCACCAGCACCGCTACCGCCACCGCCACCGCCACTACCACGAAAGTACATTAATAAAAAAAACCTAATTGAACTTGAGCAAAATCAGTTCGTACAAACACATGTGACAACTGAACACACCCTACGATCTGATAAGTAAACCTCACTGCCTGTTTTGTGGCCATTCTGCTAAACGTGATGGCACGAGAGTAGGTAGTGATGTCCCTAAAATTAAAACAAAAACTGCCCAAAATCTATAGAACAAGTTTGGTCGATATGCAAGGATGATTGGTCTACTAAAGTGCTGGCACGAATCATGCATGCCCAGGATGTGTTTGTGGCAGATGCCGGGTACCACCGATCCTGCTGTGTGAACTTCAGAACAATGAAATAAATGCCTAAGGAACAATATGCACCATGCACTAACCCTGTACGCGTAAATTTCATGGTATGCCACACGATGCAGAGAGACATAACGCTTTCATTAGATTAATACAATATCTGCAATAAATCAACGATGAGCAAAATGCGATTAGCAACCTCAATGATAAAATGGCAGCCGTTCTACGTGACTTAGTTTGCAAGCCAAGCGGATTTACCCACATGAAATCAAAGTTACAGGAGCATTTTGGTAAACCACTTATTGTTGCTGAAGTCAATGGGAAGTCAAACGTTGTTACGTCCAGGGACATAGCCAATGCAATATTACCTGACTTCTCCTCCACTCCCAAGTGTGATGATCCAGAAGAAGATAAAATGTGTATCATAAGAACAGCTGCTGGACTCATTGCGAACGCCATCAACGCCATACCACTTCACATGATATGTATTTCGGCAGATATCAACAATGCCTTGGAATTCATTCCACATTCCCTGATGCATCTTCTCCAACCGATTATATTCCGAAAGGATACTAATCATAAAGTTGCATCGATTGCTTAGGCCATAGTACAAGCTGCAAGACAACGAGTCATTTTGGCCCCACTACAAATAGGACTCGGCATACAGCTACATCATCATTTTGGATCCAGGTTCCTGATTGATACTTTCTTTAAGCGTAGTTTTGAAGCTCTTACAAAGAAGTAAAATGTATGAAAGAAGTGCAGCTGCCATTCAAGTTATTGATATACCTGAATACATACAAGGACAATATGTTCAATTTGTTGCTGATAACGTTGACGACACCATTCGGAGCGTTGACAGACTGAACACCTTCCATGGAATGGGAATTATTGCTACTACAACACCAAGAGCCACCATTAGTAGACAAGTCTCAAAGGTCGTAGTAACAAAAGAAGATATAGCAGAATTCGGAAGGATTGATATACAGTATCTAAACATAGAGTGTAATGGCTTAGATAATGTACAATATGTGCCTGTATATGAGGCTGACTATGAAGATGCAACAGCACATATGGACGACTTCTGGAAGACTGTAATGCTACTTAAATCACCTAGGCAGGCATGGCCATGTATGCTGCAGCTTGTCCATGGCGGGATCATCCAGGCAAGGCAGCAATACATTTTATGGCAATGATTGACATAAAACCAACTAATATGACATGTATCTACTCCACGTTAATGTCTGTGTGTAAACAGGCCAGAAAATATGGCTTTCCCCCGATCATTATATTTGATCAGCCATTGTGGTGATAGGCTATTGGTCCATAGGCTTAAGCCCCATCTAGAGCTGAATCGTGCGCTTTGTGATACAAGTATGAAATTTGGCACACAGTTAGTATGGCCCATAACAGTTTATTTCAAAATTGGGCCTCAACCGGATTTGACCTGTGGGCGCTGTGGCGGCCACTTTTCAAAATGGCCGCCATGTAGATTGTCAATATCTCATATCTTAGCAAATAATAGAGATATGAACTTAATTATGGTGTCTATGGCCAAGAGTTGAGGGTTAAGGAATCCAACTATGACATAATCTTCAACTTATCTTGTGTCCGCCATTTTGTTTTCCAATGTGGCCGCCATTTTACGTTATGATCTATAGATTTCTTCATATCTTGGCTCAAAATAACGGTGTCGACTTGATTTTTTTATATAGACCTGAGATTAAAGAGATGAAAGTAAACTGGAAATGATAATGACTCATGTATTATACCAGGAATGTAAATTAGTCGTCCAGGCTACTGGTCAACCACAAATCTACAACAGATGGCAGTTCCTTCATTGAAATATTCACAACTGTAAAAATCTTTGCTATCCAGCAACTCTTTTAGATTTACATACTACTAACTATTGGTCTCACATCTTAGCATACAAGATATGTTTGTAGAAATATTGACAAATGTGCATTAACTCATTAACATCCACCACACGGGCGCAGTGAACATGTTAAGACTGTCTTCTTGTATTTGCATTGTCGCCTACATTCCTTGTTACATCCAGCATTTGATAACTGCACGTCATGTTAGACTAGCAGGAGGAAGAGTCATCCATTTCATCTTCCCTTGGTCACTGGACTTCTCCCAATACCACCAAAGTATGCTGGACTTGGCAGCTGTGGTGCTTTGATCATTGTTTGACCTAGAACCTGACCTAGTGCGCCTTGTGTTGGGAGAATATTATATTTTCAATTTATCTGCCTTTCTAGTTTATAGATGAATAAAATCTGCCTTTCACTATTAACGGTACGATCAGGGCTCCCATGCTCATACATGACCACCACTATTTTCTCAATTGTGGAAAGAATATCCAATATATCATCTGCGGTTGGCATCTCATCCAGTGTGCATAATGCATTTGTGGAATAATCGAAGTGATACCACACAGCAAGGCTGTATGTCTTCCTATCCCAGCAAATGAAGGTGTTACATCACATCCCGTCACAGCGTGGAATGCATGAAGTGCCATGCATTTATCTTCACCAAGTGCATGGGCATGGCTGTTGGTGCTTGCATGATACCGATACCGAAAACTCACATCCACTCTTTTGGGGCAAACACATAATTACAACATTTGTATCTACAGTTCTGAGAATAATCTTCTTCATACCATATAAAGTTCCTTCCAAGTCGTGCACGAATGTCCTTGTGTCCGCCTCCTCGTGTGTACTATCTTATCATTTATGCAATGTCTCAAGGTGCAGACGACAACACTTTCTCGCCATGGGTAATGATGATCTTTCCAGGAAATGCTTCATTCGCAACATGTTCACTGATGAGATGGAAGAGCTCGTATTAATTTTCATCTTCACAGAGGAATCCCAGCCAGTTACTTACTAACACCATATCAATTCGCAGCACATCACCACTAAATTACTTATGGATGTATTCCCTGGCATTTGTGACACGATCATCGATTGAATCAGATGTTCCTGGTTTGATCATGGTGATGATCATCTGGGAATCGTCTGGGTTAACTGTGTGATGACATGGTCCTATATATTCAATACTTCTTCTATGGAAGTTGGATATGAGTGATTCTCCTGTGAGCATAATTATGCCATGTTGTTGTGTCGTGCTTGGCAGACGATGTATACAGTAGAGAATAAAGTGTGCTCACGTTTTAAGGCTTTAAACCGTTTCTGATCTCGCGATGTCTCATTAAGCACGTGTCTGGCAAAAAGCGTTTGTGATGGTGTCATGATGCATGAAGGGGTGTTGTGTCGGCAATCAGGTGACACCATTCCTGTCCCATCTTCTCAATCATATGTATGGAATCCACAATGGTATAATCGGCTACCATTATTATTGTTAAGAACCAGTAGACCTGTACTAAAGTCGATAAAGAGGAATGCCATCTTGATATTTAACCCACCCAACATCACCACTGATTAATATTCCTGGTGAGTGGCAGGCCATGCCCATTGAATGTCCTTGATCATGTTGTACAGGAGCGGGTCACATGCTATGATAGGTGTTTGTCCTTAGTTGGAAATATTGACAGCTTTCATCGCTACATCCGGTGACTGTTTTATCATGTCAACCGACTTGGATGCATCAGGGAATAATGACAGCAGTGTACTGATTCCGTTTGACCTTTGATCTCACTTTTCTGGTTAGCTTGGTGAGCAGCCCATGATACATGCTTTCTGTCCTTTACAGCGGGCTCCCCGTTTTGATTGCCACGGTTTTGCGGCACACTGATGACATCATAGCTATGTTACCACCACTTAGCTTCCGCTACAAGATCAACTATAGAATCTGGTTTCTTCAGATCATATATTTCTGGAATGGGTGGATTCTTGATCACCACAACAGCTGGGAATACGGTGTAGTCCTTTGGATGTTTGGCAATCTGGCATGTTGACTTGATAAGCAGGGCACAGACTTGATCAATGCTGGTGTTGTGAACATCTGGGTGCTGGAAGATGGAAATAGCAGTCCCATGGAATGATGTTTGAGAACTAGTTGAGGTAGGATCATCATATTGGTTGTTAACTGCTGATGTTGTAAAGATGCCAATCTTGAATGATTGTAGACAGACAGCTCCTATTGATTCGATGTGTTTGATAACAAAGTTTGCCAGATCAGCAGACATACGGAGAACACGGTCATATGTCACAGAGAGTCCCATATAATAAAGGGTGTCCTTGGATCTAGTCTTGGAATGCGGATATGCTCCGAGGAACAGAGACAGTGGAAGTTCACGATATCGACTATGCCTAATATCTGGTGGTTTTCTTTTCAGATGGCGAACAATGTTATATGGTAACAGCTGTGCGAGAGCGACAGTATTGCTTGTGCTTAATTATTTGCTTCGTTCTTGATACTGGTATCAGGGAGTATCATCATAACAAGCGTTAGCAGTGATGAAGGCGCCGATCTTTGCTGACAATCGACTGAACCTACCATCCGCCGATGGACATTCATTGTTGAACATTTCATGACGGATGGTATTGGCACACATGACATAATGGCAGTCTCACTTTCTCTGCTGAGTTTACACATTTTCCTAATAGGTTTGCCAGCAGTTCGATTTGGTACTAATAGAATTTCACAGCCCTCAGTGTCTTTCCCTAACTAGGGGACGTATCAAAGTACGCCATTCTTGAAAAAGGTCGCATGGCAGTTTAATGGTACATCCTCTTTTAGCTGATATAGCCTGGGCATATACAGTTTCACCAGTTCTGAGAGCTGGAATACTGGTGTTGCCTCATCACTATCAAAGATTTCTTGCATGCTGGAGACTAGTTCAGCTGTAAAGGCAATGTGGCTGGCTGTATCTTGTGTAGAGCATGTCTGTGATGTATTCCATTGAGCACGATCTCTATTATAGAGGGCTACTAGACATTGAGGATTATATTTCATGTGTATAGCTACGACATCATCTCTACTCAACCTAGCCAATATATACTGATCTTGACGATTAATTGTGCATTGCTTTACTTTTGTATCTAGGTCTCCAGTGGATGCATTGCGGATAGGATTATTTGATGTTCCATGATTGCTGTAGAAGATAAGGCTGTATATGGATGGGCTGACTGTGATATCTTCTGACATGTTAACTTGGCAAGCATCTGACGAATCTCATCAGTAATCTTGTGTTTCGTAGATCGTTCTCATTATATTTTAAACTACAGTTCTTATGATAGTTGACAAGTCTCTGTTTGAATGTGGGTTCAAGACCATCACCATCCTCAAGATGACCCAATTTTACCTAGGATGACAACTGACCAAGCTCATAGAAGACTGGAAAATCTTTAGTTAGTATTTTGTATCCAGCACCACCAAAGGCATGGTCCAAAAGACACCTCAATTTTTCATTGGTTACTTGTTCACACAGGACACATTTACTGCGATCTATGGCTGACTGCAACATAGTAGTGACAAAAATGGCACTTGTCACAAATGTCAATATGCCATTGCCATTTTAAGCTATTTAAATCTTAAGAGAAAAAGGGAGAAAACTATACATTAATATAATATTGAAATGTTTGGGACATTTTATTCCCTTATCCATAAAACAATCAGCATACATAAAACAGAGCAATGGGTTGTGTAGTGGAATATCTGTATTATGGACTGTGGTATGGTGACGAATCACGCTGTATTGATGACAAATGGTAAACATTGTGGAATAAACAACATGAGACTATATAGAAAACATGCAACCTATTGTTATTATTGGAATATTTGGCAATGCACACATTGGTGCAGAGACAAAAATCAAGTCTGTATCATTATATTGAGCCAAGATATGACGAAATTCTAAATTAAAATGACGGCCATATTGAAAAAAAAATGGCCGACATAAGATATTTTGAAGATTGTGTTATATTTGGGTTCTCTGACCCTGAAAACATATGTATAGACACCAAAATTACGTTACTATCTCTATTATTTGCACAAATGCGTTTCTTGAGTTGTATTGGTCATCTGATGACAGGGTCTGATTTGGAGGATGTGCTTCAGGTAACCTATGCTTAAAACACTGTACCGCATATGCTTAGTGGCAAAGCAATTGCCTGAGCTATCCATGGTTACTTTCTTGTCGATGCTGCACTTACCACCTTGGTAGTATCGACTACATTTTGTAACGTCTACCTGCCTGTGGAGAGGCACTTAATAAAGGTGAGAAACAGCCTGTATGTGATGTTGCTGAAGGTTCGGGAACTTGTAGATTTGGTGGAATCCCGGAGCTTGCTGACGTATCTGACGTTCTTGATATTTTTCTTGAGGACCCGGCGTGTGTCGAACCAACACATCAAGAGTGAAGTTCTTGAAAATGTAAATAAGGAGTTACAGGAGATGATGTCTTCTGTTAGTCGTTACAATGTTGTGGTTCCAATATGTGGACATGATTTACATTCTTTGCCAATGAACGTACTGGCAACTGGCTGACTCGTAGATTCCTCCCATATGTGGAAGCAGCACCCAGACTGACATCGCCGCATGCCGACGAACCCACCTGTCACATATCCCACACAGAGCGTGTCACGTGTGTTTACAGTGTATTATCAACGTATGTATAAGGCTTAGATATGTTAGGAACACACCGGCCACATGGCTGCCATCTGCCATCTACATGTGATGGGCGACAGACTTGTCCAAGTCCGATTTAGGGGTGCACAGCGTTCAACTACGGATCTCTTTTTGCGCACTGACGCGCATGCGCAGATATAAGTGGATTGACGAAAATGACAAGTTGACCAGTCAGGAGACGGATATTGAACCGCATCGGGTTCAGGAACAATAATATTAATAGTATTATATAGTTTATTCGTGGCCGTATTAACGAAAACGTATCGATCACGATTTTAAAATGAACATAATGTTAGTGATTGTCTTGCTGTAACATATCCATTAAATCACACGTATATAACCTCAGCTCGTTCGCGACATTGGGAGGCGAGAGGAATGAGAACGAGGAGTACGGAATGGATTTTCTGGTGTGTGGACAATGAATGAGCAAGATGGACTTGTTGGAGCCAAATACGATTTGACAGCTTTTTGAAGAATGTAAGAAACAACGCTTTGTTGACGGGATTATTGATTTTCACACGGACTTGAATTAGAGACAAATCTTCAAAATCGGTAATTTTCCTTTGGTTGGCCGAAGGGATGAATGGCGTGCCCACATCGTCCGCACTGTCGCGTGAGTAGTCATCACGTGATTCTCATATGTTCGTCAGACTGTTGTGACGTATGTGAGTAGTCAGACAATGTTGCCAACATTGTGAGTGGGAGAATCAGTTGACTATGCCAATAATATGGGAACTGATAGAGGTGTGAACTAAAACCACATACTATTGAATATCTGCTTGTAATGCTTTCTTTCGTCAAATTGGATCAAGGAAGATAACTTTAGCTAGCTCTTATGAACAAATACCTTCTAGTCTCCCTTTAATATATACATGTTCTGCAATGACGCGAACATCCGTCGTACGCCATTTGAATGTTATATTAACGTTATTTCTAAAAGCATGTATTTCACATCTCACTAGTCATCGTGCTTGCAGAAATCGGCATGAACATACGTCACCCGTATTTGTGGATCTGATCGTCACATAGCTATATCATCTTGGTATGCGGTTCACGTGAACACCGGCACACCTCTTCATAGCTGTATATTAGGAGAACTCAACACCTTCGCATCTCTAACGTAGATAAATACAGCTGAGGTGCACCTCGTCTAGCGAGTTCTACATGTTACAGGTATACAACGACAAAATTGTGAACAATATTAAGCAGAAGAGCATTCTCCCAAAGGTAGTTATGAGCATAGTACAGGTAACATAGATGTAGTAATAGAAATGTAAATACTTCTTTAAAGGATAACTAATCTCATCTCTTGATAGCTATTCAGGCGATCTAATATGCCACTTATAAATTATGCAGGTAGTTTTAAGCATTTTTTCATGCTGCTAAAGAAAGATATTCAGACTTTAGTAGCTAAATGTTGGTACATTCCTACACCATATGATGGCTGCCATGATTTACTTTTCAACCAATCAGAAAATCCCTAGTGTGTCTGCCTCGGTATATACGCTCAGTCATAGAGGTACCGGCTATAGTTTGGCAATGGTGTTTAAAAGCAACCATACAAGTAAG